>CM040422.1:112571752-113171752 GCA_022702705.1 Papilionanthe hookeriana x Papilionanthe teres | reverse complement strand
GAGTTAGGTCGGGGATTTGGGTTGATTGGATTAACCCAGGTTAGATCGAGTTGACCCGATGAGGTTGATATTGGGTCAACCAGAGTTAGGTCGGGTAGACCTGATGGTTTACTTTAACTCGGTTAACCCGAGTTAGGACAGGTTGGCCTAGTGGTTTAGTTGAATTGGGTTAACCGAGTTAGATCGGGTTGACTTGGTAGTTGGGTTGAATTGAGTTAACCCAAGTTAAGTCAGGTTGACCCAGTGATTCAATTGAATTCAAATTACCCGAGTTAGGTCAGGTTGAATCGGTAGTTCATTTGAATTGGTTTGACCCATGTTAGGTCGGGTTGACGCGGTGATTCAGCTGAATTGGGTTAATTCGAGTTAGGTCTGGTTGACCCAGTGCTTCAGTTGAATTAGTTAATCTGAGTTAGGTCGAGTTGACTCGATAATTCAGTTGAATTAGGTTAACTTGAGTTACATCAGCTTGACTCAGCGATTTAGTTGAATTGGGTTAACATGAGTTACGTCAGGTTGACCTAATAGTTCAGTTGAATTGGGTTAAACGTAGTTGGGTCGGGTTGACCCAAGCATTCAATTGAATTGGATTAACCTGAGTTTGGTCAGGTTGACCCGATGATTCAGTTGAATTAGGTTAACCCGAGTTTGGTCGGGTTAATTCGATGGTTCCAGTTGATTTTGGGTTAACCTGAGTTAGGTTGAGTTAACCCGGAGGTTCCAGATGATTTGGGTCTAAGATAGGTTAGACCAAAGAGAACATATGCTTAACTAAGTTCGGGTTACGTTGGACTCAAGCTAGGTCTAGGTTGGGCTAAACTTAGAAAAAGTTCAAGTTGAGCTACATCTATTTTAGGTTAGATTTGGGATGGTTTGTGCTTAGATCTAGTGTAGGTTAGACCTAAGATTGACGTAAGGTGGATTTAGATCTAAGTTGATATAGACATAAGGATATTTGTGTTGTGTTTTACGTCTAGGTTGATTTAGATCTAAGTTAAACTAAGCATTAGTTGGGTTAGACTCACGCTAGATCTAGATTAAGCTAGACCTAAAGGGAGTTCAAGTTGAAATTAGGTCAGAGTTAAGTTAGACCTAATGATTGTAGATCTAATTTGAGTTAGACCTAAGTTAGTTGAAGCTTGGTCTAAGCTAGGTTAGACTTAGGGTTAGGTCTAACGTGAGTTAGACCTAAGATGATGGTTGATGTTTGGGTCTAATGTGGGTTAAACCCAAAAGAGATGATTGATGTTTGGGTCTAATGAGGGTTAAACGCAAAAGGGACGGTTGATGTTTGAATCTGATGTGTGTTAAACCTAAGGGGATTAGAGTGGTTTAGGTCTAATGTGGGTTATACCTAAAGTTCAGGTTAGGTCTAATGTGTGTTAGACCTAGTGTCGGTCATTAAGTTAGAATTTGTCGGTCATCTGAATAGATATCCCGTCCCCCGCTTTAAAATAGATTTAATTAATATATGTAATTTTGGAAAGTAATATTTAATTTCAAAAATACGAGACCGAATCAATCCCATATATTTGATAGTTTAAATGAACGAGCACTACATCACAAGCTATGAATCTACCCTAAGAATAGACACATTGCTCAATCAAATAAATTATAGAAATTATGACATTTGTTTTGGTTTACGAAACATTATGTTGATCAACAAGTTCTCATATCTAATATGAGAGATTATACATGATTTATACTAAGTTGGGTCCTTCAAATAAGCCCTATAGTTAATGACATTTTAAGCAATTGAAGTCACCTAAGAAAACTCTCAATTTAAATCAGATGTATTATCTTCATGAATTTCAAAGGTTAGGTTTTTCAAGGTCGGACATATGGAAATATCAAATGGGAAAGGATAAAGTTGGAATAATTATTATGGGATCCAAAGGAAGAAAAAGAAGGGTGACGATTGGATTCAATCCGATGAGTGACAGTATCTCCTCTAATTTGGGTTCTAAGAGCCTAGGGTTAACCAAATGACAAAATTAATTTTGACAATCAGGATCAAATCTTAATCTTGGCCACTTCTAGTGGCATTAAGAAAGTTTACACATCAAACATGTTTAGTTTACTAAATCAAGGAAAATCTCAGGATTCAGTATTTCCTAACAAGATTGCACTAACATAAGAGCAATATTCATATTCTCTTTAATTGATGACGTTTAACCTAGCTATTTCATTAAGGATTCTTTCAAAACTGAAAGATCACAACGAGTTATAATAACTCAACAGGCCATGTTAAATGTAAATGAAGATTGAATACTAAAAATTCACTTCACACAAGTCACATACATAACAATTAAACCATGGAACGTTCACTCACCAAAATTAGAAGAGAAATGAGTCTTAGTTATTATTCATGATTTTAAATAAAATGATACACATTGTTTTAATGAAATCAAACAAAATGCACAAGTTTAAAAAAATACCTAAAACAGTTATACCTTTGATTTACAATTTCATTCTCCACTCCTTCACTGATGAACACTAAGACTATTGGATAATCCTATTGATTTGAACCTCCAAATTCTCTCACACATGCCCTCACAATCTCATTGTCTCTCTCTCCCTGAAAAAGTTTTGCCTCTTCACAGACTGATAAGAACATGAGAGAAACACACAGAGCATCTACACTGAGAATCTTTACTCCTAGAGCATCTTCATAGTCTATCTCTACCTTTGTCGTTCCTTCTTAGGTCCTTTAATTCCATGCTGGGTTGCTACATCAAATGAATTATCTTCTCTCTCGGAGCGATTAGCCAGTGCTAGAGTTCTTCCTTGAAGTTTCCCTCAATCGAAGTCTTCCTCTCTCAAAGTTTTGTAGCTGCAACTTTGGCACCACTACGCTAGTGCCTATATTCTTAGGTGACACCTTAGCGCCACTAGAAGTGGAACCTAGGTGTCAGCCTTCTGAAATGGTGTCTAGGATAAAGGTGTATGAAATGGGCATATATATGTGACTAAATGGCATAGCCACACACACTAGCACAACCATGCCAGCTTTGGGCATAATTACTCCTAGCTTTAGGCACCTATGCACAAAATATGTGGCGCTTTTATTCCATGCTTTCAATTGGACTATGGGAAGTAGCTTGCTTGGTGCTTTTGAATGGAGCTTCCTTCGAATTTGCACCTATGCCTCTTTAATGCGTTATTAAGTTCTCATTAGTACCTATACCCGACAATTGCATATAAAAATGCCTTGAAAAGCATAAATGGGTACAAATAATATAGTGAAATGCAAGAAAAGATAGAAAAATATAGCACATATTTTAAATGCATCAAAAAGCAATAAAAATTTATTCTTATTCAATGCCCTTGTGAGTACATGATTATGATATATATATATATATATATATATATATATATATATATATATATATATATATATATATATATATATATATATATATATATATGTAATTGGAATGAGTGGTGATGATTTCATTAAGCTATTACAGCAAGGATAAGCAGACCGCTTGCCCATTTGGAGGTTGCAAATGAGTGTTTGTTGTTGTATTCTGTCAATTATCACCATTGCCTTCCCTTCCACATAAATCAAATTAAGGCAAAATCAATAAATGTGATAATTTATTTTTAAAATTTCACAAAATTTAAAATAAAAAATAAGAAACAAAAATGAAAAAGAAACGTGATCTAATATAGCCCCTTAACTCTTCTCATGGACGTCTTGCCTTCTCAGTGATGAGAAAAAACAAAAGAGAAAGAGAGAAAGAGAGAGAGGAGAGAACTCATCCAACCTTAATATCATTTGTTGTTTTGTGCTATTAATTAAAAACCTCGGCTAGAAAAATTTTGTTTGTGCTATTAATTATTAACCTTGGTTAGAAAAAGTTATAGATTACAGTGATGCTGAAGCTCATTTTTTATGGGGAATGTATAGTACATTTTGTGAGGATTCAATTCAGACAGACAAAAAATATCTGAATCAAATACTATATCATTGTGCTATTAATTGTTTAACTGTTAATGCTACTACTGCAACAACAAAAGAGTATAATCAAGAATGTAAACCATGGTGCAACAACTTCAAATCTTCAAAAATTTTGTTTAAAAATGTTTACAAAAATCAGAAAACCATGCCGAAAAAGCGAATAGGTTTTGCACTTAAAATTTAATCAACTATAAATATAAAATTTGTTTTAAAATTTTAGGCCTTTTAATATAATTTTTATTTGTCATAACAATAGGTTTTGTATTTATTTTTAATGTTCAACCTTTACAAAAGGACATTTTTTTTATATTTCCATTTGTCGGTTTGCTCAACATATTTACAAAGGACAATTAGTTTTATCTTTACATCTTAATCTCACAACAAAAATAAGTTTCCAAACAACCGATTTTTATTAGGATGTTTCAAGCATCAAAACAATTTATGATTTTTATACAATGTGTCTTAGAATATATAAACAATTATATAACACCATTTTTTCATTCAGGACTTTTTCTTGCATCTTTTTTTTTTCTTTGTTTTCTTTTTTTTTTAATGTAAAAATGAGGCCTTACTCACCTTTATATAAAAATAAAGAAGAACAACAAGACCCTAAGATATTACAAACTCACATCCACAAAACAAAAGAATAGAACAAAGATATTACAGACTCACATCTAAATGACAAAGGAAAAAACCAACAGTAAACCAAAACAAGAAAGATTGGCATTCACAAACACGGAAAAAAAAGCTAAAATGAAGTAAAAAAATCATCAAAAACAAAGAAAATATCACCCTTCAAGAATTCCAATAGAGATATTTAGGAAAGAAAAAACCAACAAAAGCATAGAGCTTTGAAAAACAGCTTCCAAGAGAAATTAGCAACCTGGTAGGGAAAAGGTCTTCTGAGAACTGAAAAAAAAAGACAAACAATTTGGAGTAGCAAATTGTCTAAATAAATCAAAGGACATTTGGAGCACTTTTTGGTTATAATTGATTTGGAAGTGCTGGTTGGTTTCATCTATTGTCTACACTAAACTAGTTTCTGCTCAAGTTGGGTTGGCTTGGATGTTCCACTGGGTGTACACTTGCTGATTGATCCTGAGCTTAAACCTTATTTATATGTGTGGTGATCACCCAGTGATATTATTATTTCTCCACCTATGAAGCTAGGGTCTAAATATCATGTAATGTCCAATAATGTTGTAATTATCTTACATTGTCAATGGATGTTCTCAATCCTCTTACATATTGAGCTAGAGTGTTCTCATCAAGATTCACTAGCCCACACGTCAACACACACTCTGCAAACTCAATGATTTACTCCTCTACCAAGATATCATGTTAATGTAAGTGATGAAATATAAAAAATATATCATGTATGTAATGTGATGGCAAATACATGTGTTGCATCTCTTATTTCATCTTGGACTATGTAATAATTTTACCATTCTCTTCCCGCTTAGTAACAACTAGCTTAAGCTAAGGAAAAAGGGTTAAGCTACTAAGCTAAGGAAAAATATATGATTCTCTTCCCGCTACTAAGGAGAAATAGGTTCTCCAACCAAAAAAACTATTTTCCTTGGCATAGTAGCAAATAGCTTAACCCTTTTGTCAAGTGGAATGTTCTTATACGCAAAGATTCATTCCTATTTTTAGTCATTAAATAAACTTATTTGAAACCATGTAATCGTCAAAAATCCAGTAAAATAATTTTCACTCCAAGATTCTAACTTCTTTGATATTTCATGTCAAATCATCAGTGTATTGTCTTTTTATCAATGAATATCTTGATATCCATTTCATTGATCTGATGGTTTATCATTGTGACTATGAGTGACCTCAACTAATTTTCTTCTCTCAAAGGCAGCGAGCTTCTGTTGCATTTGTAGGAATTCACACTACATACTTTCCATAGCAAGATCCTGAACACCTCTTTATAGATTTCCTCTATGTGGCATTATTTTATTTTCTTATGTTTGAGATTTTTATGGGTGTAGGATTATAGATAAATTAGTCAAAAATTTGGATTTTAGTGGTAGATGTTGATGTGAAATTTCGGTGGAAGTAGGAAGGTTGAATTTGAAAAAGTTTGGGTTATGGATAGGAATTGTCATAGGAATGAATAGGGTATTGCAAGGATTATTACCTTTTTATTTTAGAGGCTTTAAGACTTGATGATATCATTCTAAAGACCCTATAAGATATTTAGGAAGCAAATTTAACAATAAGAGGTGGATAAATAGTAAGAGAAATAAGAATATGGGTGATTGGTGATGTTTAAAGGGAGATATGCATCATTCAGAGGTTATCCCGACTAAAAGCAATTAAAGAAACTTCAAATCAATGATATTTGAGCAATAAGGTGGTTTCACTTCCTATTTCTAAGCAGGATGCAGATGCACAACTTACAAAAGGAAAATGATACATCACTTCACAAGTAGAAATCAGGTAATACAATCGCCAAAATACTGAAACAAAATTAAAAGTCCCTAAAAATAGAAAATAACAAGATACATATAGTTCCCTCATAGAGAAAACTTTATTAAAATAGGAAATCATGAAAAAATAAAATAGGAAAAAAAAACATGAGAGTTGATTCTGGATTTTATCACGTGCAGGAGGTCTATCGCGATCACGAGAGGTCTACTATGATCACAAGAGATTCCACAATTCTTTGGCTCCACGATCTTGTGGATCACGATCGTGTGGTTTTAGTGTCGGTGTCAAAATGTGATACAGAGCACATGTTGAGAAGCACCGATGATACACACATGTATATGTCATCCAAGTAGTATACGAAATTAAGTTCGCATATCGATCCCATGAGGAATAAGGGAACTACCAAAATTTGCAAAAGTTCTAGCCTATTGATTTTGAGTCTAGTTTGTTGTTTGAATTTTGGTGATTTTTAAAATTATAAAAGCCTAATTTTTGCAATCATGAAAATCCTAGTTTAAGTTTGCAAGGCAATCAGATGAGTGAGAGTATCTCCTCTGTTTTGGGTTCTAAGAACCTAGGGTTAACCAAGTGACAAAATTAATTTTGACAATCATAAGCAAATCTTATCCTTGGCCCCTTCTAGTGGCAATAAGAAAGTTTGCATATCAAACATGTTTAGTTCTCTAAATCAAGTGAAAATCCCAGGATTCAGTATTTCCTAACAAGATTGCACTAACGTAAGAGCAATATTCATATTCTCTTTATTGATGGCGTTTACCTAGCTATTTCATTAAGGATTCTTTAGAAACTAAAAGATCACAACGAGTATTAATAACTCAACAGATCGGGTTAAATGAAAATGAAGATTGAATACTTAAAAATTCACTTCACACAAGTCTTATACACAACAATTAAACCATGGAACTTTTACTCACCAAAATTAGATGAAAAATGAGTCTTAGTTACTGTTCAAGCTTTTAAATAAAATGATACACATTATTTTAATGAAATTAAACAAAATACAAGAGTTTAAAGGAATGCCTAGAATGATTATACCCTTAATTTACAATTTCATTCTCCGCTCCTTTACTAATGAACACTAAGACTATTAGATAATTCTAATGATTTTTCCCTCCGAGATTCTCTCACACATGCTCTCACAATCTCATTGTCTCTCTCTCTCCCTTACAAAGTTTTGCCTCTTCACGGTCTGATAAAAAAAACACACAGAGCATCTACACCGAGAATCTTCACTCTTAGAGCATCTTCACAGTCTTCACTCCTAGAGCATCTTCACAGTCTCTCTCTGCTTTTGTAGTTTCCTTCTTAAGTCCTTTGATGCCATGTTAGGTTGCTACATCAAATGAATTGTCTTCACTCTCAGAGCGATTAGCCATTGCTATAGTTCTTCCCTGAAGTTTCTCTCAATCGAAGTCTCCCGCTCTCAAAGTTTATGTAGGTGCCACTTTGGCAACACTAAATTGGTGCCTATTTTCTTAAGTGACACCTTAGCGCCACTAGAAGTGGAACCTAGACGCCAGCCTCTTGGTATGGTGTCTATTATAGAGGTGTATGAATGGGGCATATATATGTGACTAAATGGCGTAGCCACACACACTAGCACAACTACACCAGCTTTGGGCGCAATTACTACTAGCTTTAGGCACCTATGCTACATATATGTGGCGCTCCTATTCCATGCTTTCAGTTGGACTATGGGAAGTAGCTTGCTACGTGCTTTTGAATGGAATGAGAGCTTCCTTTGAACTTTGTCCTATGCCTCTTTAATGTGTTATTAAGTTCTCATTAGTACTTATACCCTACAATTACATATAAAAATGCCTTGAAAAGCATAAATGGTTACACATAATAGAGGAAGCAGGAAAAAATTGGCAAATATAGCACACATTTTAAATGCATCAAAAAGAACTAAAAATTTATGTATATTCTTATTCAATGCCCTTATGAGTACATGAACACACACACACACACACACATATAGTATGAGTGAGTGCTGATGATTTCATCAAGCTATTATAACAAGGATAAACAAACCACTTGTCCATGTGGAGGTTGCAAATGAGCGTATGTTGTATTCTGTCAATTATCACCGCTGTCTTCACTTCCTCATAAGTCAAATTAAAACAAAATCAATAAAAGTGATAACTTTTTTTTTAATTTCATAAAATTTAAAATATAAAATAAAAATAAAAATAAAAATGAAAACGAAACGTAATGTAATATAGCCCCTTGACTTTTCTCATGGAAGTCTTGCCTTCTTAGTGATACAGAAAAAACAAAAGAGGAGGGAGAGAGAGAGAGAGAGAGAGAGAGAGCTCACCCAACGTTAATATCATTTGTTTGTTTGTGCTATTAATTAATAACCTTGGCGAGAAAAAAATTGTTTATGCTATTAATTATTAACCCTGGCTAGAAAAAGTTATAGATTACAGTGATGCTGAAGCCCATTTTTTATGGAGAATGTATATCACTTTTTGTGAGGATTCAATTCAGACAAACATAAAATGTCTGAATCAATGCTATGCAATTAATTGTTTAACTGCTAATGCTACTACTGCAACAACATTCTATTTTCAAGAGCTAAAAAAAATGTATGATCAAGAATGTAAACCATGGTGCAACAACTTCACCTCTTCAAAAATTTTGTTTAAAAATAGTTTACAAAATCAGAAAACCATGCCGAAAATACAAATAGGTTATGCTCTTATAATTTAATCAACTTTAAATATAAACAATGTTTTAAAATTTTAGGCCTTTTAATATATTTTTTTGTGCCATAACAATAGGTTATGTATATATTTTTAATGTTCAACCTTTACAAAAGAACTTTTTTTTTTATATATTTCCATTTGTTGGTTAGCTTAACATATTTACAAAGGACACTTAGTTTTATCTTTACATCTTAATCTCACAACAAAAATAAGTTTCCGAACAACCGATTTTTGTTAGGATGTTTGAATCATCAAAATAATTTAGGATATTTATGTAACAATATATAAGCATTTCTTATATTATACAATTTTCTCATTCAGAGTCTTTTCTTACATCATTATTATTATTATTATTATTTGAATAATGAGGCCTTACTCACCTTTATAGAAAAATAGAAACGAACAACAAGACTCCAAGATATTCCAAACTCACATCCACAAAACAAAAGAATAAAACAAAGATATTATAGACTCACATCTAAATGACAAAAGGAAAAACCAAAGGGAAACCATAGCAAGAAAGGGTGGCATACACAAACACAGAAAAAAAAGGCTAAAATGAAGCAAAACACATCAAAAACAAAGAAAATATCAGCCTTCAAGGATTCCAATAGAGATCTTCAGAAAAAAAAAATCAACAAAAGAATAGAGCTTTGAGAAACAGCTTCCAAGAGAAATCAGTAACCTGGTAGAGAAAGGGTCTTCTAAGAGCTGAAAAGAAGACAAACAATTGGGAGTAGCAAATTATCTAAATAAAACAAAGGAGAACAATTATCATGAAATTCAAATGTTCTCTTTTTTTTTCTTACCATGATTTAGCAATGTATTTAGTTTGGTTTGATTTAAAACCGATGTACTTCTAAAATCAAATCAAATCAATTTTTAAATCAAAATTAAATTATCATTATGGAAAACTTAATCAAATTATTCAGCTTTTCATTTGTTATTTTGATTATATTTGGCCAGCTTTGGTATAAAATGTTTTGGATGATTCACCTACTTATACTAAATAGACTGTAGTTCGAGTTATGCTCGTTAAGAAGTTAGTGTTTGATTTGTTCGTTAAGTTAACAAACCGAACTTGAATAATTTTGTTGCCCTCAATATATAAACGAGCCGAACACGAGCCAAGGTTTGTTCGTTCGTACTCGGCTCATTTTGAATCGAAATACTACTCATCAATTTTATATAATATATATATACCAATATATATATATATATATATATATATATATATATATATATATATATATATATATATATATATATATATATATATTAAGATTGATCGACCACCAATCAACCCCTATAAGTTGGACTGACCGAGGTGAGACCCACTTACAGATCTCGTGTGCTATTCAAATCCTCCCGAAATTGCTGGGATTCGACCCCCTAACCCGATGGTCTTACGCCAAGGTCACTACTAATCAGCTAAGGCTCTCACACTACACACACACACACATACATATGCATATTTACATATACATATACATATATATATAATTGAAGAGCAGTATTTTTAAAAAATTTAATTGACTGTAAAGCTACAAAGATTTATAATCAATTTAATTTATTAATTAGAAAAATAGAATAAAAATATATTAAATTATATTTAAGTGAAGTTTTAATATAAATAATAATATTAAAAGCTTGTCCCAATCCTTAAAACCCGATGACTGTGTGACTAGGGTTGTCAAAACAACTCTTTGTTCGTAAATAGCTCGTGCTCGGCTTACTAAACAAACAAGCCGAACACGAATACATTTTTTGTGTTCAAAATATAAACGAAATTGAGCACAAAATTTTTTAACAAGTAGAGCACGAGCTGAGACTAGGCTCGCTCGCGTTCGACTCATTTACAACCCTAATTACATACATAGTCTTGCACCTAAATATATATATATATATATATATATATATATATATATATATATATATATATATATATATATATATATATATATGTCAGCATTTATATAAAAAAAATGGTGGCGGCTGGTTCCTTTGCTCTGCTAGGGTTTGGCTGGTAATGGCTTCCCTGGGTGGCGGCTGGTACCTTTGGAAGGCTTTCCAAGGTTTTGGGTGCTGTTTGGTTTTCAGTTTTGGTGTTTCTAGAGGTGGTGGGTGGCTGGGAAGGAAACAGGCCTGCACATTGGATTGCTAAAAGAGCCCTCTCATCACAGGAGATAATGGTCTCTTCTACTCTACCTTCCCAGTTACAATATCTTATTCAGGCAGACTCTTATCAAGCTCCCCACTTCAGAATTATGGATTAGTGCCATCTGCTTATGCTATCTCCCAGCTTTCTGATATCTGCTGACCCTCCTCCCCTACTGCAACTGTTGTTGGAAATTGATAAGATTCATGCTCCTTACTTCAGGATGGTTGGCTTCTAGGCTTTCAGTTTTCTCCTGGAAGCAGATATGTATCTGGCTGGATGTTTGTTACTTCTGCAGCACCTACACTCAGCTCCTTAGCTTCTTTGGGAATGTCTTAGCTGTATGCAGTTTTTTTTTTGGTGCCTATTCTTTTCTTTTGGATTAGTTTTTATTGGGCAGACTTTGGGATAGGTTTTTTTACACTTAGTTAGTTATTTTCTTCTTTTGGTGTGGAGTTGTATTGGGTTGAGTTGTTCCCATTGGGAAATTTCTGTAACTTCACTCTTTTGAATCAACATGTAGGGAGCCAAGAGTAGCTCCTTCCCCAAATATATATATATATATATATATATATATGTCAGCATTTCTTTTTTTTCAAATTTTAAAATAGTAATTTTTTTATGTTATATGAAGATTTGGGCTGGATAAATATATTAAAAAAAAAAGTTTAGGTGTTAGATATGAATATAAATAGGAATTGGATGGTATGTATGTAAATAACCAAAATGTTTTTACTTAATAGATTAGTTTAATTTGATTTGGTAGAATGCTTTTAACTGATATAACTTGTAAAGAGACTATGTTTTCATGGCACATCAGAGAAATGTTATAATTGCAAGATAATAATAAATTGAGTATATATTTTATAATTTTAAAATGCATGCTTAATCAGTTTGATTTGGTAAATTTTGATTTCATAAAAATCCAAATCTTAATTAAATCAAATGGACCTTACCAAGTAAATTAAAGCTGCTGGTTGGATTTTGGTTTTTTAATTAGCATCATTTACACGCCATAATTCATAATCGACGTTTAAAAATAAATATGAATAACATATATTATGCCTTGTTGAAAGAATGACTTCATAAAATGTGGGAAAAGAAAATAAAGGGATGGCATTATTTTGATAATATTTTCTCCAAATTTAATGGATATATTTTTTTAATTGGGCCTCTTCCCTATTTTACTATACCCGTTCCAAACAATAAATGATTTTTTTAGAGATTTAGAAGATAATTAATAAATATTAACTTCATATAAAATATATAATATCTTTTTTTTTATATTTTAAATTATTTAAAGAAAGAATCTTATATTTGAAATTATTTAACTATTGTTTTTATTAATTATTTTTTAAACGGGCCAGTTTACGAGTCAACGAGTTTAGTCAGGGCTAGATTGTTAGCTCATCAAGCTTCACGAGCGACTTATCTAATCAAACCCGAGTGGCTCACGAGTCAGTCTGACTAACTTACACGCCTACTTATAGCGTTCACATTTGAACACAAGCTCACTTTCAGTATTTTTACATAATGTACATAAATTTTTAAATAATTTTATCAAAGGTCACATCATATTATCTTAATTTTAATTTTAAAATTTATTTGGACTAAAATATAAATTTTAATAATTCTAATATATCATTCTATCTAAGAAGTGTTTTTGCGTGGTTCGAAAAACTTGGCATGTATATGCTTCCGAGATGCTTTAGTTAACAAAATTGAACTATCTTACGAAGAGAATCCGCTCTTCTTCTTTCTTTTCTCCCCTTAATCTTTTTGAGAAATATGAATTTGATGAATTTGAAGAAAACAATTAATTACATTTGAGTCGGCATGATATTCTTACTTTACCAAATAAAAATTTTCCTTTGATTATGCCATATTTAGATGTATACCACTAAATTTTTAGTATAAAAAATATTATTATAATTATTGGTATAGAGCATTGGGATTAGGGCTGTAAACAAGCCGAGCTTGAGCGAGCTCGAGCTTAGGCTTGTGTTCGACTCGTTCGAATTAACTCGGCTCGAAATCGACTCGTGAAAGGTGTGTTCATGTTCGGCTCGAATTAAATATTCTTGTTCGTGTTCGAGCTCGAAATTGGCTCGTTAAAATTAATTGGAAAAATATATATCTAGAGTCGGATTCGAACGCAGATAAAATGAATGGAAACGAAAACATAACCACGCTACCACACAAAGCAGTTATGATTTAAATATAAATATAAATATATATAATATATTAATATATAATAATATATATAATAAATTATTATATAAATAATTATATGATTATTTTTTTATTTCGAGCCAATTCGAAGTCGAATACGAGCGAACAAACGGTTGTTTGTGTTCGACTCGTTAACATTTTGAGCTTAAAAATTTGTTCGTGTTCAGCTCGTTAGGCTTAACGAACGAGCCGAACACGAGCTGTTCTCGAACAACGAGCCAAATTGCCAGCCCTAATTGGGATCAAGAAAAAGAGAAGTAAAGAGGGAGAGAAAGAGAGAGAGAGGGGGGGGAGGAGGAGATGAAGACTTGTTCTATGGGGGCAAATGAGCATTCCCAGAGATCTTAGATTCTTTTTATTTCATTTAAATAGTTTAGTTACAAGATGGGGAATAAAAAAAAAAACTCCTTTACATAAAAGGACTTTTCTATATATAGATGATACGAGGATCAAAAGTAAATTACTACATTGCTCTTGTTTTAAATGGGCTAGTGCAAGATTTTTCTGTATTTAAGTCTTCCTGTCTGTACCGTTAGATTATCTTGAGATCCGTACAGACCATTTTTTGAGTGTACATTTTCAGGCGCATATTATAACACCAAGATATTATAAGTATTAAATTCTAATTGCTAGACATGTAAATAAATACGAATTTCGTGGTATGTATTCTATTATTACAAAAAGTTCTTCCCCATGAACGCATCGAGCCATAAAAAAATAATAAAATAATATGCATGAAAAAGGAACACTAAAATTTATGTGAATTGATCAACGTAAACTTGCATTAATGACCGCAAGAATGATAGAATTTTTATTTCATTAAGAAAATAATAAATAATATAAATACTATATCTAAATTTCTTCTTTGTGAATTGTGGTGGAACTTAAAAAGAAATATCTAAATATGCCAAAAAATAGATTTTGTGAAATAACAGACTAATTATGGAATGGATCGAAAGAAATATTTTATCATTTTAGCGATGGTCATTTTTGTTATTCTTATGTGCAATTTGATGCGAAGAATAAAGCTTTTTGCTTCTTATTGCGACTTTGGGGCTTTTTTTTTTTCTAAAAAGGAATGCAGAGTAAAAAAAGAATATAATGGAAATTTAAAATAATATATTATAAATATATGTGATAAGTCTTAAACAAATTTCCAACATTAAAAGTCAACCAGAATTCCAATTTTAGTAAACATACAATCAAAGTACTTGGTTCGTTGAGACAAATCCAATGGCATCAAAATTGGTTCAATCCGAATCAAATCAAGACTCGATCATGATGTTAACTGCTTTTGAAAGCTTTTCAGATATATTTGGAAGGTCAAACGGATGATGAATCTAATGATTTTATAGTCGAGTCGAGCGTCTCGACAGAACAAATTCAAAGATCCAATGATTGCTTGATTATGACATCATTAAGACACTCAATATTCATAAAATGGTGTCTGATCAAAGGTAGTTTTTTAGCCGTAAGAACAAAGTGATTCATATTCTTGCATTATTGTACCCATAACTCTAAAAATAGTGCCCCAACCCTCTCATTTAGGGGGTGAAAGGGAGAGACTTTGAGGCCTAAGGAAGAGTTTAAAGCCTTGAGAAGGAACTGAAGTGCAACATCACTCCAGTCACTGTCAACCACTGCCGACCACCTTCGATCAACGTTCTCGGCAGCCGCTGATCCCCATCGATCGCCATCCATTTCTTGTGATAAGTTCCTCCGCATATTGACATTGTAACTAATAAGACTTTGTAACCCTTTTTCCACCTATGGGACAAGGGGTTATACTTGTAATCTTTTGTTTAGAGTGGATCTCTTCAACTAAAACCAGACTCTCTGGTTTTTTTCTTTACACGTTTTTCACATAAAAACCTCTATTGTCTCTACAGATTGTTTTCATCTGAGTATATGTTGGATTCTCGGGCAATGCTAGGACGATAATTCATTACTCTACTATCGTGAATCTTCCGACATGCATCAATATGAAGTTATTTGGTTGAAAGCAAAGTAAATACAAGAGATTTCTTTTCCTTTTTTTATTAATTTTCTTGGAGTCAAAAAGATTTTGTGAAATATTTGACTAATTAGGGTTTAAGTAGAAAGAAATATTATATTACTTTAACAACATTATCGTTAATTTGGGGCTAAAGTTGTAAGCGAGCAGAGCTTGAGCAAACTCAAGCTTGGCTTGTGTCCGACTAGTTTGAAATTACCTCGTAATCGAAACTGACCCATATTTGAAATTGCATGTGAATAGTGTGTTTGTGTTTGGTTTGATTTTCATATTCTTCTTCATATTCAGCTTGAATTGGCTTGCTTAATTAATAAGAAAAATAGGTGTAGGGTGATGAATTCGAAGCTTCATTAATTTTGTGTAATCGAAATCGTAGAGCCATATGAGTAGTTATGATTTAAACTTAGCATTAAATACATATAATATATTATTTTATAAATAATATATATAATATATTATTATAAAAAATATATATATAATTTCTTTTTTTCGAGCTAAAATAAGCCGAACAAGATCTAATATAGGATTGTTTGTGTTTGACTCGTTTACTTAACAAATGATCCGAATAGGAGCTACTTAACGAGCCACACATGAGCTATTCTCAACCAACGAGTTTATTTGATAGCCCTGTTTGGGCATTTTTATTATAAAATGCTGAAAAATAAAATCTTGTGTAAAATAGAAGTAATGAATTTGGAATGTTAGTTGTTTGGCTGAGTATGAAGTAAAGAGTTTTTTTTTTTTTTTTTTTGATTCAAGGTAAAATAAAATCCGGTAAAAAATTTCGAGATGTTGCTGCACTGTACGTCCTGAGCTTCGCATTAGCTGTAGGAGGCGACAGTAGCTATGGCCGGAGCGAAGAATAGCCGGCGGAGGTGGTGGGCAGCCAAAGGTGCCTGACGATAATGGCAAATGGCTAGAGGCAGTTGTTGGCCACAATTTGGATGTGTGGAGGTAGCAGCATGGGCAGTGGGTGGTTTACAAATTTATTGAATATTATGCTACCTTATAATTATGTTATTGATGGTCTACATATAAAAAAAGAATTTTCAACGCAAACTTAACATTAAATGTGTTCATCATGACAATTTGTCTCAAATTCCAACAAATGGATCGATAATTATTGACATAAAGTTTGGTAGTAACATTGCAGATGGAGACATCGACGTTATGTTGAGCGTTACTGAAATAACTCAGCTTGTGGTTGTAATACTCTTCAGATTTACTGGCTAACATTATGTACGTAATTTTACTGATAAAATTTTTGTTGTATATTAGTTACCTCAAAAATTCTGATAATCTTCTCGATGCATGTTAAGACCGAAAGCTTCAAATACTACATTAAGAATTATCTACACTCCAATTTGAAGGTAGTGTCTTGATAAGACGAATAAGATGGCATAATAAATTATCCAATCTGAGCTATAATGAGTTCTGATAATGCACTTAAAGCATAATAGGATGTTTGGAGGATCAAATGATCTTTAAATTTGAAAAGTATATAGTTGATGCATGCTAGAAAATTCGCGGCGGTAGAGTAACTGATTATCTTCTTAGCGTTGTACGAGAATTCAACACACAAACAGATGAAAAATAAACGGTGCTGACTCCAGAAGTCTTTACGTGGAAAACCCGTAAGGGAAAAACCAATGGGCCTGGCCCAGTTGCAGAAATCCACTATTGATTGATGATTACAGAAATCTCTTGTCCCACAGCCGGAAAATGGTAACTTCAGATTACAGTGTCGACTGACGGCGGCTGGTTGGTGGTGATCGATGGTCGTTAGCGGTAGTCGACGGAGGTTGGCGGTGTTCGACGTCAGTAAGCACTGGTCGACGGAGGACGGCGGTGGTCGACGACGGTCGGCGGTTGTCGGTGGCGGTCGGCGGTGATCGACGACGGTCCGCGGTGATGCTGAGTTGCAGCTTCTCCTCAAGGCTTCCTCCCCCTCTCATGTGAGAGTTGGGGTGTATTTATAGGATTCTGGTTGCAATTAATGCAGCCAGTTTGATCGAACGGTTCATAGGGCTCCCCTCGATCAAACGGCGTTTAAGGGGCATTTGACGGCCTTAACGATGTCGGAATTGAGTGATCCTGGGCTCGTTGGATTCGTCTTGTCGAGATGTGCGATCCGAGTATAGGCTTGCTAGTGTCGGCATTTGTTTGATTTTCCAAATATGTCCGGAAATCTTCTAGGAATAGATCAATGACTTGATCTGATCTTGATTTGACTCGGATTGGACTAGCTTTGATATCGTTGGGTCCGTCTCATCGATCCGGTCAGTTTGACTATAAACTTGTTGAAATCGGAGCTCTGGATAAATTTTTATCATGATTTGAATGTTTTCTGCTCAAAATTTCGTCTCAAGATCCGTGCCATGCCTCGAGATTCGTGCTTGATGATGAAAATTTGTAGGTGACGTATCAATAATAAAATAGAGCATAACAACGAGATAAATTTAACGAGCCCAACATCGCTACAAACACAATAACCAACAAATTGTATAATATATTGAAGACTACGGTTAAAATGAGACGTTAATAAGATCTAACAGAGTGAATCATATATCTTCGAGTACTTCAATGTATGTAAAATATGTATATCTTAAGGACAACATATTTCAATTTGTTTATTTGGTTGAGAAATGTCGTGATTAATTTTGTTTAATGCATTGGAATAAAATAAAAGATCATATTCATTTTTCTTGCTCTGATATAAATAATTTATATATTGAAAATTTTGAAAATAATTTGAATAAATATATTTGAACTTTCATAAATTAAAATTAACACTTAATTTACCTCGTAAGAGTATAGAAAAAATAATATTAAGTGATTTGAATGATAATAAATGGAATGAATTTAATGTTCAATAATTCTATTGATCAGCTGCCTAAATAAGAAGAATACAAAGCATGATGCATGTAAGAATGTAAAACTTAAGCTTAAATTAATGAATAGGCTATTCTTTCATATGATATTAATTAGGTATGAAAAGTTAAATCAAAATGAATTAAAATGTTAAATCAAATTGACATGTCTATTATGATATTAAAACAAAAGTATATTAATATTATCATTAACTTAATGACCGCAACTAAGTGAAGTTTGATCAGTTGGTGGATAGATTGGTTGGCCTATATAACTAATTCAATCATGGATAATATGCCATATTTTGAAAAAAGACCTACGCCTCTCTATCAATAGATTATGTTGCTTAAGGGTGTCAAAAATTGACCCAACAGGCTAACCCGACTTAAAACTGACTTGAAAAATTTAATTATGGGTTGACCCTAATAAATTCGGGCCAAGTTCGAGATATGTTAATCATAACAGGTTTAATTTTTCAAGTTGGGTTTGGTTTCACTTCAATCAAAATTAATCTGAAACTAACATGTTAATATGAAATTGATTCAAAATCAACCCGCTAGATTGAAATTGACCAGAGATTTTCTGAAATTTCACCTTAATTTGATTTGAATGATTACTATGTTGTATGTTAAATGAGTTTTATTGGTCGGGTTTTGGGTTAACGGTTTGAAGGTGGGTTGGGTTTGGGTTGACTTCAGACAATAAATATTCCGATTGTATTTAGTTCAAGTAGTTTTCTGGCTTGTGAACTCCATTTGACATTCCTAATGCTACTTTATATTTTGCCCTAGAAAGTATATAAATATATTGGGAAATATATATATATCTAAATGAATAAATAATAAAAATAAAATGAATAAATAAGATTTGACACCAATTTTAATCTGAGATCATTGTTGACACCAATTTTAATCTGTTGTCATCTATAAAAAAATATTACGTGCATTGTCTGGATGTCTGGACGATAGAATGAGTGTGGTTTGATCCACTCCGTCAGTCTAGACATAATCTTTTTTTCCCATTTACACTCACGACAAACTTTTCAAATCTTTTTAGTTTCCTCTAATCAAGAAAACAATATTACATCAGGACTCCAGATGCATCCAGAGTCCAATGGTGGGGCGCCACGTTTCAAGTGGCCCCACCGCTTTTGACATTGACCAATATCAATGCATTGTGGTGGGGCTCAATTGACACATAACGCCCCACCATTGAACTCAGGACGCAGTAGTAAGAGAATAAGAGAATATGTATGTTTATTTTCTTATACATATTTTTAGTTAATGACACGTTTTTTTTTTTAATCTTGATGACACATTTGAAATCAAGTTGTTCAACCCTCTCATTACAGTAAATGGGCATTATTATATTTTCGGACCATAATAACCATATAGTTTTAGATCAGGAAGTATAACTATTTATGAAATATTGGCTTTTGCACAACCAATTTACGTAAGAAGTCAAAGATGATGACTAAAATTGACAAAAAAAAAGATGGATAAGAAAACAGTTCTAGTGATCTTGATGTGGATGTTATGAGTAGGTTTCTTTGGTTGTTGGAGTGGACGTGGAAGGCTCAGGGGTTGTGGGAGACTAAGGAAAACATTGACTAATTATAAGATGTAAAATTTAAGAATTAATTTGGGGTTTTATTATAGGACAATCTAATAAGCACATCACCATGCCAATGGGTAGGGCCTATTTTTATGAAAATTAATTTTATATTTATATATGTATACGTCCATGTGTGTATGTGTACACTAAAATGTGTTCATGATGAACTTGAAAAGATCTAATGGTACCGAAATGTCAACACAATCGACTAAAAGTCAGCAAGCCGATCGATGGTCATCTAGCCGACCACAGACCTGCCAGTCGACCGAAAGGCTAGTCAGATGAGCAAAGGCCTTTTAGCAGATCGAAGACTAACTAGATGATCAAAGGCCTACCAATTGATCGAAGATCATCCAACTGACCAAAGGGCTGCCAGCCGATCGAAGACCGAAGGCAAGCCCAGCCGATCGAAGGCCTGCCTGCCGACGAAAGCCAATCAGACTATCAAAGGCCATCCAACCAACTGAAGGCTAGCTAGATGACCAAAGGCTAAACAGAAAAGTAAAGGACTGCCAACCAACCGAAAGGCAACCAACTGACAGAAGAGCTACCGAGCGACATGTTTTAATATGCAAAAAAACTAGAATACCCTGTACAACTCCTCTAAAGCAGGTTTAAAAATATAAATTTTATGTCCAGTCTTCCTATCCTCTATAAATATGAGGGACCTTTCATATATTAGGGACTCTGCGACTCCTCTCTTGTAACCTCTATTTCAATGATATAACAAGGTTCACAAGATCTCATGAATACATCAGCTTCCCCAGAGTGGGGAGTCACAACACACTTCTCTCTCTCTCTCTCTCTCTCTCTCTCTCTCTCTATTCTATATTATTTTCTTTAGGTGAGATTCACAAGACAAACTCTGATTCAACACCCTGAATGGTGTGGTGATCATGGATTATGCCATCAGCAAGAAGTGGAGCATCATAAGAAGAAGAATTAAGGATTAAGTTTGGTCAAGCCACTTCCCAATCAATGTTGTGTTAATGACCAGTAGTTTAGACGACCAGAAGCCCAGATGAACAAAAACCCAAATGATCATAATCCCGAGCAACTAAAAACCCGAACGAGCTGAAGCCCAAACAACCAGAAGTCTAGATGACTAGAAGCCCAGACAACAAGAAGTTCAATGACCAAAAGTATGGATGACCAGAATTCCAGATAACTAGCAGTTCTTTATCACCCACAACAATAAAAATGTGCTTTCGTTTCAATGTTAGGTGTATTATTCATAAAAATGATAAAAATAACTTTTTAATTTATGTGCATGATCCCAGGTTTGACCAATGCTCGGAGAACTTGAACTCGAGCAATAAGACTGACAACAATGCCAAGGGTTCCGATCGATGGAATACACAAGGAGTTAGCCTTGAACCCCTATGCAACTTAAATGTATATCTCCAAACTTGTGTAGATAGTTCTAGAGGTGTTTCCCTGCTCAATACCGATAAGCTCCACTAAGAGTAAAAAATAAATCACCCTAGAATCGAGTTTTGGTGATTGCCCATCAAAAAGCGACAAAAAGATTCTCTTAATAAGCTTAGCACAAGGGGCGCTCGACGCAAGATAGAGATCTGTCCAATGGCCAAAACATAGGAAGTGTAAGACGTGAGTCGGACATGAACACCAAAAATCAACAACACATAAGACTTTTGATTGGCATTTAACATCTCATGACCAACCCTCAGTGCCCAAGTACCAGCTGGCCTCTATCTCTAAACTCAAGTCGAATAAAGCTCTGGAGGTGATTCCCTACCTAATAGAGACAAGCTTTGCGAAGTGTACCAAGCAAATCACCTCAGAAGTGAGTATCGACAGTTACCACCACTTGAGAAAATAATCTGACTGAGCAAGCGAGAAAGGGGTAGTAAATACTTGAGTCGGGCATTGAACACAGTAAAATTGGTGAAAAATACTCGCCAAAGGAACGCACAATCGATCGCCACAAGCACTCCACAAGCAATAAATGGTAAAGAAAGTCCAGTAAAGATAAAATAAGGCAAAGGTAAGAAACTAATTAAAAACTCATTATTTTATGCTCGAAAAAATATCCATTGAATTTTCTATGTGTTTACTGCCAAATCTTCCAAAGATAAGAAAATTTCTCTAGGTTACAAATAAGGCTGACAGCCATACAAGACCAGTCAACTAGAAAACTACAACTGAGCTTGAGGGCAATATAGCCTAACCGACCGAGCATGTCCTACTGACCCGAAGACCTTAAGAGAGCATTTTGGAGTAAACAAAAATGAAGGAAGTTCTATTATTCAATTATCGATTAAGAGCAAACGCGATAAAAAAAATTACATTAAAATTCTCTCATTTTTATCACAGCTTCGCCTTCAAAAGGTGCGAGAGTCATGGAACTAAAAATATATAGCAAATATGTGTCAGAAAGAGGATGACCTAGTGTCAATGTATGATTCACATACTAGACTATCAACCAACTGAATGACAGTCTGGAAGATCAGCCAACACCTGAATGACCGCCGATAGGCTGGACGACTGACCGATAACGTGGACAATCAAACTAGCCTGGACGACCGACCAACATTTTTGACGTCTGACTGAAACCCTAGACTACTGATCAACAGCCTGGAAAGCCGACCAAGAGCCTAAACGACTAACTGACAACCTAGATGACCGAACTAGCTGATCAAAGGGTTGTCAGCCAACAGAAGGCCAAAATTACTAACAAATAGCCCCAAGGGGTCACCACAAAGCTGGCAAGGCAAAGCATAAAAGGGTGTAAAAAATAAGGAAGCATCATTAGTAATTTATTGGTAAATACAATCACATTTTTTTAACTTAATAGTTCTCTCATTCTTATTGCAGCTTTACCCACAAGAAGTAAGTGAAATGAAGAACTTAATATAAACACTAAAAATGTGTCCATGCTGACCTTGAAGAAATTTAAATGTGCTGAATGGTTGAACCAAAGTTAAGCCTAGCCAACCAAAAACCATCCAACCTACTGAAGGTCTACCAATCTATCGAAGGCTTGCTAGACAAATGAATGCCAGTTCGACAACCAAAGGCCATTCAATCGATTAAAGGAACGCCTGCCGACTGAAGTTTTGCCAGACTATTGAAGGCCATTCATTCAACTGAAGGCAAGGCCAGCCAATCGAAGGCCATCTAGTCGGCCAAAAGCAAGCCCAATTGACTGAAGGCTATTCAGCCAGTCGAAGTCCTGCCAGCCGACAAAGGATATCCAGGCGACCAAAATCCAGCCAGAAGATCGAAGGGCTGCCATTTAACAGAAGAGATGTCAGTCGATCGAAGGGGTGTTAGCCAAAATGAAGACCATCCAGTCAATTAACAAGCAAGCCCAACCAAGTGAAGGGTTACTGAGTGACAGGCCCGATATGCAAAGAGACCAGAATACCTTGTACAAACTCTTGTCAAACATGGACATAAATGTAATTTTTATGTATGATCATCCTATCATCTATAAATAGGATGGACCTTTTCATGTATTAGGGGTTCTGAGACTCCTCTCTTTTAACATTTACTTTCAATGATATAAAAATGGTCACAAGAGCTCGGGCTTACACCAGTTTGTAGAACATATTTTGTAGAATATATTTTGAATGTAAAAATTTAATTTTGATTCATATTAATAAACCTAAATTAATAATTCAAGAAAACTAAGCAAAGATTTAGCTGACTCTTAGGAGCAATACTGTTAGTTCTTATCAATGGAGAGCTCTTCAGCGATCGACCAATATAATCTTTGGATAGTTTTTTATGGAACAGGTTTTGGTGTATTTTCTTGCATTTTTTTCAATAATGTTTCATGTATTATCTATACCTAGTTAGATAAATGGAAAATAATTTTGGTATCTTGAAAGAACTCATGTCAAGAAGAAGCTATGCTGCCAGCTTTGTTGGTGCAAACAACTCAAAACATTCCATCAGAACCCTAAAAACTCTAGAAAGCTATTTATAAAGTCCACATTAATTTCAAGATTACTTATTTACTTTGTGGCACTTCACCATTGATTCTAATGAATTTTTTTCATAGCTTTTAGTTAAGTCGCACCCTTATTTTAATATGGGTTCGTTGGAGTTTTGAGTGTTATAGTAAATATAATGTAAAGAGTTAATATATGTAGAACGTTCAGTAAGAATATAAACTCTAAATTCAAAATTCAACCACCCAGATGTTAAATTAATAGTTGTGTATAAGCAAAAGTGGATTAATACAATGTGGCACCTTAAATCCTACCTCAAGTTTCCAAAGCCTTAATGAGTTTTGCACCTTACAAACTCAACAAGTCAAACATATCCTTAAACATAGCACGTAAAAGGTACCTATGAACACTTATTACATATCAAAATGGATTTATCGAAATTTAGTGCATAATAGCACCTAAACTTTGAATAATGAAAGTCTTGTTAAATTGATTAAAATTTTATGCTGATACAATCTAACAATATTGGACGAATCATTCTAATCATCTCCAAACATTTTCTCATTGACGGATGTGTTCTTCTATTCTATAACCATTCTTATATCCAAAATAATAACATTTTCCTTCTTTTTGAAATCATGATAACTAAAATCTAAAAAATATCATAAATTATATTGGCATTGAAGACAAGCTATGAAACATTATTGTATTAAGTATTTTAATTAATTTAAGTGAATTTATATATTACTTCGAAGAGAGTACTCAATGAAATTAGATTATTTTGGATTCATATTTGACTCTAACCGTTTGCCCCGTAAACCATCTGCACTCAAATTTACTACACAAAAATTAATATATTTTTTTTCATTTTTAAGAATCCATTAATTTTTTTGCATATTCATGATTCATTAAATGAACATATATTTCATTATAACTAAACCAATTTACAATAATATTATTGTTGTGAGATATGTACTTCCTGGTATAAAAATGAAACGCAAAGAACACAAGCAAACACAGATCGTTTGCGTGGTTCGATCCAACTGGATATATATCCACGGGAGGGAATCAATCAAATAGTTTACTAAGGCAAAAGAAATGGAGAATGCATAACTTATACATAGAGATGAGCCATCATCTTCCTTCTATAGCCTCCCTCTCAAGAGACACCTTGATACAAGGCCTTAAGATGCTCTCCTCCTCTCTAGCTCTCTAGCTATTCTCTCCTTCTTTGTGGTAGCTTAAGACCTCTTCTCTTGCTCTCCTAAGCCTCACACCCTCTCTATATATACAAACCAAAAGAGTGGTAGGTGGAAGGTAGGTGAGCGGTAGGTGAGTGGTAGGTGAGATGTGATAGGTGAGTGGTACCACATTACGAAAGTGCCTTTTTACCTTAGTTCATTAATTGGGAGTCAAAATAACAATTCTCCACCTTGACCCTCAATTGAGAAGCTTCGAAGTAAAGATTCCTTCCACCTGGCCCCTGACGGGGCCCTCAGCTCTTGTTAAAGTTTACTAAGTTCAGATAGTGTTTGAACTTAGTTGACGGCAGCATCTTAGTGAGCATATCAGTCGGATTTTCTTCAGTAGGTATATTCTCCACTACTATTGAACCCTTGGTGACAACATCCCTCACAAAATGAAGCTTTATATCTATATGCTTGGACCTTTTGTGAAAAGCCTGATTTCTGGTTAGGTGAATGGTGCTTTGGTTATCGCAAAACACAGTTATCACCTTCTGATGTATCCCAAGCTCCTCAGCCATGCCCTTTAGCCACAAAGCTTCCTTGATTGCTTCAGTCACAATGATGTACTTGGCCTCTGTTGTTGAGAGGGCCACAACGGATTGGAGGATAGACTTCCAACTGACTACAGTACCGAAGACAGTGAAGATGAATCCGGTCAGTGACTTCCTGGTGTCAATGCTTCCTGTATAATCAGAATCCACGTAACCGACTACCTTTTCTTCTTTGTCTTCCTGCCTTTTGAAGAGTAGCCCCAGATCTGTAGTACCTCTTATGTATCTCAGAATCCATTTTAGTGCTTCCCAGTGAGCCTGTCCTGGGTTTGCCATAAACCTGCTTACAATACTGACGACGTAGGCCAAATCTGGTCTGCTGCAAACCATGTCATACATGATGCTACCAACCCCACTCGCGTAGGGGACGCCCTCCATGTATCCTTTCTCTTCTTCAGTCTCTGATGCTTGAGAGTTCGACAATCTGAAGTGTTGACCAATCAGTGTTGCAACCTGCTTGGCCTCGTACATGTTGAACCTTGCTAGAACCTTCTGAATATATGACTTTTGAGACAAGAATAAGATTCCATTTTTCCTGTCTCTAGTAATCTCCATCTCTAGGATCTTTGTAGTAGGCCCTAGGTCCTTCATGTCAAATTCAGAATTGAGCATACCTCTGATCTTTTGGACTTTCTCCTTGCTTCTGCTGGCTACTAACATATCATTCACATAAAGAAGCAAGTACATACTGATTTCACCATCTTGCCACTTCATGTACACACAACTGTCGTAGCTGCTTCTGAAAAAACCAATCTTTAGCATGAACTCATCAAGTCATTTGTACCATTGTCTTGGGCTTTGTTTCAGTCCATACAAAGCCTTCTTTAGAAAGCAAACTTTGTCTTTTGTCTCAGGTGTGCTGTACCCATCTGGCTGATCCATATAGATGGTTTCTTCGAGCTCTCAATGCAGAAACGCAGTCTTAACATCTAGCTGCTCTAATTCCAAATTGAATTGAACCGCTAGTGCTAAGACTATTCTAATGGAGCAGTGCTTCACCACGGGTGAGAAGATTTCGTTGAAGTCAATTCCTTCAACATGTGTGAATCCCTTTGCAACGAGTCTGGCTTTGTACCTGATCCTCTCAATACTTGGCGTGCC
Source organism: Papilionanthe hookeriana x Papilionanthe teres (assembly GCA_022702705.1). Lineage (NCBI taxonomy): Eukaryota > Viridiplantae > Streptophyta > Magnoliopsida > Asparagales > Orchidaceae > Papilionanthe > Papilionanthe hookeriana x Papilionanthe teres. The sequence continues at coordinate 113,144,909 of CM040422.1, read as the reverse complement.
TTCCTTCCTTTTGAAGGTCCACTTGCAACTAACCACGCGTTTGTTCGTTGGTCGATCCACAAGTTCCCAGGTTTTTTTCTTCATCAGAGAAGTCATTTCCTCATCCATTGCCTCTTCCCACTTGTGTCTTTTCCTTGCTCTTCAGGGCTTCCTTGTAGATGCTCGGTTTTGCTTCTTCTATCACTTCAGCAACACTCAAAGCATAAGAGATCATATTTGCATGGTCGTATCTCTCTGGAGGTCTGATAGTTCTTCTTTGTCTATCCCTTACCAAGCCATAGTCATCAGAGTTTCTTTCTGGTTCAGTTACTTGCTGGTCTTCTGCCACTTCATCTTGATCCTTCACAACTGTCCTTTGATTAGTTAAAGTTTGTTGTCGTTGAAGCTCCACCTCAATTGAAAAATCCTCCTTAGTGACACTGTTCCTGGTAACATAGCTTTGTAGATTCCCCATTTTGGACTCATCGAATGTCACATCCCTACTGATGATGCATTTATGTTGATCTAGACACTAAAGTTTGTAACCTTTGGTTCCAGGTGGATATCTGATGAAGATGCACTTTAAAGCCCTTGCTTCCAGCTTATCCTGTCTAACATGAGCATATGAAATACATCCAAAAGCTTTAAGATTATCATAGTTACCTGGCTTTCTGTACCACATCTCTAAAGGAGTCTTCATATCAATAGTTGTCGATGGGCGTCTGTTGATAAGGTAGCAGGCGGTTGACACAACTTCGCCCCAGAAACTTTTGGGTAGACCTGCATTTAGCAACATGCACCTCACTCTCTCTAGGAGAGTCCTGTTCATCCTCTCATCCAGGTCGTTCTGTTAGGGTGTGTTCCGGACTGTCTTGTGTCTTGTGATGCCCTTCCTCCTGCTTAACTCCTCAAACTGCTTTGAACAGTACTCCAAGCCATTGTCAGCTCTTAAGTGCTTTAGTTTTGCTCCGATCTTATTTTCGGTGAGGGTTAACCAGTCCCTGAATCGTTGAAAAGCTTCATCTTTTGTTTTCAAAATAAAGACTCAAACCTTCCTGGTGTAGTCATCGATGATAGACATGAAGTATCTTCCTCCTCCATGAGTCTGAGTTCTAGTTGGGCCCCATAGACCACAGTGTACATAATTAAGAGGTTTTTCTGATGTATGTATTCCAGTGGAGAACTTCACCCTCGTGGCCTTCTCCAGTACAATTGTTCACAGAATTCCAGTTTGCTGACCCGGTCTCCACATAACAGGTTCTACTTGGACAATTTCTGTAAGCCCCTTCACTTACATGCCCAAGCCTCATGTGCCATAGTTTGGATTTGTTAGGCTCTGATTGAACTGCATTTGAGAAGTTCCCGATCACAATTCTTCCAACCAGGGAGTATAGCCCGTTCTTTCTGACTCATTTCATGACTATGAGAGAGCCCTTAACTACTCTGATACAGCTATTCTTTGCCTTGAATGAGTATCCATTTGACTCCAACATCCCTAAAGAAATTAGATTTCTTTTAAGTAATGGGACGTACCTGACATGCTGCAGTATCTATTTTGCTCCATCAAACATTTTTATTCTGATCGTCCCGCTGCCGATTACCTTACAGGCTTTATAGTCTCCAAGTAGAACGAATCCACCATTTGCCAGTTGTAGTGTCTCGAACTAGTCTTTGTGAGGACACATGTGGAAGGAGCACCCTGAGTCAAGGATCCACTCCTTGCTAGATTCAGATTCTGTGATCACCGGAGCTTCAGCTGAATCATAGCCGTCCGAGACTATGCTTGCTTCTCCAGAATCTTTAGGCTTCTCCTGAAAGCCTTTCTTTCTATCCGGACAGTTCTTCTTAAAATGACCTTTCTTGTGGAAATGGTAGCACTTGTAAGATCTCTCAGAAGACTGACTTCTACCATTTCTTCTAGACCTTGATATGCTATGATCACTTTTAGAACCTTTCTTGTTCGATCTTCCTCTAACCATCAGACTGTCTCTGCTGTTTTCCTCCTTCATGTTGTGCTTATTCTGAAGCTCTTTGGCTCTGATCAATGATTGAACCTCTTCTAGAGTAATCGTCTGTGCCCTTTCATAGAGCATCACATCCTTGAACTGCTCGTAGCTCTTAGGAATAGAGTTTAGCAACAGCAGTGCCTTGTCCTCATCATCCATCTTGGCGTCGATGTTCTTAAGATCATCTATGATCTTGTTGAACTTGTCGATCTGCTCCGAGACTGATTTGTCTTCGTGCATTTTGAAAGAGTATGGATGCTGCTTTAGAAAGAGCCTATTAGCTAGGGACTTAGTCAGGTGGAGTACCTCGAGTTTGGCTCAAAGTGCTTGAGCTGTTGTCTCCCTCGACACCTCCCACAGAACCTTGTTTCCCAAGCTCAAGATTATCAAACTATGAGCTTTGTCCATCATGCCAATCTTCTCTTTCTCCGTCATGTCGGTCGGCAATGCTGTCGGCCCTTGCAAGGCTTCTGCAAAACCCTATTGAACCAGCAAGGCCCTCATCTTGACTCTCCACAGGCCGAAATCATTCTTTCCTGTAAATTTTTCGATGTCAAATTTAACGGATCCCATTATTGTGCCTTAATCCCACTAATGTCTGAAATCCGCTCCGCTGAGCACCTGCTGAATTCCGAGAGCTGACCACTTTTAGTAGGAATATAATATTCCTTGATTCCCTTTTGGATTAATTACTCCGTCGCTGCACAATTAATAGCTTTTCCTCTGCACCAGCTTTCTTATTTAGTCAAGAAAAGATGCGGCTAGCTGAATATAAAATTCCTGTCGATGCGCACTACGTGCGCTAGCTATCTTGGAAATCCTCCTCGTTCGCAAGATCTACCTCATCGCGGACCGTTCCTCCTCTGTCTCGCCGAACTGCACAACCTGCGATGCGAATTCAGTCGATCAAAGCTTCCGCTGCTCACCGAATCTGTCACGATTTGGCTATCTGCAATGCGATTTGCCTGCTCTTATGTTCGTGAGTGCCGAGCTCCTCTTCTTCGTCGCTGGCCGCGAACACCTCTAGCCAAGAAGTATGAATCTTCCCACAGACGGCACAAATTGTTGTGAGATATGTATTTCTTGGTATAGAAATGAAACGCAAAGAACACAAGCAAACACAGATCGTTTATGTGGTTCGATCCAACTAGATCTACGTCCACGGGAGGGAATCAATCAAATAGTTCACTAAGGCAAAAGAAATGGAGATTACATATCTTATACATATAGATGAGCCCTCATCTTCCTTTCTATAGCCTCCCTCTCAAGCGACACCTTAATACAAGATCTCAAGATGCTCTCCTTCTCTCTAGCTCTCTAGCTATTCTCTCCTTCTTTGTGGTAGCTTAAGACCTCTTCCCTTGCTCTCCTAAGCCTCACACCCTCTCTATTTATGCAAACTAAGAGAGTGGTAGATGGGAGATAGGTGAGCGGTAGGTGAGCGGTAGGTGGGATGTGGTAGGTGAGTGGTACCACATTACGAAAGTGCCCTTTTACCTTAGTTCATTAATTGGGGGTTAAAATAACAATTAGGATATATGCTCGCTTATCCGCATGTTGGCTATTATTTAAACACTACTTCTCATGTAAGACTTGATAACGTCTCTTAACTTATACTTTTTTTTGTTTAGTAGTATAGATAAATAACATTTTAGAATTTAATCGAGACTCACTCTGATTATTTTTAAAAATAGATTCTTTTTCGATGATCTCCCAAAATAATAGTCCCTTTTTCAACTTTTTGTATACAATACCCTCAAAGTGTAATAATCACACCTTATTAAAAAAACTTTTTGACATCAATTATTTTATATCTCTAATATAATATGATATAATATTAAATCTTGTAAGAGATATATATAAGGAACACAATAGCATTAAAGAGTGATAATTATTTTTAATTATGACACCAATATGACTCAAAACTTAAACAATCAAATTTATTTTAGTTAAATATGAAATATTGTCAGCACCATTATGAAAGTAAACTCTACTTCAAGGAATATTTATTAGAGAACCATTTTTCATGAATCAAAACTTTATTTTAAAATACAAATCTTATCCAAGAATTCAATTAAGATATAATCCTTCGAACATATTTTAATCATTATTAGAATATTTTATCGACATCTTTTTAATTTTTTTCACTCATTAATTTAGAATATTGGTACACCAATGAGTGCCATATTGGACTACGACACAATGTAGCTTTGTCATTAAATGCTCGAAGCTCTTTAAGACATTAAAAAGTGTTATATTGGACTTTATAATGATCATTGCCACCCAATCCTTTTGTTTTGATACCATATTTTAGGAAATCATATGTATTTCATGAAATAATGACCCAGTATGATGTGTCATAAAATATTTATAAGAGTCACTAAGTACTATAGAAAATTAAAGATATATATAGTGTGATAAAATGAAGCTTACATCTACAATTGATTGTAGAATTTGATCTTCTATTACATAAAAAAATAGCTACTACTAATAAGTGATCTCACTATTTTCTTTCTCATGTTCATCTCTCTATCTATATCAAACAAACTCAAATCCTAGGTGAAAAGGAAAAGAAACCATAGTAGATGTTGATTTTCAACTAAGATCATCATAAATGCACTCCATAAGACACCAAAAATGATTATTCAAAGAAATTGTTGTGTAATACTTTCTTTCGAACTCGATGTGGTATTCCTCAAAGCCCACTGACTACCCGCAAATAAAATTACATCATTAACTATTAAAAGAATTAGACATTGCTTCTCTTCTTTTCCTATTTCTGGATACAAGAAAGCAAACTATTGATAAAATATTATTCTCTCCATGAAACTATTCACTTGTTTCTTATAGAGTTTAGAGATGGTAGGTTTAATATTCAAAAAGAATTAACATAACTTTAGTTTCCATAACACCAAGTTTACAAATTGAATATGATAATATATAACAACAATTTCAATATTCTAGAAATCATCTCACTATATCCTATTTTAAACTTTGGCAACCAATTTTCTATTATAAATTTTATAAAATAGTTGTATCAATTTAATGAATATAATATCCTTTGATTAATCACAAATTTAATGTGATAATTTAACTAAAGTTATTATTGATGGCAAACTAAAAAACCATAGCTTTTATTTTTTTTAAATGTTAGTGACTAATTATAACTCTGATGAAATTATATTAATTCCTTAATTATTTTGTTCACCAATTAATAGTTATATTAATTGACTATGATTTTTATTTGATGACAACTCGTTTGTGATTTATGTGGTGGGCCCTGAATTTCTACATTATTATTTAAAGACGACAAAATATGATTTGGAAATTTCTGTTGAAATTTTGTGCCAAATTCTTGGTATTTAAACAATGATTTGATTGATTTTTAATGGGCATCCATTACCTTTCAAAGATTTGCAAGATAAGCAGAGCTAAATAAAAATAGCTCAGAATATTCTGATCCTATTTTAACAAACTATTGAATTTCATTTGGGTATTTATATATTAATTAAATTAATTTTCAAATAAATTAAGTAATTGTTAAACCCATCTAAATTCAATGTTAAGGACATTTACATACATACTACCCAATAACTGTTAGGTAATGTGGATATCCGGTCCACCGCAATTTAATTAGCTTCATAATAAAGAATCTCACCTACCGCTCACCTACTACATCCTCGCTCACCTACCTCCCACCTACCTCCCACCTACCACTCTCTTGGTTTATAAATAAACTTTTTACGCTTAAAGAAAAGTTGTCAGCCAAGTATGAACAAAACAAGCGCTAAGTGTAAGTCCTCTAAGAGGAAAGAGAGGAATAGAGAGTAAAAAATAGTAGATTTTCATGAACGTCGAGTGCCATTGACGCGTAATTCCTCGAATAAATAAAATCCTCTCAGCTCAAAGTGACATCAAGAATTTGTCAAACCACATAAATCTATGTGTCTCTGATGTTTGTTTTTTCGGCGTACAATTTTTCTTCATTCTGTTATTCGCTTTATTGTCATCGTTTTGCACAACAATAACTATGTATTGATATATCTAACATGTGAAATATTTATCAAAATAAAAATTATCACTTTTATAAATGTGAAAAATAAGGAATATTTACATCCATACCACGCCTCAATATGTAAATAGATAGGATTTGAATGGTATGTATGTAATTCTTCCTTATCTTATGGAGAGGTTCGGATTCTGAAGAGCTCCCGGAGGACCATGCACGTGTTGTTTGACGATATTCTAATTTAGGTGAGGTTGGCTTATTTGACTCCAATTCTATTCACATATTTAAATTGAGTTATCTGTCGTGAGACACACACTTTTTCCGTTATTTAGAAACAAAAATATTTTGTACGACACAATTATTTTAAAGAGAGAATTACGTGCCACGCAGGTTGGGCGGTTGCAGTACGGCATCGAGGAATGAGTAAATAAATATGTTAACAGGGGTTTAAGAGAAAATTGTCATCTTTATCATTAAATTTTTGAATAAGAATTTGCCTCCAAAATCCTAAACTTTAAATATCTATGTTGTACTTATCGAAAAATGAATTCAAAGATTTTGAGGAAAAATTTATCTTTTTTTTATTTAATTTAGGATTTTGTGAAGTAAAATTTTTCTCTAGTTAAATTGATTTTTTGACATTTTAAATTATGTTTTTGAAAGAAATGAAATTTATTATAGTTAGCTTTGATATGATAATATTATTAGATTAAAAATTAATTAAATTTTCGATTTTATTTTTTTTCGAAAAAAAATATTTTTTTTTCTAATTTAAAATAAATAAAAATAAACTATAGATATATTGAAAATTGGTGCCTTAAACTGATCACTCGACTACATGCTAATTTTTTTTTTTTAAATTCAATTTCCATTGTAAAAATTATAATGAAATATGTTTATGACCGATTTTTAATTTGTTTGCATCTCAAAAAATCCCATTCAATCAACAAAAATTTCTTATAGGCATGTAAATAATCTAAAAAGCTTAGCAAACTTTTTTTCAAGAAAATAATTTTAGGGACCAATTAGATTCCATAAGATAAAAGTTATAGATAAAAAAAATATCTTATGGTAAGAATTTCAATGACATAAAAATATCTAAACATTAAGGAACTAGCAAGTCAAATTAGTAAAGATTGAATTGACCTTGTCCACCCTATGTTAAATATCTGTAACAGGGGAATGATACATCATCTACCTAGCCTACATTCTTTCTCCACAAGCATTGAAATGGTGTTCTTGAGATTTTATGGTCATAGAGTTGTTGACCTCACTTTTGTGAGGACTCACCCCACCTACTAGCACATGACCCTAGACAAAGGCCGCACTTTCTTCGGCCCCACCTGTGTAAGCTCAATCCCTTAACCCTTGGTTTAGTGAGTGGTCTAGGGTTTTTACCAAGTGTGAAATCCTAAGTGACCCCATGGGTAAAGATACCCCAGGTCAACCTAATTATCCCAAAACCCAAGGAGCTTGCCTGTGAACCCTAGAAACCACTTTGACCATGAAGCCCACCTTGGGAGAGGGGTCTACCTAAATTGATCTCTAGCCTCACCAAAGACCTCTCTAACCTTATCAAACCCTAGTAATCACCCCAATCCTTAATGTGCTCTTCAGAACCCAAAATTTGATGCCACCTTGGGAGGATCAAAACCAATTGGGCTTACCCCATTTGTTACTAAATTTGAACCAACTGACCACATTTCCATCCAATTGAGCCCCACCCAACATGGCCATGACACCACACAAAGTAGAGGACTCAACTGCCACCATGGGGTCAAACCAAATAATTTACTTAAATAATTAATTAGGTAAATTTGTAAATTCTCTTAGGGTCTATGCAAAGTGGAAACCCAAACCATTTGTCTGAAATCCAAAACCTTCAGAGAAACCCAACCCAAACCCATGGCCCATGGCCCATTCCTAATGGGTCACCTATGTTATCTTTCATGATACATGGATGACACACCAAGCCAAACCAGGGTAAATGCAACCCTTAGTTGGTGAGCTTGTTATCATCCACTATGACTCATCCATGGGAGGGACTCATGTCACCTAACCTAAGCTTCTTTGAATCACTCATTGAGGGGTCAAGCCTGATTAAGCCTGATCTATATTATCTACCTAAAGAGCAGCCATGGGTTATCTCCTCAGAAATACCTTCTCAAACTAAGTTGCATTTTTTTGTTCAAGTTTAAGTTTTAATTTCTTTTAGGGTGACTTTTATTTTGTTTAGTTTGGTTTGGTACTTTAGCCAAAATTTATTCCGATTGAGGCTATGGGTGCTTTTGTTCTTGTACGAGAAGTTAAACCCTCCTTAACGTCCAGAAACCTAGGTCTAAATTGATTAATTCAAGTTGGGATAAACTAGTCTAAATGAGTTTTTAGGTAAACCTAGTTAACCTGAGTTAGGTTAGTTTTCCCAAAGATTATATCAGAATTATTTAAATCAAGCAAAGATTAATAGGATGTACCCAAGTTAACTTAGTTCAATTGAGGTCAAACTAGTCTTACTTAGTTTAGACTGGCTTGAAGTAAGCTAAGTTATACTAAGTTAGGTTAACTTGGGAGCAAACCGGGTTAATATAATCGATAGAATCACATTAATTTGGTGGAATAGGAATATATCTACTAAATTAATGCAAACTTATAAGGAGATATTTGGGCATGGGTTAAAGGTTGGGATTAGGGAACTAATATAATTTTTAGCCACTTTTTCTTATTCCACCGGAATAGGTTAATGAAAATTTTTGCTCCTGTTTTTCATCCATATATTCATTTAACTTTCTAATTCATTAACTTATTAAACCATTCAAAGGGAGTCTTCTCAAATACTTGCAGAACAATTTGCTTTTTTGTTGACAACTTAGAATTTTATTTTAGGACGTAAATTCAATAAAAATTTCAAGCTAGGATCAACATTTATAGGCTAAAACTTTTCGTAATTAAATTCATCTCGATTTTGTTGGGAATGACAGCCAAAATCTAATCCTGGTAATACTTATACGACATGTATACTTGCATAAGCTACCCGTGCTTTGCAAAACCAAGTGTGTGTCAACTATGACTTATGTGGCTCAAACCTCGTGCAACTCCTAACTCTAGCTCATGTAACCTAGAATATCATCAACTCACTACTATGACATATGTGGCTCATAGCTCATACTGCTCTTAACTCAGCCTGTGCAGCCTTCAGACATCATTATAGCTACAGATGACATCACAACTCATCACTACAGCCTACATGACCAACTACGGCTTACGTGACTCACAGCTCATATATATCCTGACTCCGATCTCTATCTTTTATGGACGTCACCGCAACTCACAACTATGACCTAGGTGACCAACTATGACCTAGCTCGTGTAGCTCCTGACTTCGGTCCTTGCTACCTACGGATATCATCATAACTCACCACTATGGCCTACTACGGCTTAAATGGCTCATAGCTCATGCAGCTCTTGATTATGATCTCTGCAGCCTACAGACATAATCGTAACTTACCACTACGACCTATATGACCAAATATAACCTAAATAGCTCATAGCTCGTGCAGCTCTCGATTCCAACCCTATGCCCTAAGGATGTTTTCGTAACTAACCACTATAGCCTACATGATCAAACACGTCTTTGAAAGTTTTAATCGTTTACAATTTATAATCCAAGCGCAAGTTCGGATTTAAAAAAATGAGGATTATAAATTGTAGTAATCATATATATCAAACAGACCACAATTCATCTATACAACACAGCAAAAGAAAAATAATCTTTTTTTGCAATTGAACTAATCTGTAGAGATAATACTATTAGTGCTTATTAACTAAGAGAATACACAAGCATTGCCTCCTAGGATACAATTATTCATAAGGGCTTGCCACTGTAGATAACTTTTATTACAAAGTTTATTCAAGAAGAATGTATGTGGATCTCACCTTGTCGGCCTGAAAAAAATTATAGGGATATCATTTATTAATTAAAACCCATTCATCTAAATATGTTGTGGTTCATCTTTACTACGAGGTCTAAGCATATATCAAAATCAATCTTAGTTTTATGTATTGACTCGCCCTTAACCTCAATAGGTCCATAATCCTTACCCTTGCACCTTCAATTGCCACACTCTCCCTACCAACTAAAAAGTAATTCTAAATGTTAATTTATTAGTGTCAAAATTACTTTTAAATTTAGGTTCTAAATCTATGTAAATAATATGTTTTGTAAATTAAAATAATAAATAATAAACATTAATTTAATTGGCTCATTAACTAAAGTTTTTCCACAAGAATCATAGCACCCTTCTTTGATCTTGGCAAAATTCATCATTTACATTATTACATTTCTTCTTAGCTATGGAATACATGTACTCACATGTGCGGCCCACAATCAAATTATTGGATAAAACTAAAAAATATAAGTTAAGAATTTATCCTAAATTTTAATATTTGAGCAACGAATTCAAAATGAAGGCAGGATGTTATTAATTTTGTAAACAGCCAAAATTATGAATGTTATACTTGTGATTGACTTCTTAACTTTTTAATTAGGTTTAGGTACAATCTTGATTTTCTATGAAATTAGGTAAAATCTTAATATTTTATCAAATTATGGTCCAATGGTCGGCTATGTACATGTTGAAAAATTAAATTAAAAGAAAAACTTAGGAGAGTACAACGGTTGCACTCCTTTCACTCTTCAATGTTGAATTAATTGCAAACAAAATATCCTATTTTTTGTTGGAAACATGTGAACCTTCATCAACCTAATATTACCCATATATATATATATATATATTCTTTTTTATTGGTTAATCTAATATATAAATATATTGCATAATCTGGCAAAAGTTTTTCATTATATTTACTCCTGAATTTTTTTTCCTCTCAAGCCTCACATTAAAATATATTGTAAAAGCAAGTTGCAATAATTTACTATACTTGTGTAGAATTATAAAAAACTTTATATTTGATAAATTGAAGAAAGCAATATTATAAAAATTTAAACATGTGTTTGAACTTCTGTGATTGAAGTGGAGAATATTATAAAAGAAGGGAAGAGTGATGACTGTGATCAAATAATGTATGTCAAAGTATGGTTATTTATAAATTTATAGAATATTATTTGTTAATATTAGTCAAAATTCTCACATATTTCATGATATAAATTCCTTTAATATTAATTTTTTATTAACAATCAAATGGTCTTAATACCATTAAAATTGAGTGGCCTTTAAGATTCTTCTGATTGAGATGTTTAACTTGAATTTAAGCACACAAAAATGGTAGATCATTTGATTTACCGAAGTGTATCATGAGGTATTCAACTTTATTGCAAATATTTAGTTTTATTGACCTAACTTTGTTCATGCTAACACAAGTACATGTGTCGTATAAATAATATAATGGATTTGACTCAAAGAACTTTCCCATAAGGATTCAAAGATGAATGCTAATTCAAAATCAATCACTAGCTTTCAAAACCTAATTTTTACATAAAAATAGAAATTTGAAAGTTGATTTTCTTAAAAAGAATTCATAAAGCTTTCAATACAAAAATACCAGCTATAAATGTTTAGTTTGTAAAATAAAAATTTTGTGCTAAGGTTTCAATTATCAAATATTAATAATGGGAAACATGTGTAGTTTAAAGCCTCTTTCGATAGCATGAGAACCCTAATTAAAATCCTCGGGTAATATGTCTAATATCAAAGAAATTTCAAAATTGATTAATTTCATTTCCCTGTTAGATTGCTAATGTTCGGTGTAATGTGTTTAGTCTCCAAATCCTTGGTTAATATCCCTCCATGTGAAAAGATAGACTCATTTGATATCAATATTACTGCACTTTGTTTTAAATACAAATGTGGCCTCCACTAAAAACTAAATAAAGTTGGAAAATATCACAAAAATAAGTTTCACGAGATTTGTGAGAAAACCTTAGTAACATCATTCCATTTACAAAAAATTCATTCATACGAGGAAGAAAATTTAGCCTAGCATAATTTGATCACACTAAACCCATAATTTTCTATTCCAATATAATAATATTTAACAAGAGAAAAGAAAATATAAAATTAAAACCCAAATTTCACAAATCGTATTTCCCTGAAATAGTGTTGTCCAATTCTCTTTCTCCTTCATCTTGACTCCTCTCTTGATCCACTAGGCCAATAGTCTTTTAACCTTCTTTCTCACTCACTCACAAAAACTAAAACACACTTTCTAATACTCCATTAATGCTACATAACAAACCCTAACTCTCTCCAGCTCTCCTCTAAAGAAAGTCATACCCTCCTAACCATCATTTCCCCCAAAAAAATTGAAATTTGGGAAGAATAACTGTTTGTTAAGGTCTTCATGCCACAACACTACAATTAAGGTGTCAAGGTGTTAAGATATCTCTACAGTGCTCTAAGACTAGTGTTGAGGCATCAAACTCTCGGGTTCCTAATCTTTTGTGTTGGCTTCTCCAAAATTAGTTAGGCTGAGGTGCTTGGTCTAGTTGCTTAAGATTTGTGCTCTCCATCTTTGACTCGTTCTACCTTCAGGTGATGATATGACTTGATCATCTGACACTACAGTGCTAGATTTAGGTGCCTTGGCTTTAGTGGGTTGGTTTCTAGGTTTTGATCTCTCAAAAAATAATTCATGTTTGACACTTATCATGGTAACTAGGCTCTAGGATATGGTGATGAGGTGCTCATATGCATTAAATATGCCTGATATTTTTATTTATTTTTATATTATTTTTGGCATTTTTATGGTATTTCATATTTATAATTGTATATGGAGTGTAGAGGCCATTAGGCAACTTAGGGAGCAAAGGAGATCAAATGGCCTTGTAACAGGCTGAACCAACATCTAGATGATAGCCTTAGGCATTCAAACACCCGAAACTAGTGAACCAAACACTAGATCTTAGCACTCAGATGCTCAAAACTAGAACCACTAGCACTTAGGTGAGAGTTATGGATTCCCAGACCTTTAGAAACAGAGAAAGAGACGCCTAGGCTCCAGATCTAGGTGCCCAGGTGCTCATATGCATGTGATTATGATTCAAACGTCTCCATTCACCTCCTTTTCATTCAAGAAGGATAAATTGGAATATTGTGATGAATTTCATACTTTCTTTCCATTGTCCTCATCAATGCACTCTAGTGAATTTCTGATAGTCCAAATTTTAATAATATTGATAGGAGGGTTTCATGAGGATTTGAGAGAGGAGTTGCAAGGATTCTCATATAGCTTGTATTGTACGTGGTCTTACTCTATTGAATAAGAAAGGAAGACCGGTGGAAGCATAAAAGGTGTACTCTATCGGTTCTACAATTATTCAACTCTTATATTTACTTGGTATGATGAATGAAATATTTATTTTATTATTTCAAGGCATGAATAGTGAGTAGATTTCATTTTTCTCCATTAAATTGGTGATCGGAGAATCTTGTGTTTAACTTTAATTATTTGATTAAAATGAGATTACATAGTGGTGATGTTTTAACCTTCTACTCTTCATTAGCTCTCAATCTGGCCATTTAATTTGTTAATTTGTGTTGTGATCAAGTTGTGTGTGAGAAAGCTAGTTGAACAAGTAGGATAACTCATAATGAATTAGAAGAATGAGGATATTGCTTCTTGGTTAGTGAATTCATGAAGAAAAATATGGTATCCTAGAAAAATTACTTGATTTAGGGAACTAAACTTATTTGATGTTCAATCCTTTTAAGACCACTGAGAGGAGATAAAAAGGTAGTCAGTTCTTGATTATCACCCATAATTTTATCACATGGTTAAACATAGATTTCTAAGATCCAACTTAGGAGAGAATTGTTCAAAGAAAACCTCACTGCTATCGCTTAATTTACTTAAGTTTTTAGTTTTTTCAAAAATTAAGAATAGTAACTTTGAAATAACCAAATTGTTTAATACTTCAAGCAAGACGTATAACCCTTTACTAGTTTCCTATTTTGGAAAGTTAACTAATTCTTCGTGGGATTGATATGTGAACTCGTAATTTGTATATTACTTGATTTGCACATATACTTGATTGATTTATGCTACTTCACAGCATATCAGGCATCAATTTTTTTAGCGATTTTGCCCAAAAATGATGTTAATTTCATTTCCTATAGAATTTTAGTTCAACCCTTAGAGTATAAACGCGAAGCTTATTGGCATAATTTTATCATAGTTTTTTTGCTATTTTTTATGCTAGAAAATTAAAAGAAATCATGTAATTTTCTTCTTATTTTTTTATTTTACTAGTATTCTTATTTTACTAAATGTCCATGATTGTGAATTTGTGTGTTATGTTTCCTTTGAGCATTCAAAATTGCTTCACTTTATACTCAAAATATTTTATTGTTGTGACTAGGTTAATATAATGTTTTAGGGCTCTTAGTTAATTCTAAGTGTGTATGTGTAGGATTGAAACTTTGGAACTAGTGACGTACGACCCTGAACTTGACAGAACAGTTAGAAAATTAGAAAACTTAAGAAAATCCAAAAGAATTTAGGTGAAATTGCAAATTACCTCTAGAAGAGAATAACATCCCTAAGCCTAATTTCATGTATAGACTTCTTAGGGTGTATCCTAACCCAAGGGTAAAGGAAATTTATTTGAGTATCAGTAAGCTTATCATAGAAGTCAACTCTTTAGAACTCGGACAAGCTATCATCAAAATGGTTCAAAACAACTAGTTTGGGGGATCTCCTGCAAAAAACCCTAACCTTCACTTAGCTCATTTCTTAGAATTGTGTGCCACCATAAGATATAACTGTGTTTAAAATGATGCAGTTAGGTTAAGGCTTTTTCTTTTTTTCATTTAGGGATAATGCTAAGATGTGGTTAAACTTCTTAGCACTAGGATCAACCACCAGTTGAAATGACTTAGCACAAAAATTTGTAGCCAAATATTTATGTCGGTCCAAAATGTTAAACTTAGGAATTTCATCACTTCATTTACTCAGTTAGATAGAGAGTCCATTTATGAAGCTTAGGACAGATTCAAATAGTTGCTTAGGAATTGCCCACACCACACCTTATCAGATTGGCTTATAATTAAAACCTTTTACAATAAGCTAGTGGGATCTTTGAGGTCGATAATTGATGTTACAATTGGGGGTCCCTTTTGTCTAAACCATTTGAGAAGGCATATTATTTAATTGAGGAAATTGCTACCAATAATTTCTAATGACCTATTGAAAGAGTGAACCCTATAAAGGTAACCAGTGTTCATGACAGATATTTTAGCTTTCCTGATTTCACAAGTTACATTCATTTTTAGGAAGTTAGATGTCTTAGGACTAAATTCAATGCAAGGATCTCTACCAAGTCATGTTATAACTTCCATGAATTAGCATGAGATTCTAGCACTACTACTTTGGAGACCCTCAATATCATAAAAAATAGCTCTAAGAACTTTTATTCTAATACAAAAAACTAGCCAAGCAGAACGACCCCAATTTTAATTGGAATAACAACCAAGTTGTAGGAAACTAGTAGTGGGGTAATCATTAACCCAACCCTAAAAAAAAATTAAAATAACTAGAGCTATAGAAACCTGAGCCCGACTTACCCATCATGATTCACTTCTAATTCTCGGTCCAAAGAAAATAAATTATTCATGGAATTTGTGTTACAAATGGGAAATCATATCCAGATTCAACCTTTAGCCCTATGGAACACACAAACATAAATAGAGTAAATAACTAATTTTTTATTTTGAGATTCCAAGGGATGTTACTAAGTAAGATGGAGATGAATCCTAAGGATTAAAGTGTGGAGTAATGCAAAGCTATTAGAATTAGAAATGAGAATGAGTTGGAAGCCATCCTTAAGAAGGAGAACAGTTCTAAAGAAAAATATATTTAACTTGAAAGAATGAATATAAACCAATCCCAGAGTTAGGAAAGAAACCCTCACCTCTTAAGAGAGGATAAGAGAGACTGCCACCACCTTTTTCTCAAGGACTTCTAAAGCATAAATTGGACCAACAATTCTATAGGCTTTTAGAAGTGTTCAAAAATCTTACCATTAACATACCATTTATTAAAGCTCTTAAATGGGTGCCTAGCTACATTAAAATTCTAAAAGATATTTTAAATAATAAAATAAGGTAAGAGAATATAAGACTATAACCCTAAATGAAAAAGCTGGATTCATTATTCAAAGAAAGCTATCCCAATAATTAAAAGATCTTGGTAGCCTTACAACTTGCACAGTAGGTGATAATTATTTTAGAAAAGCTTTATGTAGCTTATGAGTTAGTATTAAACTAATAGTCATATCAATCATAGAAAACTAGGTTTAGGAGAAATTCAACCTACAAGTGTAACTCTTTAATTAGCTGATTGTTATTTGACTTATCCTAAAGAAGTTATAGAAGATGTCCTTGTAAACGAAGATAAGTTCATATTCTCAGTTCATTTCATTATAATGGATATGATAGAGATCTCAACTATTCTTGAAAGACCATTTCTTTTTATTGGTAGAACAAATATTGACTTATAAAAAGGAGAATTAGCTATTAGTGCTCATGACCAAGAATTAATTTTTATACCTCTTACTCCCAAGCTAAAGGAGTAATTAGTACCAACACACATAGAGGACCAAATAAGGGTTACCCTTGGTCCATGGCTCAATCTAAACAATCTCATACCATTCACCTCTAACCTACCTCAATTTTTCCAAAAATTCAATTTTTGACCCTTGGCCCTTAAAATTACCCAAAATACCCCTAATCCCTCAAGTCCTCCAAAACTCTCAAAATTACCCAAATTACCCATTTTTCTCCAAAAATCATTTCAAAATATTTCCCACCACTCAAATTGACCAAAATTACCCAAATTTACCAAAATCTCCAAAATAGCCCTAAAGTTTGCAAAATTACCAAAATGTCCCTCTTAGCCCAAAAATCAAAATAAATTCCAAAAATTCTCAAAAAATCTCAAAACCTCTCAAATATTCCTAATTTCATTTCTCTCAACTACCACATGACCCAATTTGATCAATTTAGCCCAATTTGACCCATTTAACCCAAAAGTGCCCAAATTAAACCCAATGTCCACCCAATTTGCCCTAATTTGCCCAAATCCAATTCCAAACATTAATTCAATATCTTTAGCCTCAACCTAAACCAAACCCAAGCCCAATTTGACTCACATTTGAGTTTAATTTCACTTAAAATCTAAAATCAACAATTTCGGCCAAGTGACCCAAACTCCACAAATTGACCTTATGCCAATTAATTGCTCCCCAATTTGACTTCTAAACCCTTCATAACACTTCCCTAAACAAAATTGAACATCAATTGGCCCAATTTCAGTCTAAGCCTCACCCAAACCCATTTGAGCCAAATTCCCCCAATTTTGACCTAAACATGCCATATGCCCAAACTTCCCCAAATTAAGTGCCATATCCCTAAAATTTCTACCCAATTGATGTTGGGAACTCTTTATAACATCCCGCTAGACCATTTAGAACCTTTAATTGGGCCTTGACCCAACTCTAGCCTACTTCAAACCCAAGTTAACCTAACCTACCCCAAATTGTCCAAAATCTCAAATCAAGCCAAATTGAACCCCCAAACCAATTAAAAACCACTCCAATGCCTTCCCAAACTCTTTGTGACAATCATGTCCACCAAATTGCTCAATCATTTGGACTTAGCCCAAGCTCTAGCCCAAGCTCTAACCCAAGCTAACCCAACTTGAACCCAAAGTGCCCAATATTGAACCTTTGACCCAATTCACCAAATTGAGCCAAATTGACCAAATTGACTCCATGACAGCCAAGCTTAGGACCCCAAGGAACAGCCAAGACCAACCAAACCCAACCCAAATGAGCCATGGACCAATGGTCCTTAGCCAAAGTTAACATTGCCTCACCTTTTGGCTAAACCAATTTACTCAAGCAAGCCTCATTAAGCCAGGCAATTAATGGCACTGAGCTCCTCCCTTACATCCCCTCAGCCTGCTAGCCACCATGCTTATCCTTGCCGACTGCCCTAGCTGCCAGAATAGGCACGCCTGAGCGCCCCCAAACCCCTTTGAGCTCAAATTTGAGCCTTTTCAGTGAGGCATCCCCTCACTACTCAATGGCACAGCTTTGCTTTCATCCAAAGCCACCCAAAGCACCCACATTGGCACCCTGAGCTCCACCCTCCGACCATGGCTATAAAAACCCACCCACCCCGGCCAAATTCCAGGTGCTGAAAATTTCCCAAGGGAACCCTGCCAAAACCTCACCAGAGCTTCTCAAGACCTCCCTAAGCTCATTCTAACCATTTCCCCCCCCCCTCTGGTTCCCCCTGCCTGAGAGCAATTTCCCCACTGAAATCTCAGTCGGAACCATGACAAACTTCACCACAGCTCCACAGTGCACCAAACTCAAATTAATTGCACCCACACCTTCACAGCATTGAAAGAAGAAAATCCCCCATCAAAGCCCCATTACAGAGAGCCTCTGCACCAGACTTTGATTAACCTTGAAATCGGGTCTAGTCGAGTTTAGGTCTAGAAAATTCACCAAGGCAATAGGCTCCATATGGAGGTTCGTGGGACAAATCGAAGCTGCCACAACCATCTGATTGAGGCCTCCCCTCTCAGACAAAGGCATTGAACTCGCTCTTCCTCCAGAGCTATTCTTCGTCCCCCACATGTGTAGACCGTATTTCATACCGTATAAACCGTATGGATAGGTTCGTCTATGTCAGATGAAGCTCTAAGAACAAACCTCATGCGATTTAATTGATTCTAGCTTGAGTTCTTAGGTTTAGAAGGTGGACGACTCACAGGTTAGACCACGTGAAGATGATGAAGGAGCGTCGTTCGATCGCGCGTGTAATGCTTGGACGGCTGGGATTGCGTCGGACAGAATATCTTAACATAAAGTGTGGTCGCGTGGCAGCTGAGTCAGATGGTGGCTTCAAATGACAGAGCGATGCGTTGAGACTTCGGATCTGTCAAGGATGACACGGCGCCGCTGTTTAAGTGGGAAATTAGGGGTATTTTTTATTTATTTAAATCAGTGATCTTTAAAAATCCATAACTTGGTGTAGAAAATCATAAAAATAAAAGAAAAATACCCTAGTGCTCAGTGAATAGAGGAGAATAATATGGAAATGATTTGAAATTTATTTGATGCATGTTTTATTTTTAATTAATTAAAAACTGTCTGGAGTCTTTTGATTCTCCATTGACATAGACATTTCACCATAACTTGAGATTTTGGTATGTTGTTGCCTCTATCTTAGGGGACCTTCCCTGACTTTTCCGAAGTCAGCGGAGACCTCTAGACAGAGATCTCTATTTTTCAAGTTATCATGTTTGTTTTAGAAAAATAATTATAATAAATCAAATATTAATCAGAAAAATGCAAAATAAATTTTAGTTGATTACTTATGACCAGACGACCCTAGGAAAAATAAAAACTTGGTTTAACTCATTAAGTATAACCCTAATGGTAATTAAGAGCTAAAAATTCAATAAAAATAACTTAATTTTTCTTCTCCACTATAATCTAAGGTTAGAGGGACTCCCCATAAAAAAATTTAAATAAAATGGAATTGATTTAAATACTTAAATGAATTTTTTTAATCTAAAACACATTTTTGGCAATTAAATAATTATAAAAATTAAAATACACCTAAAAAATTCACCAAATTAATTTTGGGAGTTCTCTGAGATTAGATGAGTCTAAAAAAAATAAAAAATATAATTAAAATAAAATTTTCATTTTTGAACATTATTGTAATATTTAAAAAATTAAAAATTCACAAAAATCATAAAATTAATAAAATGATTGCAAATATTTTAAATTGTCTTCTAAGCACGTAGGAATAATTGGAACATTTTTCCTAATTCTCTAAAATAAAGATATTAATTTTTAAAGGCTAAAAAATGGATTTCCTTAATTTTCACTAAAATAATTCTAATAATTAAATGAAAAATAAGAAAGATATGAAATTTAGTTCTCTGGTTTCCTTGACCTCGGAGAGATTTTTGAAAATTACAAAACTTAATTTTCAACCTAAATAATATTTTATATTTAATTAATACTCTAAAAATTAAAATAATTATAATAATTAAATTAAACTTAAAAAATAATGAAATTTGGTTCATATGGTCCTGTGGTCTAGTTCTACCTCCAATAAAAATTTCAAAGTTAAAGGTCTTATTTTGGACAAGTTATTGAATTTTCATTGAAAATCCATATTTTTGCATTAAAATAAATATATAAATTAAATTAAATTTTAAAAAATTACATTTTCTACTTTGATGTTTTAATCAACCTATGAGTGGAGTTACATAAGAATTTCAAAGTTTTTTGAGTTAAACTCAATGAATTATGAAGTGATAAAGGCCTTTAGGGGTAAAATTATAATTTTGAAGAATTTAGCCTTAATTAATATTTAGGCTTAATTAAAGTAGGAAAGGGGCAACAAATGATCTTAAACATTATGTTTGAATGATTGAAATATAAAAAGGGTAAATGGTAGAAACCCATCTCATTTTTGTCACATTAAAAGATAAAATTCATAATTTAATTAATCATCGTAATTTGGAAAAAAATTAAATTAAATGATCCTTAAGGTTAGGGGTTAATTTTGGAAGTTAGTATTCCACTAATTTAGTTCCCCTTCATTTGATGTTTAAATGATAATTCAATATTTTGATAAGAATAATAGTTATGAAAAGTCAACTTGACTTCCTTTTCTAAAGACATAAAAAGGCCTACTAAAATCTTAAGGGCTTAGTAGTGAGCTAGGCTTAATTGAAAATTTGACTAATGAGGAATAGAAAAGGAAATACAATTAATCTAAAACTAATTTTGAAACATTACAAGCCCATCAAAATTTGATAAATTCTTCCATATATTAAGTTTGTCTCTAAAGGCCCATTTACATAATTCTCAAGTAAAATGCCAAATGATAACTACCCTGCCTTTTGGGATGACTAAAACATTAGCTCACCGAGCATAAGGATATGAAAAGGATGAATCATTTAATAACTATGATAATTTCAAATTAACTTAAGGAAGTTTAAAAGGATTGTGAAATGTCTAGGTATCTCTTAGGCCCGTTTCACAAATCTTCTGGACACCTTGTAGTACAACTGGACCTATCATATTCATTAAATGAAGAAATCTCTTAAATAAATAAATAGGACCCACCAAGTTATGAAATAGAGTTTGTTAAGAATGTGACAAACCTATCCATAGGGTTTTACTTTCCCGCAAAATATAAATGTTTATTCAAAAATACTAAAGTCTCAGGTGGAGGAACGAGAAGACTCGCTAGGTACACTTTTATAGTTTACAGCGCTTTCTTTTCTTGCACTTTCTTTTCCTTTTTCTTCCTTGCAAGCTTGCATGTTAAATAACAATATCACCCTGCATGAAAACTAAAACTTTCAGGATAGCCACAAAACTAGAACCAAAATCAAAAATAAAAAATCAAGGCAAGATAAAATCCACCGCCACAACAGTTAAAAATATAAAAAAACAACTCAAAATTTAATCACAAACAAAACAAAAATCATAATTGCAATTAAATTAAAATGTCTCGTTGGATGATCGAGAATCTCTCAAAGGAAGTAAGCTACGTGTTGCTAACGGGGTTTCCCATAGTCTAAATAAAAGTATGGAACTCATTAAGTTGAGTTTAATAAATTCATTTGGACTAAGTGAATCCAATGAAAATAGTGGTGTCGCGATGATGGAATTGTGGGATCTTAACCGGTGTCGTTATAATCAACTTTAATATTCCTCTAATAAAACATTAAGATACCTCAGCTTAAATATTCTCGAAACATGACACTTCTCTTCTCTCTACAATTTGACACTTCTTTAAACTAAACCTGCTAAAACGAGGAGCTTGGAGCAAGTACAGTGGGAAACATTACCATCTTCAACAGCAAAACTCTTTAGAAATTAAAACAACAAGCCATAGAACTTCGAGGTAGCTTGCTTAGTGCAGTATAAACCCTCACTCAATCTCTTTAGGCCCTTGCATAACCATATTGTGCAACATAAGCCCTAACTCATTTTAAGATTCTTAGGTTGTCATCGGGTATGATATAAACGCTCCTATCTTCCAGGCTATTTCACATGATCAGTGTCAGGTGAATGTAAGCCCTAAATAATAAAATTGGCAGGATGAAACATCAAATAAATATTTCAAATCGGAGCCAAACAATAGGATAGTTCGGGAAAACACCGAGATTCTTCTTGGATCTTTGTCTTTCCCCTAGTCTTTCCTTCCTTTGGATTCCTACAAAAATTGTTCCAAAAATTTGAGCCACTCACCTATTGGATTTCTTATCATCACATCTTCTTAAAGAAACCTATCTTTTGGAAGTCATGAATATAAATATTTTCTGATCTATATCAAGATTTTTCTTAGGTGACTTTGGTGATCTAAGATGTAATTAAATATAGAGGCTTGCCCTTATAGGAAACTTAAAGACCCCAGATTAATATAAACCTTATATAATTACTTCATGTTAGATAGGAAAAATTGTCGGTCAACAATGGTTCGCAGACCAAACGGATGTCATGAATTATTTAGTTTATTTGATCAAGCCTCACTCCAAGTGATGTATCTATTCTCCAGGATAGATACATGTTTCATGGTGAAATGCTTGATTATTTAAAATATTATTTATATGAGATTGGTTTGATTTCGTTTTTTAAAAAAAATCAAAATATTATTTTCAAAAACCTATGTATATTAAATTAAATCAAAGTTTTATTTTTTATAAAACTATATTTTAAACTTTTTCAAAAAAAAATTTCAGTTCCAAAATTTATTCAACCGACAATCTTTCCACCATATTTATTCTTTGTAGTCAGTCACATGTTCCATATGAAAGTTGGGAAAAAGTGCTTCTTCCTTGGAGATATATAGACCCAACTAATCCTTATGACTGTCAGGAAATAGGAGATGAGAATGATATGAACCTCATTACAGATTAACAGTCTTAGAGTTCACGACCTATTCAGCCTTAATTTCCTGAAAGTTCCGAAGTAATTTTGAAGAAGATCAAGAAGTTAGAGAAAGAGATATAGAATCTTATGAATGTTGTTAATAATATCTCTAATTTATTTGATCACTTGGATTGGAGAATGAAAGAACAATTTGATCACACTGGAAGAATTGAAGATAGTTTAGTAAATGTGATGAAAAGGAATGTTGTGATTGCTAAGGATTCGACTGATGAATTCCCGTATCTTCCCTTCTACAATTTATTTGTGCATTGTCAGTCTACTGGAGATATCAGAGGAGACGATAGTACTGAGATTGACGATGAGTAGTGACTCTGCTTTATATTTAGTATCTGATATTTTTATTATGCTTTGGTGTGCTTAATGTTGGCTTGATTGACTTTATAGTATGTGTTTGGACTTATTATGCTTGGATTCTGCGTTTGTGTTTAGTTTTCAATGTTAGAGTATCGTAGTGTGTTTGCGACATTGAATTTATATGGCTTGATGAACTTATATATGATTGCTTAAGTGAGTATGTTTGTAATATAGATTTTATATATTAAAGTGATGTTTTGTGTTGTTTGTTTATATTTATTATTAGTTAGTTGCTTAATCGATGAAATAGATGCTTAAAGAGGCTAATTATGTGATGGAGTAACGTTGAAATGATTGAAATTGCAAAAAATTTTATGGACACAGAAATAGAACTGTCACTACCGGCGCCAGAATGGGCGCCGCCGGTGCCCAATTTCAGAGAGTTTAGGTAATTAAATTAAATAGAGGACCGCCGGCGCCTGAATACAGAAAAGGTCTGAAAAAGGCCCGAAACCCTCTTTATTTCGCGTTTCTTGCCTTGAGACCCTCCATTTGCGACATTTCCATAGTCTTCTACCTCCAGCCAATGCATTTTTGAGATCTAGGGCTTGCTAGATCGTGGATTTAAAGCAATTTCAAGGCTTAAAAAGTGTGGATCTTGTCTTCTCTTGGTAAGAGCTTCACCCTAAACTAAAAATTTTTTATTTTCACCATGGAAATTTCTCACATTGTTTAGATCCGAGATTTAGAATTTTTAATGAAGTTTTGAGATTTTCCATAGTGATTTAAGCTCTTACTTATTTAGAGTTGCTTTAGGAGTCTCCTACATTGTGATTTTGAAATTTATTGGATTTTCTTGCAAATTTTTAGACAATTTCACATGGCTCCTAAGACAAGCAAAGGCAAAAGAAAGTTGGATTTTGATGAAGAAATATTTGTTAAAGTGAAAGCACAATATTGTTTCAATTCATTCTTATATAACAAAAAGTGTATTCAAGATCGGGCTTTTGAAAATCTGGGTGGATCTGTAGAGCAGTTGATTTCTAATCAAAATTGGGAAACATTTTGTTATTTTATTGATAATTCTATTATGGTACTGTTAGAGAATTTTATGCAAATCTGCCTTGGACCGAAATGGAATATGTGCTTATTTGAGGAAAATGGTAGAATTCACCCCTCAACATATTAATGATTTTTATCAGTTAAGGGGGATGAGATTTTGTGAATATGAAAACTTTGATATGAGGGAGGCTAATATGAATGAAGTGATTACATTTCTTACTGATGGAAGAGGGGAATGGAAAGTAAAGCAAAAACATATGATTAATTTCCCTGCTTCCAAGTTAAATGCAGTTTCTAAAGTGTGGCACTATTTCATCTCTACAAAATTACTACCTTATTATCATCACAGCGAAGTCACTAGAGATAGAGCAATTTTCAATTATTGTATTCATACTATGAAACAAGTTAATATTGGATCGATTATCTTCAAGAATATCCAGACTATTGCTAGAGGAGAAACCACTAGTGGATTAGGACATCCTTCCCTGATTCATGTATTATGTGTACAGTCTGGAGTTCAGTTTGATAGTTCTGAGGAGTTAGTCCATCCATTGAGGCCTATTATCAAGATCATTATTTGTACTTATGAGTCTCATGTGGTAGGGAGAGGAGAAAGGGGGAGTGCTGATATTCCTACTACCAGCCAGGATATTCCATTTACTTCTGAGCCACCTACATTATATGATGTTATGGAGCAGTTGAGGATTCAAAGTGCCAGTATAGATAAACTCCATAGAATGATGGATGACATTGAGGCTAGAAGTGATGTGAATGAATATTACATAAAGAGGAGAGTTGAGTATGATATTGCTTACCATGATGCTCAGGTCAGATTCATGAGAGGACACACTGGAGTGATATTTCCTACCTGCCCCAGTTGTGTTCCTTACCAACCTGATCATGCAGAAGAAGGTGAAGAAGTTGTGATGATGATTGATAGTTTTGTGATTTATGTTTTTATTTGTGTGTTGTAGTACTTTTTTGTGTTTTCTATTTGTTTTTCTGTGATTAGTGTAGTTTGCAGATGTATGTGTTAAAAAATGAAAAAAAATGAAAATGTAATAAAAATCTATGTTAGTTTGTTTAGTGATTTGGATTGAGATTGTGATGTTATGTTGGATGTTTAATGTTTATGTTTAATATTTCCTCACCCTTGCAAATTTTAATGTTATATATATATATCAATATTTCTTACTGTTTCATGATTGCTAGCTTAATTTTTTTTATGAATACCAGCATAGCTTCGGAAGATTTCAAAATCCCAACACAAAAAGGTTATTTTTCTTTTACTGTCTACCTTTACAAATTTATATGTAATGAAAAACTTAAGTTTGGGGGAGTTTAAAACATTAACTCTTATTTGTTCTCAATTAATATAATTTCAAAAATTATTAGCATGACTTTTAGTAGTTGAACCTAGCTTTAGATAACTAAATTTTTTATTTCATTTAAATATTATAGTAGATTTGAATGAAAGTTTATAGTAATGAAGATTAATTTTATAAGGTTAAGATATTTAGTATGAGAGGATTGGACTATAGTTGACTATGTAACGTAAAAAAATTGTATTTTTGAAATGTTAAGAGACTTAAAAAACTATGTGTGAAGAAAGGATTGTGACTTTATGATGAATTATAAAGCTGATATATATTTATAAAGTAAGGAGATGTTTCGAGTTTCAACATTAGAAAGAGGAGAGTGAAGTTCAAAATTATTAAAGGCTATCCAAATATAGTAATCCTCACAAGAAATAAAAGAAAACAGAAAAAGAAAAAAAAAGGGGAAAGAAAAAGAAAGAAAATATATGTGAGGAGAAGCTTGAGGAGATGTCTAATCAAAAATTGGCTTCATCTGAATCTACCTAAAGGAAGAACTTTGTTACATTTCTGAATTTATATTTAAAGTATTAGTGTACTTTCTAATAGATTCTACATGAACTTCTTTTTAATATAGTCTTTCATGGCACGCTTAATGTGACAAATTATGGTTCATCTTGAAATAAATAGAAAACTAGAACTCTTAGACTTGACTACTAAATGTTCTTATACATGTAGATGTAACCTGAGTTACTGAACTACTTTCTAAGAATCTTACTATTATATAAATTTGAATAAAAAATCATGGTATTCTATAAGTGAAAAGTTCATTACTTTGAGTTATATTTTTATGTAGTAAAAGGATTACTTGAGGACAAGTAATAGTTAAGTTTGGGGGATTTTGTTGCACCAAAAATATGTTAGATTTTTGTTATATAATTTATAGTCATTTTTGCTGATATTGCATTTTAAAAGAATGTATTCTTCATGTGATGCAGGTATGAAAATTTTAGGTGATTGCAGCAAAAGAAAGCGATAAGGAACGAATTTGGAGCAAAAAGAGGCAAAATGGAGAAAACAGTCTTCCGACGCCGCCGGTGCCAGAATGGGCGCCGCTGGCGCCCAATTTCAGAGAGTTCAGAAATTAAATAATGCTCCAGCACCGTCGGAGCCCTATCCAGCACCACTGGTTCCCAATGTCGGTGGAAGTCAAAATTCAATGTATTTGGATGTATTTTGAAGGGTTCTTGAGGAAACTCTTGGGGAATTCATTTCTAAACTCTTATAGACAGTTATGGATGCCCAAAAAAGAGAGAGAAAGAGAGAGGAGAAGAAGAGAAGTGAAAGGGAATGAAGAGAGTGTGTTAGGGTTTGTAGAGAGTGTATGGTAAGTGTTGTTTTATGAGGGATTCTTCTTTAAAAAGTGTAGGAGAATGAGGAAAGTGAGAGTTTGCTTCTTCCTTACTATTCTAAAGAGAGAATAGAGTGTTGTAGAGAAGAGTGAATAGGATTCAAAGGAACTTTAAGAAATTTTCTTGGGGAAGAAATTGAGATAAGTTGTATTTACTTTTGTGGTTTGTATGTCTTTACTTTTATATATAAAATCAATGTTTTGTTGTATCTTCCTCATGAATTCTGAGTAGATTTCTTTAACTTTCTTCTTGCAATGTGATGTGGTGAAGTGTTGATGTAGATTTGATGTGTCATATAAATGTTAAGAATTTTGATTGTTTTTCACTTTGAATTTCATTTACTTTTCGATCTGGCCAATTGAATTATTAAAATTTATTGTGAAACATTCATTCCGAAAGGACTAAGTGTTCTACAATAATAGTGGAGAATCCATTCAATGTCCATGAGTGAGTTGCGTAGTTCAAGGGAATTGAGTGCAAATAAATAGAGAAATGTGGTTTGATGGATGTCAAATTGGATATTTTAGAGTGACAGGCTGAAATCCTCAATTTGGTCCTAAAGTTTGGTAACTAAAGCTATGTTAGCCTTCAGGTGAAGGGAAGTTAGAGCTCTAAAGTGAGAGCCAGTATCCTCCCAGCCTAACCTTTGATTTAGGGACAAAGCCTAGGATTTGCTAATGTTCTTTTCATACTTGGAAGAGGGGGTACTCTGACGAGGGTAAAGAATATAATTGCTCCTATTTGGCACAATACAAATTTATTATCAATCTATATTAATCACTTACTACAGAATCATTGTAAGAGGAAAAATACTTTTCCATATTAGAACTTTTCAATAAAAAACTTAGTGTGTGTTAGTTAGTCTTGTTTAGAAATTTAGAAAGTAATTTAAGTTAATTTAGTCGTAGTTATCTTTGCACTAGAAAATTAAATAGTACTTGAACTTGCATTGTGAATTGAGTATTGGATTTCAAATCTAAACTATATTTTGATAAGTTCCTACCTTCCTCGTGGGATCGATAACCAGGACTCCACTAGAGCCCTATATTACTTGAAAGATAAGTATACTTGTGTATATGAGTGACTACCTAATTATTAAATTAATCTTATTGTGAAACTAAATTGAAACTATCCTTTGAATATTTACGTTAGAGGCAGTGCTCCGACACCGAGTCGGACATCGCCCGTTCTCGAATGTTTCTGAATCTTCAGTTTCATTTGGCAAACTTGCTTTTGAAAATATTGTTTTCTTCAGGGGATCGTAGTAGGTGTCCTCGTGGATGCCCAATTCATGTATTGAGAATGGTTGTAAGCCTCCCTTGATGCAATGTTCTTGTCCATCTTTATAGTACTTGATGCATTGGTGAAGCCATGACGGGACCATATTGTACTCATGAAGCCACGGTCGACCAAGCAGGGTATTGAATGAAGTATCTGCATCATTGACTTGGAATTTCTTGGTTGTTACTATATTTCTAACTTTCATTTACAGCGTTCTGGATCTGAGGGCTCTTTCTCCTTTCTCGTTGAATCCTCTTAGCATCATCTTATCGGTAAAGAGCTCTCATGCGTCGATTTCCAAGTAAGCTAACGTCCGTAGACTCTTTATGTTAAGCGACGCTCCGAGATCTATTAATACTCTAGAAAGCACAAACCTACTGATAATGATGGAAATGTAGAGTGGACGGTTGTGGTCTGCAGTACCGAGTAGCAAGTCTTTGACTTGAAAGTTTACGATAGGTTGTCCCTTTAAAATACAAACTCCATCAGAGGATTGGCTAACCAATTGAGCTAAGAAAATGTCTGGATCAAGTAGAGCCTTGACCAGATTTTCTCTCATCTCCTTTGACAGGATCAGAGCGTCGTAGATGCTTAGTTTAGCGGGCAACATCCTAAGATAAGCTAGTACATTGTAATCCACATTGTTTGAATTCTCAATCTCATTTCGAAACTGTACTTCTTCCATTGTTGGAGGAAATTCTCCTTGAGTGACTATTTATTTTCCTTTCTTCACTGGGGTTGTTCTCGGAGGTAGTACATTTCCACTTTTGAGATTCACTTCTGTTATTTCTTTCTCCTCTAGACCCAGAGGTTCTGCTTACATTGTAGCTGATTTTTCTGGTACTGTCTCTATATCAGAGAAGTCCAAGCTGATTGTAAGAGGGATTCCTTTGTACTCGAGGACTGTCTTCTCACTCCTCGAACTTTCATAACTCGTGTTGTCAATATCTTCTTCATCTTTATCAACGTTCTTGTCAGGAACTAGTATGATTTAAGGATGACTTTGAGAATCAAAATCAGGGTTAGATAGGTTGTGATTAGTTACGTCATCACTAGAGACATTAAGGACGTAGCCAAAATTTTCACTCTTATAATTATAAGACACTGGAGGGCCGAAGAGGAAATTATACAGAGTTAACGGTTCGACAAAATTTCTCCCCCAAATCTGAGGCAACCAATCTAACGGGGGTAGCCCCTATCCAAACCTTCGCGCTATCGATCTTCGTCTCATCTAAGACATCTTCCATCTTGATCTTCTTCTGCAGTGGTTTCTCCGATGTAATCTCCATCTTTGGTTTGGGAGGTTGCAGACTCCGTGCAGCGGTTTGCTCCGAGGCGGTTTGTATCTGATCCAGTATCTTCTTGGAAAATTTCGTCCAAACTGTATTCCATCTGTCTCTGTCGGCGTAAGGAACTATCAGGTAGAATGGCTCGACTGAAATCATATTTATAAAACCTCTTTCAGATCCTTTCAGATATTCTTTCGGTATCGTTATATTTCCTTCTTTGTAACTATTCTCAAGCCAATGCTTAAAACTGAAGCATCCCTCTATCATATACCCGAGCAGCCTGTGGTTCGAGGATGGTCCTTCTTGTTCATCTCTTGTGGCTTCTTTGGGTCAAGAAATCTGAACTTCGACTTCTTCATCAAATTTTTGAACATCTTTGCTACGACATCGTCTTTCAAGCAGTAGTTCCTGCGTAGCTGTTCTGTAATTGTCGAACCCTGCCTTTCATCGATCATGTACGGCCTCTGATACTATCCAGACTGATTATTTTATTGAGGGCGGGGCTGACTATACTACCGAGATTAAATGTACTGCGGAGGCTGACTATACTAAGACGAATGACTATGCTGCTGACCCGATATAAATATATGCGTACTAAAATCTTCTTCCCCGGCAAAGGTGCCAAAAACTTGACCCGAAGTCCTCTGAAGATCAACGTACTAATTAATGCTTTCAAAAATATATGTTATAAATAACAATAGCGACTAGTGTATATAAATATAATTTTATGGAAAATATTTTACACACTAGGGGTTCTACGCGAGTATACGTATCGTTTCAAGTAATATAGGGCTTTGAAACAAAGACCCCAGTATCAATCCCACGAGGAGAGAGTTATAGATTTTTAAATATTTTTATTTTAAAGTATTTCTTTTATAATTAAAAATAAAATATCTTAAATTTACTAGATGCAATAATAAAGCAGGAATAAAATAATTGATGTAAATAGCAATAAGAAAGCAACTTTCTCCCTTTCAATTAATCCAAAATTTTCTAAGATAATGATAATATTCGTAGAGAATTAAATTTATGGTATTGTGCAAAATAGAAGCATTCATATTCTTTACCCTTTGATCCAGGTGCAAAGAACATTGGCTAGCTTATAGATCATGTCCGGATGTATTGTTAGTAGAATGGGTTAATCTAGGCTCACACAACTAGATGTCCAAGGGTGGTTATGGTCGGCCCTACTAGTGACCCTTTCCTTTTCTATAAACCAAATCTTAAGAATTTAGTCTGTCACTCTAAAAACTTATTAATTCTACGCCCATTATATAATATCTTCCTATTTATTTGCACTTCACCTTGAATAACCCGCACAAGGCCTTCGACTACCCAAGGATTCATGCGATATCTACAAGTTAAGAATTCATCTCCTTCTAGGTCTTCAAACTCTTCAATAGGTTTTAACAATTTAAATGGACAATTTAAATAGTAAATTAAGAACTGGTATTAATATCATCACAATGTTTTAAAAATATATGATTTTTAATTCTCCGACGAATTTTGTATTATCTTATTTATCTTTTCCTAATTGAAAGGAGAAAGTAAAGTAACTACTCAGAACACATTGAAATTAAATAACAAAACATAATAAATAAACTTTGAATCAAAATAAAAATACTTATCTTAGATGTTTCTTCTACTTGAACTTCTGATTCCTACTGACTCCACAGCGTAATGAACTACGGATGCACCAACTCTTTCAAACTCTGAATACAAACTCTAAAATAAACTCACTAATTTATGAAGGAATGTAAAAAGGTGGCCCTAATATGATCTCTCTAATTCTCTCTCTAGATGGACTCTAGATAAAGAGGGGTAGATGGGGGCGTTTTTCTCTAAAGGAATACCCTCCTATTTATAGGCTTCAAGGGTTGCCTCAAGGCACCAATTCAAAATGTGTCCACATTCAATGAATCTTCTAGAAGGTGTATCTGGCACCTAGGCGTCGGACACCGCGTCCAGTTCTTCGCAACTCTTCACTTTGGATCGCACCTCTTTGTGATTAAAACCATTTTGAAGCGTCCAAATACATTGTATCACATGTCCTATAAACCAGGAACAACTGCCAGTCTTCTAGAAGGTCCAATAACCGCTCACACCGTCAAAATAACCACCCAAAAGTCATTAAAAACTTAACAGTTTTCTGTATCGAGCTGGCGCTTAGGCGCCGGACTCTGGCGCCTAGGCGCCAGGCCAGTAATTTCAACAATTTTGCATTTTGGCTCCATTTTTGCTCCTTTTTGCTCCTTTTTCATATTTTTCTCCTTCTTGAACATTTTTGCATCACCTACATCCAAAAACACAAAAATACCTTTCATTAAAGCATAATATCCTTAAAATTTAATAAATATTAAGGCATAAAAATAAGTATTTTTTTCTTGGATCAAAATCCCTCAAACTTAAATGTTACTTGTCCTCAAGTAACCCTTTTTACTATATAAAATGTATAACATTTGGAATAAAAAGGTAGATATTTAAGGTTTCTTAAGATTTTTGATTTTATCAAGGCTTTAGAAAATTATTAACTAAATTTCACTAACTAAGTTTAATTTTAAGAATTTAAAGAATATTCTAACAACCAAATCATAAGACTTCAAAAAAATTTTTATTCACTTCGAAAATAATTGTAGTTTATGATATTAAGATCACGTAAATTATTCACAAGAAAAAGATCTTCATGAAATTCTTTTCTAATAAAAATACATACATAAAAATTAAGTAATAAATGTAATCGAGTTTTCTTTTTATAAGTTAATTCAAGTGAAGCCGATTTTTCGATTAGGCATTTACTCGAAGCTTCTCCTCTCTTTTTTTTTTTTTAAGAGAGGATTACCGTATCTGGATAGCACTGTTAATGGTTTTGAACTTCACTATCCTTAACTTATATTTTCAAACTTATACATTTTCACTTAATTATTATAACATAAATAGATTTCAAAAAAAATTTCAATCTATTCTTTTTCGAGTTATAATTTTTTTGATTTCTTAATACTTCTAAAATTCAATTATCTCTACTATATATAGAAAAATTTCTTAATCTTATTCTTCTTTAAGTTGAATAATTCTATTCTTAAAATCAATCAAAGTTATTAAAATTTTTGGTTAAGTCCACTAAATTATTTATAATTTCAAAAATTTAAGTGATCTTAAATAGATTCTTCATTCCTCAGGTTATGTTAAAAATTTTTATTTTAAGAAAATATTAGTTCTTTAAGGACAAAGAAAATTTAAATTTGAATGTATTTTCCCTTTCCCCCAAACTTAAGTTTTGGTCTATCATAAAAAAAAACTTTTTTTTTAAAGTATGAGAGAAAGAAAAACATAATTTTAAAAAGGAATTTTTATAAGTATGTAAAAAAAATATTCTAGAAAAAAAAAATTTACTTCTACACATGCTTTTATGAATAATACTGAAATAATGAAGCGGGTATAAAAGTAAGTAGGCTCCTTAGTAATTAAATTAAATGACTATACTACTTATAATAACAGAAATAGAACAACAATACTAACTACTAAACAGTAGGCTGAAACAGAAATAAATATAAATTTATCCAAATTTCAATCTTAAACACAATACATTAAAAATATTCTAACAACAGTCTTAACACCCAACAATCCACACAAAGTAAATAAACAAATCTAAACTAGCAAACAACAAACAACAATCAATACTAGCAAAAAAACTAATCTAACAACAGACTTAGCACAACTCAGAGGTAAATCAGGCCACTAATCACTCGTACGTAGCCTCATCATCGTCATCATCACCAAAAGAAAACTCAACATCCTTAGGATCAACATATGGTGAGAAACTAGGAAAGGTAAGAAAGCTGAACATCATGCTCTCCCTTCGGGAATCTAACGAGAGCTTCATCATACTCGACATCGTAACTATTCTTCCTCCGGATATACTCGGATAAATGATCGATTTTCTTATCAATAGAATCAACTGCGCAGTGAGTTTGAAAAAATTCATCTTCGTTGCTCTAGAAACTGATCATGCATCGATTCCCAAAAACTAGATGGTGGCTTAGCAGTAGAAGTAGAAGGTTTGGAAGTAGAAGGTTTACCTGAAGTGTGTGCGAAGTAGAAGGAGCGGTCGATCTCTTCCCTCGAAGACGATCATAGATACTAACACTCTCCTGCCCAATTAGCTTGGTAGACTTCAACTTCTCCTCAGAAATATCAGCAGTGACCCCATTACTAACACATAAAGAATAGATCAAAGATGGGAATCCCAGTCCCATAGAAGTGCCGGATCCAGCAGTAGACTCCACAGAATCATAAATGATACTGCCGACATCTATCAGCTTCCTCTCCTGAATGCAATAATTTAAGATAGCTCGATCTCTGGTGACTTCACTCAGGTGGTTGGAAGGTACAAGTCTAGCAGAAATAAAATAATGCCAAGCCTTTGAAACACCATTTAATTTGGAAGATTTGAAGTTTACCCGTTTGTCATTTCGGATCTTCTAGGCTCCAGTGCTGTCAATCAAATAAGCAATAATCATCTCAAGATCTCCCTCAGATGGAGATAATCCAGAATAGTGGCACTCGATGGTAGGTGGCAGTCCATAAAACACATTGATCCTCTCTGGAGAAAATCCTACTCCAATACCTCTAACGAAGACTTCGTAGTCTTCCACATCTAAAAAGTTAGCATAAAATTCACGAACGACTGGAATAACAGCAACAGCAGTGAAATAACAGAATCGTTGTCAGTTGTGTGCAACGATTGTGTTCTCGATCATTTCACCCTTATTGTAAAAGATTCGCTCCGAGATAAACTTTCTCGACGTCGCAAATTCATGATATCGAAAATGCGTGCGCCGCAGCGCGAACTTGCTATTGTCAAAATTTTCTCATCCCTTCCCTCGCTTAGATTTCGGTGCCATCTAAACGTGAAAGAAAATAAGAACAAATTTTGGAATCAAATATTTAAACTCATTTAAGTTTAAGAAACTTAAAATAAGTTTAAAAATCCAAATAGAATACCTAAAAATCAAAATTTTTCTCAAAATTTCAATTTTTAGCAAAACATAGGAAAAACTATGGTGAAAATCGAAAATAAATGGATTAGAGTGTAGATCTGACATCGAGAGGAAGAAATTAAGTGATTTCGCGCCCAAATACTTGATGTTTTGACCTCAAAACAGATCTAAGAGGTGTATTTTCTTGAAAATGGGGAAGGAGATGAAGCTTAGGCGTCATCCATGGCTAATGGGGTTTATATGGTGTTTTTCGGGTAAGCAGGCCGAACCGGCGCTTAGGCGCCGAATTCTGGCGCCTAGGCGCCAGACTCGCCTTTCACAAAAATCACTCTAAAAATTTTATTTTCCACCAAAGTTCATAAATTCAACTTCCAATTACTCATATTTGAGTAGGGCTTCAGTTTCTAACTTCCAAAACATTTTCCAAAAAATTTAAAAATTAAATATTAAATCCACCAATCAAACACAAGGTTTAAATCAAACTTCTCTAATTTCCATTTATAATCTTTAATATTGGCTCAATACACTTCAGTAAGTATAATATAATGATTCAAGTCCTAACACACAATCAAACAACACAATTTGAAAATAAATACAACACACATTGAACATGAAAGCAAATACACAAACAAACACAATCGATTCACTAAATCGATTAACGACTCACTAGATAAATCACGATCTTACCAAATCACTATCTAATTTCCATTATCTTCACAATGAAGATTGCTTGGCCTACTAAGGAAGAATACTAACGCTTTTGGAAAATCCGTTGCCGTTTTCTCATCGATCCACTTGTTCTTCGCATACATCTCCACTTGAGCATCTTGATAAGCCGCTAGATGATCAAATTGAAGTTTTGCTTGCTATTCCAGATGTTCAATCTGATGATACATCTCATGAAGGCGATCTCCAATACTTTTGAAATCCGCTTCAAATTTATCAAGATGACTAGAAATTTTCTCTAAACTTACAGCGATGAAACCATTGAAGTAGGGTTGAGGATCTTTTGGACCTTTGCCTCTAGCCTCTTCTCCAAGATTTCTCCTCTCCATTTCTTCAAAAATCCTCTCTAATCTCTCAAGAATGGAGTGTATGGGTCGAAATATTGATTGCTTAGGGATTGGGGATGAAGATGGGTTAATTTAAAGGTGAAAATTGTGTGAAAAACTGAAAGTTTTCGGTTTTTACACGACCCAGTAACCGTGGCGCTTAGGCGCCAAATCTGGCGCCTAGGCGCCGGACCCATCGACACACAGCTTATTCTGGCGCTTAGGCACCGAATTCGGCGCCTAGGCGCCGGAACCATGTTCGACTTCGTTTCGCCTAACGTCAAATTTCAAAGTTTCGTTCTCCAAAAATAGGTAAATTATAATGGTAAGATCGAACAATCTCGATAACACAATTATACATAATTTCAATGAAGGTTAACATGATCTCCTTTTTACTCACATATGAAATGGAGTGATCCAATGTCAAAACTTTATATACTTCAAGATAATTTTTAATTTTATGACGTTATATAAAATTAGTCAAGACCGAGGCATAACCATACATCAAAAATGTAAAAACACACTAAAAATTAAAATCTGTGGGTTGCCTCCCATTAAGCGCTTGGTTTAACATCATCAGCCCGACCTAAGTAATTCTTTAATCAGGTTGACTTAATTCATAAGCCTCTTTATAAATCTTTTTAATGTCTCCCAAATAAGGCATTAATCTTAATCCATTAACTTTAAAAAATTTTCCCGTTTTGGGGTCTTTAATATCCACAGCTCCATATTGGTATACTTTTCCAATTATACATGGTCATATCCATTTTGATCTCAATTTTCCAGGAAAAAGTCTTAAGCGAGTATTAAATAGTAATACTTCTTGTCCAGGCTCAAATATTTTCCTGAAATCTTTTTATCATGTAATAACTTCATTTTCTCTTTATAAATTTTTGCATTATCATATGATTCATTTCTTATTTCATCCATCTCATTTAATTGCAATAATCATTTTTCTCCTGCAGTATTCAAATCAGAATTAAACTCTTTTATCGCCCAATAAGTTTTATGTTCAAGTTCTACAGGTAAGTGACAGTGTTTTCCAAAAACTAACCGGTAAGGTGACATTCTGATTAGTGTCTTATAAGCTGTTATATAAGCCCATAATGCAGAATCAAGTCTATCAACCCAATCAGTTCTTTTAGGATTAACAGTCTTCTCTAAAATTCTTTTAATTTCTCTGTTTGATACTTCTGCCATTCCACTTTTTGTGGGTGATATGCGATTGCAATTTTATGTTTAATTCCAAATTTTTGCGGTAATGATTGAATTCTTATATTTCTAAAATGACTTCCACCATCTGTGATAATTACCTTAGGCATTCCAAATCTTGAAAAAATCATCTTCTTCAAAAATTTAGATACACTTTTGGAGTCACAGTTAGGCAAAGCTACAGCTTCAATCCACTTTAAAACATAATCAACTGCTAATAAAATATAATTTTTTTCCAGATAATGGTATAAATGGTCCCATAAAGTCTAAACCCCATATATCAAAAATTGCAACTTCCAATATATAGTTTAAAGACATTTCATCTTTCTTGGATATATTTCCCATTCTTTGACATCGATCACATGTTTTAACATAATGTCTCACATCTACGAATAAAGCGAGCCAATAAAATGCTTGAATTTAAAATTTTAAAGGCGAGTTTTATCTATTCCAAGTGTCCTCCAAAATCGGAATCATGACATTTTTGAATAATAGCAAAAGTTTCTTCATAAGGTATGCATCTTCGAATTATAGAATCTCTTTATAATTTAAATAAATGAGGATCTTCCCAAATATAATATTTAGCATAATTTTTAAATTCTTAATAAATTTTTCATCCAATCCATAAGGTAGAATATTGCTAACTAAATAATTAACTATATCTGCATACCAAGGTGTTTGGTATCTTTGAATAACATATAAATGTTCATCAGGAAATTTCTCATTTATGTTTTCTTCAGTAATAACATCATTCTTAATTCTAGATAAATGATCAGCAATTTGGTTGTTCGTTCCTTTTCTATCCACTATTTGAAAATCAAATTCTTGTAGAAGTAAAACCCATCTTATTAGTCTAGGTTTAGCATCCTTTTTTGACATTAGATATTTAATAGCGGAATGATCAGTATAAACTATGCATTTAGTACCAAGAAGATAAGGTCAAAATTTATCAAAGGCATATACTATAGCTAGAAGTTCTTTCTTAGTAGTAGTGTAATTTCTTTGAGTTTCAGTAAGAGTTTTACTAGCATAATATATAACTTTGAATATTTTCTCATATTTTTGTCCCAATACAGCTCCAATTGCAAAATCACTTGCATAACACATTAATTCAAAAGATTTATTCCAATTAGGTGCAACAATGATAGGTGCAGTTATTAATTTTTCTTTTAAAATATTAAAAGCATTAACACGATCTTTGTTAAATTCAAATTTAGCATCTTTTTCCAATAAATGATAAAGAGGTTTAGCAATTTTAGAAAAATCCTTTATATATCTTCAATAAAATCCAGCATGACCTAGAAAACTTATCACATCGATAATGATAGTAGGTGGTTGTAATTCGACAATAATTTTCACTTTTGCTTGATCTACTTCCATCCCTTTTTGTGAAATCTTGTGACCAAGTACAATGCCTTCTGTGACCATGAACTGACATTTTTCTCAGTTAAGAACTAAATTTGTATCTTCACATCTTTTCAGAATTTTAAACATATTTTCCAAACAAGATTCAAAAGAAGTTCCAAAAACTAAAAAATCGTCCATGAATATTTCAATTCCTTTATCAATCAAATCACAAAATATTGACATCATACATCTTTGAAAAGTTGCAGGTGTATTACATAAACCAAAAGGCATTCTTCTAAAGGAAAATGTTCTATAAGGACTTGTAAATGTTATTTTCTCTTGGTCCTCAGGAGCGACAGGTAATTGATGATAACCAGAATATCCATCCAGAAAACTGAAATATGAGTGTCCAGCTAATTTATCAAGCATTTGATCCAAGAAAGGTAAAGGAAAATGATCCTTTCTAGTGGCATCATTTAATTTCCTATAATCAATGCAAATTTGCCATCCAATAACTTGTCTTGTAGGAATTAGTTCATTTTTATCATTGACAATGACAGTTACTCCTCCTTTCTTCGGAACACAATGAATAGGACTTACCCATTGGCAATCCGAAATAGGATAAATAATACCAGCATCTAACTATTTAACAATTTCTTTTTTAACAACCTCTTTCATGATAGGATTTAATCTTCTTTGCGGTTCAATAATAGGTTTAAAATTTTCTTCCATTAAAATTCTATGCATACAAAAGGATGGGCTTATTCCTTTTATGTCGACAATTGTCCGACCAAATGCTTTCTTATAATTCTTTAACACTCCTATCAATTTTTCTTCTTGATCTTTACTTAGCTCGAAGAAATAATAACGAGTAAAATTAATGAATTTCCCGGAAATGCATACTTTAAATGTGAAGATAACATTTTAATTCCAATTCGGAGGCTTTTTTAATTGAGGGTAAAAGTATAACATTTTGAGTTATGTCCAAAGTTTCCCAATTACCTTTCATATAATGAGTTTCTTCTTGTTTTAGTTCTTCATCTTCATCTGTTAATAATTCAAATTTTTCTTCAGAAATGACTTTACATTTTTCTGGATAATTTTTCTCAATTAAATAATCAATTATATCCATTCGATAACATTTTTCTTTATCAGGGTACTTCATTGATTTAAGGACATTAAATTTAATCTCTTGATCATTAACTCTCATGGTTAATTCTCCTTTTTGCACATCAATCATAGCTCGTTCGGTCGCTAGAAAAGGTCTTCCTAAAATAATAGGTATTTCTTTATCTTCTTCCATATCATATACAATGAAATCTACAGAGAAGATAAATTTATCTACTTTAACAAGAACATCCTTTATAACTCCTTTAGGGTAAGTGATAGATCTATCAGCTAACTGAGGGGTTACAGTGGTGGGAGTAATCTCTCCTAAATTCAACCTTCAAAAAATAGAAAATGGCATGAGATTAATACTTGCTCCTAAATCGCATAAAGCTTTTCCACAAAATTTTTCTCCAATAGCACAAGGTATAGTAAAACTTCCAGGATCTCTAAGTTTTTGAGGTAATTTCTTTTGAATTATTGCACTACATTCTTCACTTAATGCAACAGTTTCAAAAGCTTCAAATCTTCGTTTCTTACTTAAAATATCTTTCGTAAATTTTACATAAGTTGGCATCTGTTCCAAAGCTTCAGCAAAAGGTATGTTTATAGTAAGTTTCTTAAAAATTTCAAAGAACTTAGAAAATTGATGACCAAGCTTCTGCTTCGAGGAAAAGGTGGTGGTGGTTTTTCAACTTCCATATTAATAGAAATATCAGTTTGATCTTTATTAGTAGAAGGAGTTTCTTTAGATTTTTCAATCTCTTCAACCTCAATCTCCTTTTCAATTTCATTCTGCATTCTTTCTTTTAATTCCTTTCCACTTCTAAGTTGTACGACTTTAACATGTTCATGTTCTTTTCCGATTTCTTTTGGATCGATTTCAACATTACTAGGAAGTGTTCACTGGGGTCTATAATTAATTAAATTAGCGATTTGTCCCATTTGATTCTCAATATTACGAATAGCAGTGTTTTGATTTTGTAATTGATTACTTAGTTGTAAAATTAATTCTTCTATAGATAACTTTTTCTGATGATTGTTAAATCCAGGTGGTTTATAGTTTAAATTAACTTGATTATTCCAATTTCCAGTGGGATAAGATTGATTATTACCCCATTGTTGTGAATTATTTCAGTTAAAATTAGGATGATTTTTCCATCCAGGATTATAATAATTTGAATAAGGATTATTTTTACAAACAATAGCTTGTAAAGTTTCAATAGTTTGAGAATCTTCAATATTAGCGGAGTTATTATGTGATATATTAATAGCAAAACTATCTAATTTCTTAGACATTGTTGCTACTTGTGAAGCTAAAATAGAAAAGGCTTCATTATCATGAATACTTGCCATTCTTTTAGGATTAATCCTTTCAGAAGGCCATTGAAAATTATTGTTAGCCATTTCTTCAATTAAAGTGTAAGCTTCTTCAAATGATTTAGACATTAAAGAACCTCCAGCAGCAGTATCAATAATTGATTTTAAAGATCCAAATCCATTATAAAATGTTTGAATAATTAACCAATCAGGTAAAGCATGATGAGGACATTTTCTTAATAGTTCTTTAAATCTTTCCCAATTTCATAAATTGTCTCCCCGTCAAATTTACTAAATGAAGTAATATCATTTCTTAATTTAGCAGTTTTAGAAGGAGGAAAATATTTAGCAAGGAATTTTTGCGCCATTTCAGCCCATGTTTTAATAGAACATGTTGCTAATGAGTTCAGCCACATATTTGCTTTATCTCTTAAAGAAAAAGGAAAGAGTCTAAGCCTAATAGCATCATCAGAATCATTGTTATATTTAAAGGTAGCACAAAGTTTTAAAAAACTAGCAAGGTGTAAATTTGGATCATCATTTAGTATTCCACCAAATTGATTGTTTTGAACCATTTGAATAATAGACGGTTTAAGCTCAAAAGAATTAGCATCTACAGTGGGTATTTGAATACTACTATGAAGTTCATCAACTGTAGGGTTAGCATAATCCCTTAATGGTTTATAAACATTTTGATCATTAATTTCAATTGGATTTTGTAAATTGTTATGTAAATTAGTCATTTCTTAAAATTTTTGAATTTGTTTTCCTTTTTTAATTCTTCTAACAGTTCTTTCTAATTCAGAATCTAAAGGTAATAATCCTTCAGATCCAGAACTACGCATAAAAAGTCAATTAGCAAGAATTAAAATAAATATTATTATTATATATATGTTTTTTTTGTTTTTTTTATAATAAAGAAAAATGAATAAAATAAAAAATACTTAAAATCTAAAAGTTTGCCTCTGCTCTCCCCGGCAACGGTGCCAAAAACTTGACCCGATATAAATATATGCGTACTAAAATCTTCTTCCCGGCAACGGTGCCAAAAACTTGACCCGAAGTCCTCTGAAGATCAACGTACTAATTAATGCTTTCAAAAATATATGTTATAAATAATAATAGTGACTAGTGTATATAAATATAATTTTATGGAAAATATTTTACACACTAGGGGGTGTCGGCATATTTTTAGGGTTAAGTGTTGTATTTTGAAAAAGGGATCGCCTAACAGAAATTGTCGGCGAATTTTTAATTTAATTTAAATAAATAATTTGAAAAGTAGTATTTGATTTTGAAAAAATAATTTTTTTAAATTTGAAGATTTTAAGATATGAAATCAAGCTGATCTCACATCTCGAATAGTTTATATAAACGAGCACCGCACCACAAACCGTGTATCTATCCCGAAGAATAGACACACTTGCTCGATGATGGGGCTCGATTAAATAAACTAGGAGATTTGTGACATCCGTTTGGTCCGCGAACCAATTTTATAAGCCGACAAGTTCCCCTATCTAATATGAAAACATTAAACGAGTTTATATTACTCAGGTTCTTAAAATTCCTATAAGGGCAAGCCCCTATAGTTAATTACATCTTAAGTGACGGGAATCACCTAAGAAAACTCTCGATAATAATCGGTAGTTCGCTCTCAAGAATTTCAAAGGTTAAGTTTTCAAGGGATTGAATTTTGGAATTTCGATAGGGAATGGATCAAATTTAGAACATTTTATTTTGGGAATTCAAAGGAAGAAAGGTAGAAGAAATCACGGATTCGAAGCGAACTTACGTAATTTCCCGACTATCCTACTTATTTGGCTTGAACTTAGGAAAGTCCTAATGTTTATTTAATGTTTTGATCTTGCCAATTTTAATTAATTAGGATTTATATTCGTATGATAAAATCATACAAATAGCCTCGAAGATGTGAGGGTTTATGTCGTATCGGACGACTGCCTCGGAGTCCTAAGACCGGTTAGGGCTTAATTTACATGATATGATCATGCAAATGCCTAACGAAGAGTTGAGGATTTATGTTGCACTAGGCAAGCTACCTCGAAGTCCTATGGCTTGGTTATTTAATTCTAAGAAAGTTTTGTCGAAGTAAACTCGGGTTTTGTTGATGACGATGGCCGTGTCGCCCACCATGCTCCGAGCTCCTTGTCGCGGAGGTTTAGTTTTAGAAGTCATAAATCGGGAGATGAGAGAAGTGTTCTGGTTTAGAGAAAGTCTTAATTTCCAAGTGTTTTTTATGTTTTAATTAAAACAAATCTTAAAGTTGATTATAACAACACCGGTTAAGATCCCACGGTTCCATCCTTAGGCATCGTTATTTTTATCGGATTCACTTAGTCCGGATGAATTTGCTAAACTCAACCGAATGAGTTCCACACTTTCATTTAGACCGTGGGAAATCCCGTTAGCAACACGTAGGTTACATCATCCGAGGTATTCCCGATCATCCAACAATACGTTTTAATTTAGTTGTAGTTGTAGTTTTGTTGTTACGTTTGTGATTAAATTTTGAGTTGTTTTATATTTTGAAATTTTGTGGCGATGAATTTTATCTTGTAATGACTTTTAATTTAGTTTTGGTTTCGGTTTTAGGGACTACCCTAAAAGTTTTGGTTTTCATGCAACGATTGTTTATCATGCAAGAAAGGTAAGTGCGATACGATTAAATAAATTGCAATAAGGTAAATTGCAATAAAATAAAAGTATACACCGGAGGGTCTTCCCGTCATCCCAAGCTGCACTTAAAACACAATTAGAATATTTAAGCATTTAAAGCAAGTTCCTAGGTAAAGCTAAGGGAAGGGTTATGGTTTTCTACCAAGTTCCTAATCCTATAGCTAGTCATCTCCTATGACGTCTAGGTTCTTGTATTTTGGTTTGAGGACGATTTTCTTCATCAAAGAACAATTAAGTTCAATTGTTCTTATAGACATCCTATCATATTGAGGAAGTGCTTAAGACGAATCTTAAACATCTTTTCAATATTCCTAGGATTATTTTAAGTCCAAGAGAATTTAATTATACAAATGAATTAATCGTCCAGGAGTTCAAGTTTTGTTATCTTGCTCAGTGAACTAGGACATTTGAATATCCTATGAATGAAGTAACACTTCACTTAACACTCCATTTAGGAGTTATGACAACAAGAGCTTTCGAGGGCAAATGGATGTTCAAATGATTTATGATTTAATTTCAGTTAACAGGTTTAAATTTAGATTAGTGTTCAAGTTGCTTTATTTTGAATTTCTTTATGTCTTAGGTGATGTTATTTTTAATTTAATTTAATTTAATTTAGTTCAATTTAACTTAATTTAATTTAATTTAATCTAATGTGGTTTAATTTAATTTAATTTAATTTAAGTTAATTTAATATAATATGATTTAATTTAATTTAATTTAATTTTATTTAACTTAATTTGATTTAATTTAATTTGATTTGATTTAATTTAATTTAATTTAATATGTTTTAATCTAATTTTATTTAATTTAATTTAATTTAATTTAATTTAAATTTTAATTTAATTTTATTTTTAATTTTAATTTAATATTTTATTTTTTATGTTTTAAAGATGATTTAATTTTAATTGTTAAAGTATTAATTTAATTGAAATTTTAAAAGGATTTAATTTAAATAATTTAACTTTAATTTAATTTAGTGATTAAGTCTTTTAACATTTTAAATCTTAAATTTGGATTATCATTTTAATTAGGAACTAAATATTATTGAGATGAT
Organism: Papilionanthe hookeriana x Papilionanthe teres; assembly: GCA_022702705.1. Taxonomy (NCBI): domain Eukaryota; kingdom Viridiplantae; phylum Streptophyta; class Magnoliopsida; order Asparagales; family Orchidaceae; genus Papilionanthe; species Papilionanthe hookeriana x Papilionanthe teres. The sequence goes on along the minus strand of CM040422.1, from coordinate 113,100,467 downwards.
TAATTTAGGGATTCTTAAATTAAAGAATAAATCTCTTCCTAATGACATCCCTATTTTAATAATTCCAATTTTATTATTCTTCCAAATTTAATCAATTATTTAAGTAAGGTTTATTTTAATTATTTTTAAATTGTTTAGTAGGTTTCTACCCTTTAATTATTTAAATTTCAATCATCCAAATCAGATTAGGATCAAATATTTTACTCTTTTAATTTTATTAAGCCTAAAGTTTTTAATTAAGGGTTTAAATTTTAATTACCATTTTGCCCTTCAAGCTTAATGATTTCATAACTCACTAAATTGAGCTTAAATGAATTTGAAATTTTTATGTGACTTCACTCATATGTCAATAAAGACATTAGAGGAGAAAATGTGATTTTTCTGTATTTAATTTATTTATGTAATTATTTTTGGTGGAAAATAGGGATTTCCAAGGAAAATTTAATAATATGACCAAGGGAAAGTTTCTGTCCTTAAGAAAATTATGGGACATTCCTAATGACCAGAGGACCACTTGGACCAATTTTGGTGATTTTTTGAATTATATTCTTTTTATTATAATTATTTTTATTTTTGGAGTATTAATTAATTTAAAAATAAAAATAAAGGTTGAAAAATGAATTTTATATTTTTCAAAAATCTCTCTGATATCAAGGAAATCAGAGAATCAATTTTTACAATTTTCTGACTTTTCTTTGATTTATTAGAATTATTTTAGTGGAAATATTAAAAATATACATTTTTTAATTTTAAAATTACCTTAGGGCTTTAAAATTTAATATCTCATTAAATAGACCTAAGAAAAATATGGGGTTTATTCCTAAGTGATTAAAATTCAAAATATAACATTTTGGTGAATTTTATTATTTTTGTGATTTTTATTATTTTTTAATTATTAAAAATATTAAAATAATGCAAAAAATCAACTTTTTTAGAAAATTTCAATTTTAATTTTCTTAAATTCCCCTGATATCAGAGAGGCTCCAAAACCAATTTGGTGAATTTTTGAAAAATATTTTGAAAGTTATGAATTTTTAAAGTTTAAGTTGGCTAAATGGCTTAATCAACCCATTTAGTAGAGGCTAACCAAGTCCAATTGACTTCAAATTTTTATGATGGGTTCCTCTGATCCTAAAGGTCAGTGGAGAATTGATTTCAAGTCAATTTGATGTGTGATTAGCTCTAATTAATTAAGGACCTATTTTGGGTGTTTAAGCCAATTAGGATTATTCCAAGTGAGTTAACTCAAAACCTATTTTTCCTAGGGTCCTCTAGTCATAATAAACATCACCAAATTTTTCTAGAAATTATTTCACAATATGTTAATTATTGGAATTAAAATACTCAAACTAGCAACCTAGAGTTGAAAAATCAATAACTCTTCATAGGGATAGTCTCTGACTTTGGAAAATTCAGAGAATGTTCCCAAATTCAGAGGCTTCAAAAGCCCTATGGTCTCATGCCATGGTGAATTGTATACATGCATGGAGAATTGAAAATGTGCAGAGAGTAAATAAATTATTAAAAATCAAATACTCAATGAAATTGAATGATTTCTTTTCCTCATTATTCTCCTCTGTTCACTGAGCAAGAGGGTATTTTTATTTTATTTTTATGAGTTTTCTACACAAAGTTATGCATTTTTGAAGTTTAGGGAATTAAATAAATAGAAAAATAACCTATTTTTCTACTTATCCACGCGGCGCCAACTCAACCTAGGCATCTCCGAAACGCCGCGTGTCGTCCTCTGATTCGGCACCGCCATCCAACTCAGCGCTCCGGGGGCCCGCTGTATCATTCCGTCTCCTCATCCGGCCGATCCTGGCCGTCCGTCCACGCGTGTATTAAATGAACGGCATCCGTTCATCGTCCCCAAGCTTCCTAACCCGAGAACCGTCCACACTAAATCCCTAATATCTCACTCAATACTTAACGGATTTTCGTGTTCTTGTGCTCTATGGATTCTTCTTGAAGAGACGAATACATCTATACGGTGATCATGCATTGAAATTAAGGCATTTGAATTTGAGATTCTCCAGAAGCTTGAGATAAAGAGTTAGCTCATACCTTTGCTCAGAGAAGTGTGGCTTCAATCTGAGGGTTGTGTCAGCTTCGATTGGGTCCAAGCAAGCTCCAGATGAAGTCCCTTGACACAGTGAATTGTCCAGGTATGATTTCGACCAAGCCCGATCACAAAGCTTGGAGTCCGGAACGGATGGGTGGCTCGGAGAGGGGGCTTTTGCTGGTGGACCTCTTCCCTTGGTCTGGTGAAGGTGTAGGATCAATCAATTTGGGGATTGACCCACTGTGGCAAAGTGTCCTGGTTTTTGGGTGAAATTTCAGTTGAGAAATTGGGTTCTGTTGGTGGGGATTAGGGCAAATTGACACTGGGGATCAACTGCTCTAAGTATGGAGGAGGGCCTGGAACAATTTTGGCAGAGTTTCAGCAAGGTTTGTGCAACTCTCCTCCATGGCCGTGAGGGGGTCGGGTTTAAATAGAGGTGGGCTGGAGAGCCTCGCGGGGATGGCCGAGGGTTGGGATCGGTTGCTTTGGGCATGGGAAGAACGAGCCATGGTGGCCATTGGGCATGGGGCGGCTCGGCAGGGAGAATTCCAATGTTGGCTCACATGGGAGCTCTCGGGCATGGCGTTTTCCGGCGGCACAGTGGTGGCCGGCCGGTCTCGAGTCACCATCTTGACCGGTGGGGTCGGGGCTTGGCATTAGTGCGGTCGATTGAGCATGGACATGTGTAAAGAACTTGGATCGAAATGGCATGGGGACATGGCTAATCTTGGCTAGGTTTGGTCAACCCATTTGTTTGGGTTGGGTTCACCTCCCCATGGTGGCCTTGAGGCTGAGAAAATCGATTAGGCTAGGCTGGTCGAAAGGTGGTGATGTCCTTATCCAAGAATATTTGGATTAAATCTTGGTTAAGGGGTATCATGGGTGAGGTTAAGGACTTTTAGGAATTAAGGAAAGCTCCCCCTCTTCTTACCCAATGTGGTATGGTCACATGTCAAACAATTCACATGGCTTGCATGTGGCTTAAGAGTGGCTTCATGGCTCACCTTTGGCTTGGGGAAAAGCCAAGTCGATTTCATGGAAATGGGTTTAAGAAAATTTTGGCATTTTGATGGGAATTTGTATGGGGCTTAATTTGGAATGGCTTCATGATGAGTTTTGAAACTTAGGGATTGATTTAATTGAAAATATGGTGTAGAGCAATTGTCATATGGGTTTTGGATTGATTTTGGCCCTTTGGATTTTGGTGGAGATGGGCTTTAGGAAGGTTTCATGTAAGTGGGCTTTTAAGTTTCAAAATGGGCTTTTGGGTGGAGGTTATTTTTGCAAAGGGCCATGCCAAATAAATGTTGGGTTTGATTTAAGAGTGTATCATGAGTGATTTAAAGCAAATTTGGGGTGGTTTGGGTTTGAATTGGGTTGGATTTGGGTTTCTTTGGTAAAGGGGCTAATGTGGGTCAAAATGGGATACCATGAGCTAAGGTTGGGCTAAAGTTGAAATTGATGTAAAATTAATGTTGAAAATGGCTTATGGGGCTGTTTTAAAGAGTTTTCAACTTTGATTGGGTCTTGATTTTGGGGTTTGGGCCTATTTGGGCTAGGTTTAGGTGTAGGTCCATTTAACGGATTTTGGCTTTGAGTTGAATTTGAGTGAGGTTTGAGTCCAAATCTTGGGCAAATTATGTTAGTGTTTTGTTTGTGAGGATGTTAGGGAAGGTTTAGAAAAGGTTTGGGGTCAATTGGAGTTGAATTGGTTTGGTTTGGGCTAAGTTTGGGTCATGGGTCCAAATTGGGCTTTAAGGCCAAAAGTGAAATTGGATTCAAATGTCAATCAAATTGGACTTGGATTTGGTCTAAATTGATATTGTGAATATTAAATTGAAGTTTAGAATTGAATTGGACCAAAATTGGGGTCAATTGGGTAGATTTGATTTGACATTGGGTTCACTTGGGTTAAGAATGGGCTAAATTGGGGGTTTTGGTAGAAGTGGAGTAAATTGACAAAATTGGCCCATGGTGTAGTTGAACAAAATGAAATTGGGAATATTTGGGATTTTCTAGAATTTTCTGGGAATTTTTCTGAATTTCTGGATTTTTTGGCTAAGAGGGGCATTTTGGGTATTTGGAGGGTATTTGGGGGTATTTTTGGAATTTTTTGTATTTTTGGCTATGGATGATCAATTTGATTGGTGAGGAAATGTTCAAGGTTAATTTTGGGGAATTTTGGGTGATTTGGAAATTTTGGAGGATTTGGGCAATTCTAAGGGCTTTTAGTAGGTTTGGTAGGTGTAGGGTCCCCGGGGTCAAAAATTGAAATTTTGGAATAATGAAGATTGATCAAATATGAGTGAAATGGAAGCACTTTGGTTGAGCCATGGAGCCATGTTAAGCCTATATGAGCCATGAGAGGACTCATTTGAGGCATTCACTATGTTGTTCCTAACCCTCTTAGCCAGGGGCTTAGGGGTTATGGTCCATCCATATGAATTACCTACATGAGTCAAGGAGTCAAGTTGGGTATGGGTGTGGTTTTAGGATCTGGATTGTGTGTGTGAGAGTGTAGAGTGTGAGTGTAGTGAGTGTGTAAGTCAACCCTTCACCAGACCAGGCCACCCAGGGCAGTCCTAAGGCCAAAGAGTCCTATAGGAACTCATCCTTTAAACTTCCACATGTGATTTCAACCCTCTAGGTGATTAGGGGTCTACAATCAAGTTTGTGGAGTTTGCAGGGAGTTAAGAAGTGGTTTGAATTTCTAAGTGGTGGGTCCCAATTCTAATCCTCTAGGATAGTCAAAGGAAAAGCCTAAGGCTAGATCCTAAGTACTAAAGAGAAGAAGAGAAGACCTCATCAAAAATGAGGTCAACAGAGGGTTCTACGCAAGTATACGTATCGTTTCAAGTAATATAGGGCTTTCAAACAAAGACCCCAGTATCGATCCCACGAGGAGAGAGTTATAGATTTTTAAATATTTTTTTTTAAAGTATTTCTTTTATAATTAAAAATAGAATATCTTTAATTTACTAAATGCAATAATAAAGCATGAATAAAATAATTGATCTAAATAGCAATAAGAAAGCAACTTTCTCCCTTTCAATTAATCCAAGATTTTCTAAGATAATGATAATATTCGTGGAGAATTAAAGTTATGGTATTGTGCTAGAATAGAAGCATTCATATTCTTTACCCTTTGATCCAGGTGCAAAGAACATTGGCTAGCCTATAGATCATGTCCGGATGTATTGTTAGTAGAATGGGTTAATCTAGGCTCATTCTACTAGATGTCCAAGGGTGGCTATGGTCGGCCCTACTAGTGAACCTTTCCTTTTCTATAAACCAAATCATAAGAATTTAGTCTGTCACTCTAAAAACTTATTAATTCTACGCCTATTATATAATATCTTCCTATTTATTTGCACTTCACCTTGAATAACCTGCACAAGGCCTTCGACTACCCAAGGATTCATGTGATATCTACAAGTTAAGAATTCATCTCCTTCTAGGTCTCAAAACTCTTCAACAGGTTTTAACAATTTAAATGGTCAATTTAAATAGTAAATTAAGAACCGGTATTAATATCATCACAATGTTTTGAAAATATATGATTTTTAATTCTCAGACAAATTTTGTATTATCTTATTTATCTTTTCATAATTGAAAGGAGAAAGTAAAGTAACTACTCGAACACATTGAAATTAAATAACAAAACATAATAAATAAACTTTGAATCGAAATAAAAATACTTATCTTAGATGTTTCTCCTACCGAACTTCGATTCCTACGACTCCACAGCGTAATGAACTACGGATACACCAACTCTTTCAAACTCTGAATACAAACTCTAAAATAAACTCACTAATTTATGAAGGAAAGTAAAAAGGTGGCCCTAATATGATCTCTCTAATTCTCTCTCTAGATGGACTCTAGATAGGGAGGGGTAGATGGGGGCATTTTTCTCTGAAAGAATACCCTCCTATTTATAGGCTTCAAGGGTTGCCTCAAGGCACCTCTTCAAAATGTGTCCACATTCAATGAATCTTCTAGAAGGTGTGTCGGGCGCCTAGGCGCGGGATGCAGCGCTGGCGCCGGACACCGCGTCCAGTTCTTCTTACCTCTGCACTTTGGATCGCACCTCTTCGCGATTAAAACCATTTTGAAGCGTCCAAATACATTATATCACATGTCCTATAAACCAGGAACAACTGCCAGTCTTCTAGAAGGTCCAATAATCACTCACACCTTCAAAATAACCGCCCAAAAGTCGTCAAAAACTTAACAGTTTTCTGTATCGAGCTGGCGCTTAGGGGCCGGACTCTGGCGCCAGGCCAGTAATTTCGACAATTTTGCATTTTGGCTCCATTTTTGCTCCTTTTTGCTCATTTTTCATATTTTTCTCCTTCTTGAACATTTTTGCATCATCTACATCCAAAAACACGAAAATATCTTTCATTAAAGCATAATATCCTTAAAATTTAATAAAAATCAAGGCATAAAAATAGGTATTTTTTTCTTGTATCAGCTGCTGCGGTGACTGCTCAGTCAGAATCCTCGTCGGCTGCTTCCCTTTGTCGACCGTTGCCACCATGCCATATCTCTTTTTGTACATTTTGACTGGTCTTGTTTTCTTTATTTTCTCCACATGCTTGATATGCTTGGCTTCTTCTTGCAAACTGCTTGCTTTGTTGAGTAGCTTCCCAAAGGATTTAATGGTAAAACCCTTTAGCATGAAAGCCACAAGACTGTGGATACTCTTGAGTAGTATATCGATCGCGTGTTGCTCTTAAAGCTGAGGATCGCACTTCATGCTTAAATTTCTCCATCTTAGAATGTAGTTGAATAGAGTCTCGTCGGGTTTAGGCCGCTTCACTACGATATCTCATATAGTAACGTGGTGTTGTGCGCGGGCAAATCTTTTCACAAATATTTTTCCATTTCTGCAAAGGTCTTCACTGATCCGTTGGGTATTTCTGCATATCAGTAAAAAAGTTATCCCTTACAAGCTGCTGACGAACTGTCAGAACAATAGAGCTTCACTCCCTCCTGTATTGTAGTAACTCCCTCTAATGTGCTATGTGCTGACGAGAGTTACATGTCCCGTCGAATGTCTTGAAATTCAAGGGCACAAAGCCTTTAGGTAAGGCATGGCATTGAACTCCTCCAAGTAGGGTCTACCCTTTAAAACTGATGCTCCGCCTTTGGACTGAGCGAAGGCCTCCCAAACGTGTTGTTCAACCATTTATTTGATATCCTTCTCTGACAGACTAGAAAGTTGAATCCTTCTTTGGAGTTTGGTCTTCATTGGCATAAGTGACTTCTCTTCTTTCATCTGTGATATGTATAACTTCAGGCTGGTTAACTTCCGGATATGTTGTTGGTCGTGACTGTGACTGTCTGTGTAGTGTGATCATGGCGGTCATGGCAGCGACCATCTCCTCCATCTTCTTCTCCAGACGAGTGATCTGTTCATCTCTTATCAAAATGGCCTTTTGAATCTCATCCGTGGCATTCTCCTCAATAGTAGCATCGTACGTAGACGATGTGGAACTGGTCTCAACCATATGAATATCCATCAATTCTTCGTCCATGTAATCCGACAGGTAGTAATCTTCATCATCAATGTCCAACCCACATAGTTTTGCTAACTATGAAATCTCTGTTGTGAGCTTTCGAACTTTATCATCGACTGTTTTCTCTTTAATTAGCTTCAGATCTGCAGGCCTCCCTTGATTATCACTTCTTTCTGCAACTGACTCAAAAATAACGGTGATAGTGGCAATAGGAACATCGGACTCATAATCCGTTTTGTGATCAGTATATTTCTCGGAGCATATTGGTGCAACGACCTTCGGTAACCACACTTTCCTCTTAAGAGTCAGCACCTTGAGACAGAGTGTCTCGACGGGTACATCGGAGTGGTGAGGAGAAGTGTGCTCCCTAGGTTGTAGACCATGTAAAGAGGAAAAAAATTCTCTCATACTCTTCTTTTTTGGGAATTCCATATAATCATCGACAGACGATACTCTCGGACCCAGCCTCCACTTGACCAATCTGCACACTACTGGTGTCAGAGTGTTAGTAGTGTCATTTGTAGTGGCGGTAGCAATACTTACACATCTCCCTAAATGAAGTCTGGCAGGAACACGGACTGACAGTGTCTCAAGCAAACTGTGTAGGATTATCGGGTTTCTCTTTTCTTAAAATTTCATTCTTCATTATCGAGGAGACTGCACATCTCATTCTCTTAAGAAGCTTGGCAACGGAACATCTCTCTTTCTAAGCTAATCTCTGAAAAAATTGTACGGACTCTGGTGACCGGAGTGGGCTTCTCCCTTACCTCATCACGACCATGGAGTGATGATAGAGTAGTAGTAATTTGGTGAAAGCTCTCATCTCCAGTAGTATCAACTAGCGGATGGACTAACTCCCTCGAAGTAGCGTAGTGATCTTCGGTAAACCGAGTTCCTCCTGGTGAGGAATCCCATCAATCACTGGCAAACTTGTAGCTTGTGCCCTGGAGGTTTTGAGAATCTTACGACTGCGGTTCCTCCTTTGAGACCAAATCGGTGGGGGAACTCTTGAGCTGGAATCAATCTCAAAAACTGATGGTTAGGCAAGGAAAGCATTATCAGAATCTTCTTTATACAGAATTTTCTTTCCCTTGGCAGACGAGAAGGTAGTTGTGGTAACGACAAAACTAGTAGCAGTAGGGGTAACAACACTCCTAGGTATGGAGACGATTGACTTGATGGGGGTGGTAGCAACCTTCACTTTCTTAGCAGAAGGGAATTCATGGTGCGATTTCAGGTCAAACTCAGCAGATAGTTCTTGAATTTCGGGAACAACTACCATCACGACGACGAACGGGGATTTTTTAAGTACGACTTCAAACTCACTGAAGCCAGTCCCGATCTGGATCATTGTAGAGCAAGGCGGGCCTCGCGGAAGGTGGGCAAGTTACAAGAGAAGTTAAGTGAAGGGGTCAACACCGTGACTTTTGAAAGAAACATTCTGAAAGTTAGCGAAGGACTAAACCCTTATCATAGTGTAAACGAAAAAGGTCATTCTGTGAACTGGGCACAATTTCATTTTTATTTAATTTAAATTGGTTCTTAATATTTTATTATGTTTTTTATTTTCATATATTTTAAAAGGAGTTTAAAATTTAAGAAGGAATGGTTCAATTTGCCTATAACAAGATTGAACCCGGAAGCCACAAGAAGAAAGTGAAGTGTGGGATCCCGTCCGGGAACCCCTTCACAACGCACATCGCCCTGGCGAAACACATTCACCAACACACCTATCAGGGGTCCGACAGCACAAAAATCAAGAAGAATCCTAAAGATTCCTGAACCCTTATGTTTAAGGATAGTTAAACAGATGGTCCCAAAATCGAGGAGAGTTTATCGTACTTTCCCAAGAAAGAAATGGGTGAAGTATGTCAACGGAAGATTGGTAATTTTGTTCATGAGGGACATGAACGCATTACCGATGTATGAAAATAACATTTCCTGATATCAATGAAGAGAGAAACTGTTCCTCAACGGAGTCGCCAGAAAATTGTCAGAAGCGTTTTAGGGTTTGGGATTTTAGATTTAATTTATGTATATATTTTTTTTGAAAAAATATCATTTTAATTTGAAAATATGAAATTCAAAACTAATATCATACAAACAATAGTTTAAATAAGTGAGCACTACATTGCAAGCTGTGCATCAACCCGAAGAATAGACACATTGCTTACTAATGAGGCTCGATTAAATAAAATAAAAATTTATGACATTCGTTTGGTCTGCGAACCATTCATGTTGCCCGACAATTTCCTCTAACTAGTATGAAGCAATTCGATAGGGTTTATATTAATTTGTGGTCTTTAAGTTTCCTATAAGGGCAAGCCCTTATAGTTAATTACATCTTAGGCAACCAAAGTTATCAAAAAAAAAACTCTTGATAAAGATCAAGAAATATTATTTTCAACACTTCCAAAAGGTAGGATTTTGAAAATGATGTGGTAATATGAGATCCAATAGGAGTGTGGCTCAAGTTTTGGAATAGTTATTATAGGAATCCAAAGGAAGAGAAAGCTAGGCGAAAACAAAGCTCCAAGAAGAATCTTGGTGATTTACCAAACAATCTTACTGTTTGGCTTAAATTTGAGATAATTATTTAATGTTTCATCCTACTAATTTTATTATTTAGGGCTTATATGTACTTGATATTGATCACGTCAATAACCTGGAATATATGAGGATTTATTTCATATCGGATGACAACCTTAGAATCCTTAGACGAGTTAGGGCTTATATTGCACGAAGTGCAAAGGCCTAAAGAGATAAAGTGAGGGTTTATGCTGCACTAGGCAAGTCACCTCGAAGTCCTATGGCTTGTTGTTTATTATAAGGAGTTTTACTATTGAAGATGGTTGAGCTGCCCACTGTGCATGCTCCAAGCTCCTCGTGGTAGCCGTTTAAGCTTTAGAACTGTCAAATGTAAGAGGTGAGAGAAGTAGCATGTTTTAGAAATATTTAAATTGACATGTCTTAATGTCCTATTAGGGGAATATTTAAGTTGATTTTAGCGACACCAGTTAGGATCTTACGAATCCCTCATACCACACCACTATTTTCTTTGAATTCACTTAGTCCGGATGAACTTACCAAAATCAAATAAATGAATTCAATACTTTCATTCAGACCGTGAGAAATCTCGTTAGCAGTCATAGGTTGCCTCCTCCGAGGTATTCTCGATCATCCGATAGAGAAGTTTTAATTTAGTTGCAATTATCCTTTTGTTTTGTTTATGATTAAATTTTGAATTGTCTTATATTTAGAATGTTGTGGCGGTGATTTTATCTTCATTTTGTTATAGTTTTAATTTTTGGTTTATGTTTTGCGACTATCTGATGCACCAAAAATATAAACTGTTTTTTCTATATAAATTTACCCATTTTTGGTGATATTGCACTTTAAAGAAAGGTATTTTTCATGATTTGTTGCAGGTATGATGATTTTAGGTGATTGGAGCAAAAAGAAGTGAAAAGGAACGAATTCGGAGCAAAAAGGAGGAAAATAGGTTATGGCGCCGCTGACACCAGAATGAGCGCTTTCGACGCCATTTTCTAGAGACTCAGCAATTAATTCGATGATAGAGTGCCGCCGACGCCCAATGTCGGTGAAATTCAAATTTGAGGAGTTTTGGCGACTTTTTGAAGGGATGCCTATGGAAACTCTTGGGATTTTGTTTCTAACTTATAAGTAACTATTTTTGGATAAAAATGAGTGTGTGTGAGTGTGTATTCTGAAGTTCTAGAGAGGGAGAGTGTGTGTTGAGTGTTAGGGCTTAGGAGAAAAGTGTGTTAGAATTTGAGATGAATTCTTCGCTAAGGAGTGAAGGAGAAGAAGTAAAGTGAGAGATTCCTTCTTCCTTTTCATTCTAAAGAGGGAATTAAATGTTGCAAAGAAGAGAGAAAAGGATTCCAAGGAACTTCAAGGGAATTGCATTGGGGAAGAGAAAGAGATAAGTTGTATTTTCTTTTGTGGTTTGTATGACTTTTCTTTTATATATAAAATCTATGTTTTATTGTATCTTCTTTATGAATTCTGAGTAGTCTCCTTTATCTTTCTTCTTGAATAGAGATGTGATGGTGGATTGATGTGGATTTGAAGTGCTTTTAATGTATTGAAAAAATTGTGATGGTTTTTCATTTTGAACTTAATTTACTTTTAGATCTGGCCAATTGAATTGTTAAAATATGTTGTTGAACATTAATTCTGAAAGCATTTAGTGCCCTACAACAATAATGAAGAATCCATTCAATTTCCATAGATAAATTGCGTAGTTCATGGGAATTGAGTGCAAATAAATAGGGAAATGTGTTTTGATGGACTTCAATTTGGAGGTTTCAGGGTGACAGGCTGATATCCTTAAATTGGTCCTAAGACTAGTAACTAAACTCGAAGGTTAGCCTTCTGGTGAAGGGTGAGTGGGAGCTCCGTAGTGAGAGCTGGTATCCTCAGCCTAGCCTTAGATTTAGTGACTAAACTTAGGATATGTCAATGTTCTTTTCATGCTTGGAAGAGGGGGTACTCTTTTAATGGTAAAGAAAGTTTTATGCTCCTATTTGGCATAATAACATAGATATTTGTTCCATATCATACACACATCATATTCTCATTGCAAGAGTAAATATACTTTTCTCTTATATATAAAAAACCTTTCAAATATATAGCTTAGTGTGTGTCTGATAGTAAATTCTATTTTCAAACATATTAGAAGTAATTGTAGTTTGATTAATTATTACTGTTTTTTGCATAGTGGTAGTAGAAATAAGTATTAAACTTTAAGTACAATTTGAGCATCGGATTTCAGTGCTACATTATCTATTGTGAAACACTTTCTTCTACTTCGTAACTTCTCTGTGGGATCAATAACCAGGACTCCATTAGAGCTCTGTATTACTTGATACGATACGTATACTTGCGTTGAATGCTTGGACTTTACAAAATCATTATAAACATATATAAATTTGAGTTCATAAATTCTTGCAATATAAAAGTCTGTAAATCGTCCGGCCATGTTTTTGGCGTCGTTGCTGGGGAAGGTAACGAAGTAACTAAATAAGGAAGGAAGTATAAATGGTATTTATTGATAATATAGTAACAGAAAACCTTTACTTTGTAGTATGTAATTGTGTGTTTGTTTACTTTTTAAAAGTATTTGTGTGATTGTATATGCGTAGTAGTGGATCTATAGGTTTAGTGTCTTACGATTCGGAGTTAGAGCGTACTGTCAGAAAAATTAGAAAACAGGAAAAACAAATTGAAAATCCTTGTGAAATGGCGAATAATCAAGATAATTAGAGAAATGATATTGGAAATTTTCCAAGATCTTTAAGAGATTATGCTAACCCAACAGCAGACGAAATTCACATAACTATTCAAAATCCTGATGTTGTTGCCAATTCATTTGAGCTTAAACCTGTTATTATCCAAATGGTACAAAATAATCAATTCAGAGGAACACCTAATGAGGATCCAAATTTACTTCTTGCTAGTTTTTTAGAACTGTGTGCTACTTTTAAATATGACAGAGTGTCAAGTGACGCTGTCAGACTTAGACTTTTTCCTTTTTCATTAAGGGATAAAGCTAAGGTGTTGTTAAACTCCTTCGCACCTGGATCTATTAGAACTTGGGGAGAATTATCTCAGAAGTTTCTATCAAAATATTTCCCTCCATCAAAGACTGCTAAACTAAGAAATGATATTATATCTTTTTGTCAGTTTGAAGGAGAGTCAATATATGAAGCTTGGGAGAGATTTAAAGATCTTCTTAGGAAATGCCCACATCATGCTTTACCAGATTGGTTAATAATTCAAATATTTTATAATAGATTAGTGGGATCATTAAGATCTATTATAGATGTCGCTGCTAGTGGATCGTTAATGTCAAAACCTTTTGATGAAGCATACGCTTTAATTGAAGAAATGACTACTAATAATTTTCAATGGCCCTCTGAACGGGTAAATCCTAAGAGAGTAGCTAGTGTTCATGATTCAGATATAATGACTATGGTAGTTTCTCAAATTGCAACCCTTTCAAAGAAAATAGATCAATATAGAATGAATTATTCTCAACCACCTCAAGTGTTGGAGGAAAATTCATTTGGACAGATAACAGAATCTCAAACACCTTATGAAACTTTAAATGCTATTAATAGACCTAACAATTCTTATTTAAATTATTGTAATCCTGGTTGGAAGAATCATCTAAATTTCAATTAGAATAATAGCAATGCCAAAGTTAACCTACATTGGGGTAACAGTTCTATAAATCCAATTGGAAATTCGAATAATCAAGGAAATACCAATTTTATACCATCTTATCCTCCTGGATTCAATAGTAACCCGCAATTTAAGGATAAGAAGTTGTTTACTGAATAAATGATTATGAATATGAGAAATCAATTACAAGCCCAAGGTGTTGCCATGAAAAATATTGAAAATCAATTGGGGCATATTTTCACTCCACTTAATAGTAGACCTTCTGGAACACTTCCAAGTAATGTTGAGATCAATCCAAAAGATTAAAACAAGGAACAACTTAAGGTTATTTAATTAAGGAGTGGAAAAGAATTGGAAACTAGAGTGCAAAAAGAAGTTGAAATAGAAAAGAAGACGGTGGAAATCGAAAAAGGTTCAAACAAGATTTATCCAGACTTGGATTATCCTCTTGAACCAATGAAGTAACTGTTGAAAACCCACCACTTCCATTTCCTCAAAATTAAAGAAACAAAACAGGGATAATGTCGGCGTATTTTTTAGGTTGAGTGTTGTATTTTTGAAAAGAGGTCGCCTACAGAAATTGTCGGCGAATTTTTAATTTAATTTAAATAAATAATTTGATAAGTAGTATTTTATTTTGAAAACAATTTTAAATTTAAAAATTTTAAGATATGAAGTCAAACTGATCTCACATCCCGAATAGTTTATATAAACGAGCGCCGCACCACAAGCCGTGTATACATCCCGAAGAATAAACACACTCGCTTGATAATGGGGCTCGATTAAATAAACTAGAAAGGTTTGTGACATCCGTTTGGTCCGCGAACCAATTTTATAAGCCGACAAATTCCCCTGCTTAGTATGAAACTATTAAACGGGGTTTATATTACTGGGTTCTTAAAGTTCCCTATAAGGCGAGCCCCTATAGTTAATTACATCTTAAGTGAAGGGAATCACCTAAGAAAACTCTCGATAATAATCAATAATTCTGCTCTCAAGAATTTCAAAGTTTAAGTTTTCGAAAGGATTGAATTTTGGAAATTTCAATAGGGAATGGATCAAATTTAGAACATTTTTATTTTGGGAATCCAAAGGGAGAAAAGTAGGAGAGATCACGGATTCGAAGCGAACTTCGGTAATTTCCCGACTATCCTATTGTTTGGCTTGGATTTAGGAAAGTCCTAACGTTTATTTAATGTTTTAATCTTGCCAATTTTAGTTAATTAGGGCTTATATTTATATGATCGAATCATACAAATTGCCTAGAAGATATGAGGGTTTATGTCGTATCGGACGACTACCTCGGAATCCTAAGACCGGTTAGGGCTTAATTTGCAATGCAAATGCCTAACGAAGAGTTGAGGATTCATGTTACACTAGGCAAACTACCTCGAAGTCCTATGGCTTTGTTATTTAATTCTAAGAAAGTTTTGTTGATGTAGGTTCGAGTTTCTTCGACGACGATGGCCGTGCTTGCCCACCATGCTCCGAGCTCCTTGTTGTTGCAGAGGTTTAGTTTTAGAAATCATAAATCAAGAGATGAGAGAAGTGTTCGGTTTAGAGAAGTCTTAATTTCCAAGTGTTTTTTGTGTTTTAATTAAAACAAATCTTAAAGTTGATTAAACGAACCGATTAAGATCCCACGGTTCCGTCATCCCGGCACCGATTATTTTCATCGAATTCACTTAGTCCGGATGAACTTGCTAAACTCAACTAAATGAGTTCCACATTTTCATTTAGGCACGTGGGAAATCCCGTTAGCAACACGTGGGTTACATCATCCGAGGTATTCCCGATCATTCGACGAGACGTTTTAATTTAGTTGTAGTTGTAGTTTTGTGTTCTATTTGTGATTAAATTTTGAGTTGTCTTATATTTTGAAATGTTGTGGAGGTGAATTTTATCTTGTAGTGTCTTTTATTTTAATTTTGGGTTTCGAGTTTTGGTTTACGTCCTAAAGGTGTCGGTTTTCATGCAACTTGTTGTTTATCATGCAAGAAAAGTAAATGCGATGCGATTAAATAAATTGCAGTAAAGTAAATCGCAATAAAATAAAAGCGTACTGGAGGGTCTTCCCGTCATCCCAAGCTGCACTTAAAATACGGTTAGAATATTTAAGCGAGTTCTAGGCAAAGTTAAGGGAAAGGTTTATGGTTTTTACCAAATTCCTAATCCTATAGCTAGTCGTTTCTATGACGTCTAGGTTCTTTGTGTTTTTGGTTTGAAGACGATTTTCTTCATCAAAGAACAATTAAGTTCGATTGTTCTTGTAAATATCCTATCATATTGAGGAAGTGCTTGAGAAGAATCTTAAACATCTTTTCAATATTTCTAGGATTGTTTTAAGTCCAAATGAATTTAATTGTGTAAATGAATCGATCGTCCGAGGTTTTCGAGTTTTATTAACTTGCTCAGTGAACTAGGACATTTGAATGTCCTACAAGTGAAGTAACATTTCATTTTAATGTTCTATTTAGGAGTTATGATAACTAAAGCTCCTAAAGGCAAAATGATATTTAATGATTTGTGATTCAAATTTAAGTTCAAATTAATGATTTAAGTTTGGAATAGTGTTCAAGTTATTTTAGATTTATTTCTTCATTTCTTAAGTGAGGTTATTTAATTTAACTTAATTTAATTTAATTTAATTTATTTTAATTTAATTTTTTTTAATTTAATTTAGTTTGATTTGATTTAATTTAATTCAATTTAATTTATTTGATTTAATTTCTTAATTTAATTTAATTTAATTTTAATTTAATTTAATTTAATTTTAATTTAATTTAATTTAATTTAATTTAATTTAATTTAATTTAATTTAATTTAATTTAATTTAATTTAATTTTATTTAATTTAATTTAATTTAATTTTATTTATTTATTTAATTTAATGTATTTAATTCATTTAATTTAATTTAATTTGTTTATTTAATTTTAATTTAATTTAATGCAACTTTTAATCTTAATTTAATTTAATTTAATTGAAAATTTTTGAAAGAGTTTAATGATTTAATTTTAGTTTAATGATTAAGTCTTTTAATATTTTAAATTTGAGTTATCATTTTAATTAAGAGTTGAGTATTAATGAGACGATTAATTTAGGGATTTTTAAATTAAAGAATAAATCTCTTCCTAATAATATCCCTTATTTTAATAATTCCAATTTTATTATTCTTCCAAATTCAATTAATTATTTAATTAAAGTTTAATCATTTTAAATTGCTTAATGGGTTTCTACCCTTTGATTATTTAATTTCAATCATCCAAATCAGATTAGTATCAAATATTTTACTTGTTAATTTTTTTATTAAACCTAAAGTCTTAATTAAGGATTAAAATTTTAATTACCATTTTGCCCTTTAAGCCTAATAATTTCATAACTCACTAAATTGAACTCAAATGAACTTGAAATTTTTTATGTGACTTCACTTATGTGTCAATGAAGACATGAGAGGAGAAAATGTGATTTTTCTGTATTTAATTTATTTATATAATTATTTTTTGTAGAAAAGAGAAATTTCCAAGGAAAATTCAATGATATGACCAAGGGAAAGTTTCTGTCCTTAACAAAATTAGGGGACATTCCTAATGACCAGAGGATCACTTGGACCAAATTTTGTAATTTTTTGAATTATATTTTATTTATTAGAATTATTTTAAGTTCTGGAGTATTAATTAATTTAAAAATAAAATAAATGTTGAAAAATAAATTTTATAATTTTTAAAATTCTCTCTGATATCAAGGATTCCAGAGAACCAAACTTTACAATTTTCTGATTTTTCTTTGATTTATTATAATTATTTTGGTGAAAATGCTAGAAAATACATTTTTTAATTTTAAAATTACCCTTGAGCTTTAAAAATTAATATCTCACTAAATAGACCCAGGAAAAATATGGGACCTGTTCCTAAGTGATTAAAATTCAAAATATAACATTTTAGTAAATTTTATTATTTTTGTGATTTTTATTATTTTTTAATTATTAAAAATATTAAAATAATATTAAAAATCAACTTTTTAGAAAATTGAAATTTTAATTTTCTTAAACTCCCTGATATCAGAGAGACTCCAAAACCAATTTGGTGAATTTTTGAAAGATATTTTGAAAGTTATGAATTTTTAAAGTTTAAAATGGCTAAGTGGCTTAATCAACCCAATTAGTGGGGCTAACCAAGTCCAATTGACCTCAAATTTTTATGATGGGTTCCTCTGATCCTAAAGGTCAGTGGAGAATTGATTTCAAGCCAATTTTATCTATGGTTAACTCTAATTAATTAGAAACCTATTTTGGGTGTTTAAGCCAATTAGGGTTAATCTCAATGAATTAACTCAAATCCTATTTTTCCTAGGGTTCTCTGGTCATAAGGAACATCACCAAATTTTCCTAGAATTTATTTCACAACATGCTAATTTTTGAAATTAAAATACTTAAAACAGCAACATGCATTTGAAAAATCAATAACTTCTCATAGGGATGGCCTCTGACTTTGGAAAATTCGGGGAATGTTCCCAAGTTCGGAGACTTCAAAAGCCCTATGGTCTCATACCATGGTGAATGGTATACATGCATGGAGAATTAAAACAATGCGGGGAGTAAATAATTAATTAAAAATAAAATGCTTGGACAAAATTAATTAATTTCTTTTCCACATTATTCTCCTACGTTCACTGAGCGAGAGGGTATTTTTATTTTATTTTTGTGATTTTTCTACACGGAGATATGAATTTTCCAAGTTTAGGGAATTAAATAAATAGGAAAATACCCTATTTATCTACTTATCCACGCGGCGCCGCGTCGACCTCGGCGGCTCCGAAATGCCGCGTGGCGCGCTCCCATTCGACGCCGCCATCCGAGTCGGCAACCGGGCCCCGCGGTTCTCGTACGCGTCTCTCGGTCCGACGCCATCCGAGCCGTCCGTCCGCGCGTGTATTAAATGGACGGCATCCGTTCATCGTCCATGACGCGGTGTGATCCCGTGACCGTCCACACTCTAACCACTAAGAACTCGCTCGATTCTCGATGGATTTTCGTGTTCTTATGCTCTATGGATTCGTCTTGAAGAGACGAACACATCCATACGGTAAACATGTATTGAAATTAAGGCATTTGAAATGGAGAATCTCCAGAAGCTCGGGATGAAGAATTAGCTCATACCTTTGCTCGGAGAAGTGAAGCTTCGATGCGAGAGTTGTTGCACCTTCGATTGGATCCTGCAAGCTCCGGATGAAGTCTCTCGGTGCAGTGAATTGTCTAGGTTGAACTTCGACCACGGTCGATCACAAAGCTTGGAGTGCGGAGCAACCCGGGTGGCCTCGGAGATGGAGCTTTTGCTGGTGGACACCTTCCCTTGGTACGAGTGAAGGTGTAGGACCAATCGATTTGGGGATTGGTTCATCGTGGGGAAGTGTCCTGGTTTTGGGCTTGGATTTCGACTCGAAATTGAGCTCGCAGAGAGGAAATGGCGGGGATCTCACTGGGGATCAAGTGCTGCGTGTGTATGAGGAGGGGTGCGGAACAATTTTGGCGAGTTTTGGCAAGGTTTGTGCAACTCTCCTCTCATGGCCGTGAGGGGTGGTGTTTAAATAGGCATGGTTGGAGGGCCTCCGGGGGAGTTAGGGCTTGGGATCGAGCTGCTGCTGGTGAGGAGAAGAACGGCCATGGTGACCACTAGGCATGGGGCGGCTCGGCGAGGGAGAATTCCAAAGTTTGGCTCCTCCCGAGGTTTCGGCCATGGTGTTTTCCGGCGGCGGGGTGGGCGGCCGGCGAGGCATGGGTCACCCTCGAGTCCAGGGTGGGTCGGGGTTAGAGGTTTGTGCAATCAGTGGCCTTGCCATGTGTAAAGTGGCTGAATTAAAATGGAATGGGGAAGAGGTCACTTTGGCTTGGTTTGGGTCAACCCACCATTTTGGGCTTGGTGCACCCTTCCAAGCTCTGATTTTGAGCTGAGGGAATCATTTAGGTCAGCTTAGAAGGAGTGGTGAAGTCTCCATCCAGGATTAGGTGGCAAAGCATGGTTTAGAGTGTGACATGCTTAAGGTAAAAAAGGCTTAATGAAAGGTTAGAAAAGGAGCCCCTCCTTTTACCATTAATGGTATGGTCACATGCCAAACTTTCATGGCTTCCTATGGCTTGTGAATGGCTCATGCATGGCTCGCATGTGGCTTAGGGAAAAGTTTAGTCAATTTCATGAAAATGGGTTTTAAGAATTTTGGACATTTGGTGTAAAATTTGGATGGTTTGTCATATGGCTTTGTTTAGAAAGATTTGATTGCTGATTTAGGACTTAGGGATGATTTTAATTAAGTGAGGATGAGATGAGATTGTAATGTGGGCTTTAGGATGGGCTTGGGCTTTTGAGTTTGGTTTGGAATGGGCTTTTGAATGTCCTTTAGAAGTGGGCTTTTAGATGAAAATTTTGCAAAGGGCCATGCTAAATAAATGTTGGGTTTAGTTTAGGGATGTGTCATGAGTGGTTTGGAGTCAATTTGGTGTGATTTGGGTTTGAGTTGGGTTGGATATGGGCTTTTTTTGGTAAAGAGGCTAAAGTGGGCCAAAATGGGCTACCATGGGCCAAAGTTGGGCTAGAGTTGAAGTTGATGTGAAATTAATGTTGGGAAATGTTTATGGGAGTGTTTCAAAGAGGTTTTGGCTTTGGTTGGGTTTTGATTTTGGGGTTTGGGCTCATTTGGGCTAGGTTTGGGTTTAGGTCGAAATTGGGCTTTTTGATTTTGGGTTAAATTTGAGTGGGGTTTGGATCAAAGTTTTGGGCAAATCATGTTAGTGTTTTGTTTATGGGGATGTCAAGGAAGGTTTAGAAAAGATTTGGGGTTAATTGGAGTTGAATTGGGTGAGTTTGGGTTAGGTTTGGGTCATAGGTCCAAATTGGGCTTTAAGGCCAAAAGTGAAATTGGATCCTAATGCCAATCAAATTGGGCTTGTATTTGGTCTAGATTGGTGTTGGGGATGTTGAATTGAAGTTTAGAATTGAATTGGACCAGAATTGGGGTCAATTGGGTAGATTTTGTTTGACATTGGGTTTACTTTGGGTTAAAATGGGTCGAATTGGGGTTTTGACAAAAGTGGGGTAAATTGACAAAATTGGCCCATGGTGTAGTTGAACAAAATGAAATTGGGAATATTTGGGATTTTCTGGAATTTTCTGGGAATTTTCTGAATTTTTGGATTTTTGGGTCAAAAGGGGTATTTTGGGTATTTGGGAGGTATTGGGGGGTATTTTGGGATTTTTGATATTTTTGGATATGGATGATCAGTTTGAGTGATGTGGGAATGTTTGGGATTGATTTTGGAGAATTTTGGGTAATTTGGAAATTTTTGAGAAATTTGGGTAGTTTGAGGGCATTTGGTAGGGTTGGTGGGTGTAGGGTCCCGGGGGTCAAAAATTGAAAATTTGGAAAATTGAAGATTTGGTGAATGTAAGTGAAATGAAAACATCTTTTGTTGAGCCATGAAGCCATATCTAGCCCACATGAGCCATGAAGGGACTCATTTGAGGCATTCACCATGTTGTTCTAACCTCTTAGCGCGGAGGCTTAGGGGTTAAGGACCATCCATGTGAATCACCTATATGAGTCGGGAAGTTAAGTTGGGTAAAGGTGTGTTTTAGGAGGTGTGTGAAAGTGTAGTGCATAGGTGTAGTGTATGTGTAAGTCGGCCCTTTCACCGAGACCGAGGCCACTCAGAGGCGATCTAAGGCCGAAGAGTCCTATAGGAACTCATCCTTTAAACTTCCACATTTGATTTCGACCCTCTAGGTGATTAGGGGTCTATAGTCGAGTTTGTGGAGTTTGCGGGGAGTTAAGAAGTGGTTTGAATTTCTAAAAGGTGGGTCCCGATTCTAATCCTGCTAAGATAGTCGAAGGAAAAGCTGAAAGTCTAGATCCTGAAATACTAAAGAGAAGAAGAGAAGACCTCATCGAAAATGAGGTCGACAAATGGACCCCCGATAGGTGTGGTGAGTGACGGAGCACACCGCACGTATTGGTGTTGGCCGAAGCGATCAACAAAACCAACACGGATGTCCGAGTAACAAACTTAGGACGAAGTAGAAGAGTTTCCGTTGGGGAGCGTCGATGTATATCTCCGGGACTGGAGATTCTTGAACTCTCGGCTGGGGAAAGGAAAAGGAGGTGAATCCCGAAATAACATGATTTGGGAGAAATTTCGATTTAAATTTTGTTTTGTTTCATGTTCAAGTCATGATGCGTGAGTTTAGATTTCAATTTGGAGTTTTAATTTAGATTGAGGTTTGTCAAGATTAATTTGAAGGGATTTGTTTTGAAATGAAAATTGGAATTTTGAAGTTTTAGATGTAACATCTTCAACCCCAAAAGAAGATCGAATCGATTAGATCGGGTCATTACAATGAGAAAAGATCTCAGAGTAATGCGGTATTGGATGTAAAATCCGTAACCTCGAAGTTTGATTTGATGTATTTCGGTGCGATAGGAAAAGCATCCTAAAGCGATGCGGTCTTGGATGTAAAATCCTTGACCCAAAAGTTTGAATTTGATGTATTTCGGTGCGGTAGGAAGAGAATCCTAAAGCGATGCGGTCTTGGATGTAAAATCCTCGACCCAAAAGTTTGAATTTGATGTATTTCGGTGCGGTAGGAAGAGAATCCTAAAGCGATGCGGTCTTGGATGTAAAATCCTCGACCCAAGAGTTTGAATTGATGTATTTCGGTGCGGTAGGAAGAGAATCCTAAAGCGGTGCGGTCTTGGATGTAAAATCCTCGACCCAAAAGTTTGAATTGATGTATTTCGGTGCGGTAGGAAGAGAATCCTAAAGCGAGTGCGGTCTTGGATGTAAAATCCTCGACCCAAAAGTTTGAATTGATGTATTTCGGTGCGGTAGGAAGAGAATCTAGCGGTGCGGTCTTGGATGTAAAATCCTCGACCCAAAAGTTTGAATTGATGTATTTCGGTGCGATAGGAAGAGAATCCTAAAGCGAGTGCGGTCTTGGATGTAAAATCCTCGACCCAAAGGTTTGAATTGATGTATTTCGGTGCAATAGGAAGAGAATCCTAAAGCGAGTGCGGTCTTGGATGTAAAATCCTCGACCCGAGATTTGAATTTGATGTATTTCGGTGCGATAGGAAGAGAATCCTAAAGCGGTGCGATCTTGGATGTAAAATCCTCGACCCGAAGGTTTGAATTCGATGTATTTCGGTGCGGTAGGAAAAGAATCCTAAAGCAGTGCAGTCTTGGATGTAAAATCCTCGACCCAAAAGTTTGAATTTGATGTATTTCAGTGCAGTAGGAAAAGAATCCTAAAGCAGTGCAGTCTCGGATGTAAAATCCTCGACCCAAAAGTTTGGATTTGATGTAAGGTTTGATGTGAGATCTGGAAAGATCAAATTTGAGATTTGAAATTTGACTGAGATTTGAAATTTGGAAAGATTGAATTTGAGATTTGATCGAGATTGGATTCGAAATTTGATTGAGAATTTGATTTAACATTCTTGTTGATTTTGTTTATCCTTTAATGATTCAAATTTTATTTTGTTGTTTATTTAATGTTCATGTGAATTTGGTGTTCGTCATTTTTAGATTTTTTTTTAAAAAAAAAAAAAAAAAGTTTTCTTTTATCTTTTTTTTTTTTCTTTTCTGTTCTTTGTTCGAAGTTCATTTAACTTTAACGGCGTTTCCCAATCAATTTGCACAAAAGAGGTGAAGGCCAAAAATGTGACATGGTCACTTTCATTCCAATCATGTAGAAGATACATCATACATCTTGATGCGGAATATATTTCATACAATCCATGTAAACTCAAAACGGATTGTGTATGATCTTTGTTGATCCATCTAAAGAAGCATCAGTCAAAAGTCCATGTACGAATAGTGAGATACATGGTCGACAACATCACCTTCCAAGCCATCCTTGGCGAGGATGCCGTATGGATGAACATTGGAGGTGTGATATTTTCCATGTAACTCACGGCTCGTAAGGTCGGAGGCTTTCTAGCTCCGGGTCCAGTTGGAAATGGTAAGGTGTCTTTACGTCGTCCATCCTCACGAACGTACGCGAGATCCGCTTCACTGGTACTCCTGGTATGCGATGCTTGGCGATATCCGCTCCAGTTACCCTTCGGTATCATGACGGAACCTACCGGTAAAGGTATCTTCATCGGCCCTCGGAACTCACTGGACCTGCTATCCGGAGGTCGGATCCGAACATGATGTTACACTCGCTCGGAAAAGAGGCGTGCGGAAAGGCTCGACAAAGTCATGGTGATCGATGTGTGGGGGTATACGATCACCTTGTTTGTAGATGTTGATGATGCGGCTATTGGGTATGCGATCTGCTGCGGTGCCCTCCATGTTATCAATCTCTTTACCATTCTCTTGATGACTAATGGCATCGGGTCCACTTGCCCATGACGGAGTATTCCGGCGGGTTTCCCTTCTGTCCTCGACAAAGTTGTAACGACATCCACATTGTATTGTGATTCTTCCTTTCCACGGCATCCATCTCCGGGGCTACGAGTATGTGTTTTCCCTTAGGCGGCTGCTCGGCCCGGTCTTTTCAAATCCGGATGCAATCCACGATTCTTCTGCTGCTCATACTACGAGAATACGTCCGTATGTAGCTCGAGGCCCTCCGGTATATTGATTCTTACGCCTTTAATTCTTTCGAAGTATTCGAAGGTTTTCTTTTCAACATTTTGCATTCTCTCCAGCTCGTATTCGGAATGATGCTGAGATGGCGAGGCCTTGTGACATATTGTGGGATGTATGGTTCAATCCCTTCGCGTTCTCCTGCATACCTCGGCTCCTCGGGGATGATGTACGTCGGGACATCCCCGGGGTTGCTTCTGCAACAAGGTCATGCATCGCTGGTGGTTCTATCCGGTGGCGTGGTAGCCTTCTTTCTTCGGTCTTTGTGAGATTTCTCCGGTTCTTTCGTCATCCTAGGAGTGGCCTCCTTTCTTACAGTTCCTGGTGAGCCGGTGTCCTTGAAGTGTATGCACCGACATTAGCAGTTGCCTCGTCGTGCTTGATCCGCGGCTAGTTTTGTCAACATCTTACGGATACGGCGATTCTTATTTCTTCGTTGCGTTGCTTTGTGAGAGTAGCTCTCCGAACTTCTTGAATCTACGTAGGCGCGGCGGCGACAAGCTTTGCCCTCTGCTTGTAGCGACTACGGACTTCATTTTCTTATCTTCTTCGATATTTGTCTTTCTTTTCTTGTTCTTTGGATTGGTGACTTGGGCCACCCACTTTCATCCTTTGTATGTCAGGGCAGTTCTTCTCGGTCAGCGGGACCCGATCACTTTCCTCGTCTTGTAGGCTCGCTGGTGCGAAATGCGAGTCGATCTCGATTATCGCTCCATCTTTCACCCTCTTTTCATCGAGTGCAAGGCTTACGCCATTCTTAAAGTTCAAGACCGACCGCCGCTCGACATTTCCTGCGAAAAGACAAGGAAAAGGATCGAGGGCTATACTTAAGAACAAGAACATCAAGAAAATGTTTATTAAAGACATCTTGTTTTATTATTATTCTTATATTTTCAAACTTAACGGGAATGAAGTGGGATAAGATCGGGTAAGAGATTTTGATTTGGAAAAGACAACGAGGAAAATTTTATTATCGGGATTTTATTTATTTTAGCACATTTTATTATTTTTGGGTTCGGACCCATTCATAAGTAATCACTTCACCCGTGTTTCTAGGGATGGAAAGTTCATTCCTTCGAAACATCAGGTAGCGTAATACTTTTTCAAGTATCGTCCATTGATCGGAAGCATATGTCGTTCTCCCTGGCAATTCACTGGCGGTAGGAGCCTCCTGAGTAGCTTGCCTCGACTACTGAATGGTCCTTCCCAAGTGGGTTCAAATTTTCCTCCTATCTTGCGGTGTGCGAGAATAGGTCTTTGAGAACGAGAACTAAGATCACCAACTTTGAAGGTTCTTGGGCGGACCGGTTTATCATGAGCTTGAATCATCTTAGCTTGGTATAATTCTAAATTCATGTTGCGCTGCAAGTCTTTTCCCTTCCGGGCTCTCTAATTCTTCGAGTCGTAATTTGGCGTTCTCTTCGTTGTGATTTTATTTGCAAGCTACGAGTCGAGTGAAGGGCTGAACCTCTAAAGGTAACACTTGCCTCGGACCCATACACCGGAGCGTAAGGTGTAGCTTGCGTAGGAGTTACGAAGGTTGTCCGGTAGGCCAGTAAGGCTTCTAACAACTTCTCGTGCCAATTTCTCTTATTGTCGTCTAAAGTCTTCTTTAAAATTTGAACGAGAGTTTTATTAAAAGCCTCGGCTAGGCCGTTTGCTCTTGGGTAGTAAATTGTTGAATATCGACGGTCGATTCCGTGTCTCATGACAAAATTGTTGATTTGTGTGCTTCGAATGCGGCCGATTATACGAGATGATCTGCGCGGCACCCCGAAACGGTAAACAACTTGGTTCTTGAAAAATTGTAGCACGTGATGTGCTTTCACTTCTCCAAGTGGAGCTGCCTCTGCCCACTTGGAAAAGTAATGCGTAGCTGCAAGAATGAAGCGATGTCCTTTTGACGACGGCGGTTCTATTGGACCCACTATGTCCGTGCCCCGACATTCGAATGGCCGCGATGCGATTGTCGGATGTAGCACATTTGGAGGTTGGTGTAGAACCACTCCGTGCACTTGGCACGATGACGGCTCTTGGCGATTTTCATGCGGTCGGTCATCATCGAGGGCCGATAGTACCCTAGTCTTTTAATTTTCATTTTCATCTTTGGACCCGGCGGTGAGCGCCACGAGTCTCGAATGCACTTCTTTAACAATTTCGCGGGCCTCGGACCCACTTAGGCACCTTAGCCACATTTGATCAAAAGACCTTACGTATAATGTGTTGTTTACTAATGCGTAGGACGGAGTTCTTTTCTTGATACGATGGGCTAACGACTATCGTCACGGTAGTTTTCCTGTTTGTAAGTAATCCATCGATGGTTGTCGCTCGATCTTACGTGTTTTTACATCGCTTATGTTGCAGTTGATCCTTTTTCCTTTTCGATTTGTGTATCGTGTCGATGTCGAGTTGTGATAGGACTCGGCGTCCGTGAGCGACACTTCCATCGATTCATCTTGCAAACAGGCAAATTCTTTTGCGAGACGAGCTAGCGCATCTGCTTAAGCGTTTTCTTTTACGGGAATTTTGTAGATTGTCACATTTGGAATCTGTTCCAACAATTTGTATGACATCTTGGAAGTATTGCTCGAGTCTTGGTTTTAAAATTCCGTATTGTCCGGCGATCCGTTGAATGATTAGCTGTGAATCCCGTAGATGTTGATGTCTGTTATCCCAGTTTGAATGGTTAATTCCGATCCTGTTATGAGGGCTTCGTATTCGCTTCGTTGTTTGTACATGGTTCTGTCGAGTGGTAGGAGTATCTTAACATCCCCGCTCCGGTGTTATAAAGATTAGCCCGATTCTGCCTTACAGGGCACTATCACTTGCGATTCTTCGTCTTTATGTGCTTGAAGATGCTCCGTCGAAATATAATTCCCAACGTCGATCATCGAGGTCTTCTAGGTTCATTATTTGTTCATACGGCGAGATCGTCATTGAGAGGAGATTCTGCAGGCAAAGGGTGTCTTTGCAAGGAAGTACGCTAAGACTTGTCCCTTTACGGCACGAAGAGGCACGAAAGTTATATCGAATTGCGATAATATCATTGACCATCGGCAAGTCTGCCGGAAAGCGTTGGACGAGTCATCGAGTATTGCAACGGATTAAACTTCGAGATTAGGTTGACCTTATGAGAAAGCATGTAATGCACGAGCTTTTGAGCGGCGAAGATCGGGGACGAACAATGCTTTTCGATTGCGGGATACCTTATTTCCGTCGGCGATGAACGACGACTTAAGTAATAAAGAGCATTTTCTTTACCCTCATCATTGACACAGGCTAACGAGACTCGAGAGAGTCGTCTAAAGCCGCGGTATAAAGTATTAGCGGTCTACACGAGGCCGGGGCTGCTAAGACGGGAGGTGTCATTAAATATTGTTTAATGTCCTCGAAGGCCCTACGGCATTTCTCTTCCCGAATAAATTTGGCGTCCTTTTTAACTAGTGCGAGAAAGGTGACACCTACTGACGAGTTCGAGATAAAGCGTCGAAGATATGCCGGCTTCCCTTGAAAAGATCGTAGTTGTTTTAAGGTTTTGGGAGGCGGCATTTCTAAGATAGCTTTTATCTTTTCGGATCGATTTCGATTCCACGATGTCGGACAACGAATCCTAAGAATTTCCGGAGGTGACGCCGAAGGCGCATTTTAAGGGATTCATCTTAAGGTTAAATTGTCTTAATCGTTCGAAAACAATTCTCAAATCATACAAGTGGTTGTCCTTTACTTTGCTTTTGATGACCACATCGTCCACGTAGCATTCGACTTGATTGTGGATGAGATCATCAAAAATTCTTGTCATTGCTCTTTGGTAGGTTGCTCCTGCGTTCTTCGATCCGAATGGCATCCTTTGTGTAGCAAAATACTCCGATCGGCGTTCGAATGCTTGTAAGCTTTTCATCTTACGGAGCCATTTTTATTTGGTTGTATCCCGAAGATCCATCCATGAATGAGAATATTTCGTGTGTTGAAGCGATGTCGATCATTAATTACGGGATCGGTAGAGGAAATTCATCTTTTGGACATGCCTTGTTTAAATCTGCGAAGTCCACACAAATTCGATACGACCATTCTTCTTCTCGGTCGGTACCACGTTGGCTAACCAAGTCGGGTATTGTTCTTCACGTACAAATTTAGCGTCTCATTAGCTTTTTAACTTCAGTATGACTTGTTGTTCGATTTCTAGACGCATTCTTCCAGGACCTTGTCGATCTGGAACGAAGTAGGGTCCACTCCTAGTTTATGGATTGCGACCTGCTGGAGCTAAACACAGCATCTCATCGTAGCTCCAAGCAAAACGAGTCTTTGAATTCCATTAATAACTTGATTATTTCTTTGGAGTCTTCTTTATTGAGTAAAGAGCTAACAAAGGTAGGTCTAGGCTCTTCGCTAGTACCTAAGTTAACCTCATTAACTCATCTATCGTAGATTTGATTTCTTCTTCGAATTACGGTGGAGCGTCTCCGATTTGCAAATCTTCGAGTTCGTCCGTAGTTTCCATGCGGTTTTCATTAGATTCGCGGTGATAACCAAGCAAAATTCGGTATCATCGGCCGACTCTCTCGTGCCGAATCCGAGACCATGCTTTGAGTTGGGTGAACGACAGGAGTTATTCCATAAATTTTCAAAACGTTGTGATTGACCTTTTGTCCGTTGTCGAGGTAAGAAACCACGTTGAATTAAATTTTGAACACGGGGAGAGTACCACTCGAAAGGCAATTCCATTAATTCGATGAAGTAGCATCTTGAGTTGTACATTATTTTCGGTTTTGGAGGAAGAAGCACCACGGTAGAATTTGATTGGTTTTGCACCACCGCTACGTACCTCTTTGACCTCCATACCCTCGATCTTATTAGAATGGATCGGGGTCAGGGTCATAGTATGTACATAGTGGTTAATCTTCTCGTACATCGATTTATATTCTTCGTTTCTTTCATCTTCGAGAGGGATTTTGAATTGCGGCTTCTTTCGACTTATTGTCGCTGCTTCTTGTTTGATTTCTTTTTCTTCTTCAGAACTATCTTCCCAATCGACATTGATGGTTGGTTTCCTCTGTCCAATCGTCTAACGTCTCTACCACGACCTCGTCCCCGGCCTCGACCTCGGATGCGAGTTGTGGAGAAACCTTCACCATCTCGCCGTAAGGGAGTGGTGAGTGGCTGTTGGACTAGAACTTCGGGTTCTTCGTTGTCCCGAACTTTCTTTGCTTCATTTGTTATAGTATCTCCGGAGAAGATCGTTTTCTTCGGCGGTGCATAATAAGTTTGCATCCTCATGGATTCCAATTTCATGTACGGAGAATGGTTGTAAGTCACCTTTGATGCCTCTGTTCCCCTCCATCGTAGTATTTGATGCATTGATGTAGAGATGATGGTACCATCCTGTTTTCATGTATCCATGGTCGGCCCGAGTAGAGCGTTGAATGACGTTTCGAATCGATTATGTGAAATTTCGCGGTTGTCTTTGCTAAGTCACCGGTCTTCATCGATAGCGTTATTGAGCCGAGGGCTCTTTCTCCTTTACGGTTGAATCCTCTTAATAACATTTTGTACGCCTCGAGCTCGCGAGCATCGATTTCCGAGTATGCTTAGCGTTCGAAGATTCATTATATTGATTGATGCTCCTGGATCCACCAATACTGCGGAGAGTGTAAATCTTCCGATTATGGCCGAAATGTACAACGGTCGGTTGTGATCTCGCTGTTCCAAGTAGTAGGTCGTTGTACGTGAAGGTAACACCTCGTTGTTCTTTTAACGAGCAAACCTCATCTAAGGACTCTCCGGCCATTTGAGCTAAACAAATTTGCGGGTCGAAGTAAGGCCTTGATCGGAAGCTTCTCTCATCTCTTTTGATAAGATGAGAGCGTCGTAGATGCTCGGTTTGGTGCAGTAGTTTCCTAAGATGGGCTAGCACGTTGTAGTCCACTTTGTTTTCATGTGTCTCTGCTTCTTCTCGAATGGGTGTTTCTTCTGTAGGGTTGGTTCTTCTCGAACAACCACACGCTTCCCTTTGTCTTTTGGACCCATTCTCGGAGGTAGAACTTTTCCACTCCTTAAGTTGACTTCGTAATTTCTTACGAATCTATTGTTGAGCTTGCGGTGTCTTTTCTTGAATCGGAATGACGGGCTCTTCCGGATTAGCTTCGAGTACGAAGGCTCTAACTCCATCGTGATTGGAGCTCCTCGAAACTCGCGAGATAGATTCGTTGCTTGTTGAACTCTCGTAGCCTCCTTGATGGATGTCTTCTTCGTTATTTTGCTTGTCGAGATCGTGTATGATTTGAGAATTGTCGTTGGTATCGAAATCGATATCCGGATTATCGTTAGTTACGTAATCGTTAGAAACGATCAAACGTAGCCAACGCCATCACCCTTATCATTATATGATCCCACGAAGTGAGCGAGATAATCATACGAGTCGGGGGTTCGAGGGATTTCTCCCCGAATCGGAAACGACTATCCTAGGATAAGCGGCCCCTAGTACAGCCTTAGGTGCCTCGGTCTTCTCTTCTTCGTCGATTTTCTTCTTCTCTTGATCGTCTCTGTTGAGGTGGTTCTTCTATCGCAAGTGATAGTACCGGCTTAACGGGTTTCAAACTACGAATTGAAGCTCGTACGAAGCGGTACGGATCTTTGTCTAAAATCTTTTCGAAGACCTCGTCCAAGCGGTAGTCCATCCATCGTCGGTTGTATAGGGATCTATCGGAATGATGGGATCGGTCGAGATAACATTGACGGAACCTCCTTTACGGGGTTCCTTCATGTACTCCTTCGGGATCGTTATATTCCCTTTCCGCGAGTTGTCATTGAGCCGACTTTTGAAGGTAATGCAATCTTCATTTTGTGTCCGAAGCATCCGGTGGTAAGGGCGAAAGTTGGGATCACCCTTCTTGTTGACCTCTTACGGTCTTTTAGGCTACGCGGTGGAAATCCGGAGTCTTCATCGGACTACGGAACATTTTTGGCTTTGCTTCATTCTTGAACGGATATTCTGCGCTCAAAAGCTCTCTTAATGTACGTTGCGGACGAGGCGGTTGTTCATATTGCGGAGATGAGTCGATAGGCTGGGTCGGGGTTCTTGAGTAGTTCTGTTGTGGTTCGTTGCGGCCGTTACGGTGGTATTTGCATCGGTTGCTTGCCTTTGTCAGCTGCTTGCGACGATCCGGATCTCTTTTCGAAAGTCTTTACGAGGCTTTTGTTTATCCGTCTTGTCGGTGAAACTTAATTGCTTCGCCTCCTCTTGCAAGCTTCCGGCCTTGCTTAACAACTTCTCGAAAGTCTTAATAGTGAATCCCTTGAGGAGAAGTGCTTATCGGGCCATGGATGCTTTTTAGCAAAATGCCGATTGCATCTTGTTCTTGCGGTTGTGGTTCACACTTCATACTTAAGTTCCTCCATCGAAGTATGTAATCCACCAAAGTTTCATTCGGCTTACGCTTCTCTACCACTAAATCACCTATAGTGATGTGGTGTCGAGACTCCGGCGAATCGCTTGATGAAGAGGTTCTCTAGCTGCGAGAATGTCTTAGCTCGAACCGTTTGGTAATTCCGCATACCGGTCGAAGGCGATTCTCGACGGACTGGCGACGAGCTGTCGGAAGAGTAATGCATCGCTCCGCCGGCATTGCAACAAGCGGCACGAAAGTGTGCCACATCTTGTCGGGGGTTCCGGTTCCATCGAAGGTCTTAAACGAGAGGTGGTACGAAGCCTTTCGGGTATTGGACGGCGTCGAATTCTTCGGGATAAGGTCTACCGTCCGAATGGATGTCCCGCTCTTTGATTGTGCTAAGGCCTCTCGCATTTTCTTGTTCCACCGAGTTCTTGATATCCTTTTCGGGAATCATACTTTGTGTTGTATCCTTTTTAGTGATCATCCCCATTGACGGACGTAATCTCCTTTCCTCCGTCTCTGATGTGAATGACCTCGCGGGGTGTTTCCCTTTGTGGTTGTACTTGACTGCGGAGAGTGGCCGGAGCTACGGCCATCTCTTCCATCCTTTTCGCCATTTGAGCGATCGTGTCGTCTTTCTCACGAAGTTGCCTTCTCATCGATTTACGGCTCCTCTCTTCTGCGGTTGCGGGAGCACCTTGCGAAGGCGATGAAGCTCGTGTCTCGACCATGTTGATTTACGCGTATTCGTCGTCCATAAATTCGATGAATCAATCTCGTCTCCGAACTTTTCTTCTCTTTCCTTTGCCGAGCGTCGGATATCGGTTCTCGACTTTTCCATGGCATCTTCTAGCGGGGCTTTCTGTGTGTCTTCGTTGTTGTCGTGCGATAGGCTGCGGGTCCCTTTCTCACGAGTCCCCTTCATCGCGGTAGCACTTTCTTCGGATTCGAGTCTCCGGCAAGACTTTCTTTCTCGAGCTGCTTGTTTCGATCTCAGTCGCCCGGTAGTGGGACGCCATACCATCCTTCGCGGCGGAAGGTGCTAGGACCGGATGGTGCGCTCGGCCAAATCGTTGGAAGGTGGTATCCTCCCTAATCTGTAATCCCGAGACGACAACGGGCGGACTAGCCTTCATCCTTTTACTTGGCTTTTCGTCATGATGGCGGGTTCTACTCGGGGCCCGAGACGGGATTTGGCGGCACCCGCCCTATCCTCCGTAGAATTTCGATACGGGGCGGTTTTCCTTCTTTGCTAACTTTTCTACCAAAGTTTGCGGTCGAGCAAATGGCGTAGTTCTAGTTCTTTTCTTGCGGCTATCGTTGTAATATGCGGGTCGTGGTAATGTGGCGGCAATCTTGCGAATATTTTCTTCATCTTCGCGGCGGAGAGGGGATGAAACTTGCTTCCTCCCAAGAGTGGTATGTATTCGGGCGGCGGTGTATATTACGGCGATTCTGGAATCTCCTCTAGGAAAGCGATTTCGGCGGCTACGGCTTCTTTAGCGATCCTTACATTCTCGTTTCTTCTTTGGGTCTTTGTTAGTGACGGAATTCTTGAAGCTGGACCCGATCTCGAAAACGAGAAGGTCTTACGGGAAGATCTGTACCCTCCGCGGTAACGGGTCCATCATAATCTTGGATTTCTTTCCCCTTTGATTTGGCGAAAGTCGGGGCGGGTGCGAAACAACTAGACCGGTGGGGGTAGAAAGAACGGTCCTCTGTGGTCGTCGGTACTCCTCTTAGTCGGGATCCTTTGCGGAGGAGGGAATTCTTGGGTTGACCTGAGGTTGAATTCGACGGCGGCTCTTCGGCTTCGGGTACCTTGTTCATTAGTGCGAAAGGGAGACGTTGGTGACCTTGACGTTCGTGTTTTCAAATCCTTGTCCAAATCGGATGATTCCATTGTCCGGCAACTCATCCTTATAGACGGCGAGGTCCGGTCCATTGGTGAAAGAGAAAATCGGTTTCGGGGCTTCCATTTACGGGGTAGATTCGGTTGTCGGTCCCGAGTTATGCTTCTTTTCTTTAGGACGAAAAGAAAGGAATTGAAAAGAGTCCGAACTCATTCATGTTCATGTATTTATAAGAAGGAACCACTTATTAAAAGGTTTGTTTATTTAGAACGGAGTGTTCGAAAGGTGTAGAGAAGGTAAGGAATCCGAATCGGAGTTGGAAGGGAAAAGATAGTCTTAAGCGAAGACTTCTCGACCCGAAGGATCACTCTAAACTAACACTTATTGGGGGTCCGCCCCACCTCGGAAATGAGGTAAAAGGATCTCGGAACCTCTGCTGCTAGGGGTGTCTACAACGGTGGCTCCTAAATCAGAGAGAATGTTCGAGGTAGAAATGAACATAGTATCCAACGGAAAGAAGGGTAGTTTGACCCACGAGGGATATGGATACACTACCGATTTTTGAAAGCAGAATTATTTAATTAAGATGGAGAGAGGAACTGATCCCCAGCGGAGTCGCCAGAAAGTATGTCGGCGTATTTTTTAGGTTGAGTGTTGTATTTTTGAAAAGAGGTCGCCTACAGAAATTGTCGGCGAATTTTTAATTTAATTTAAATAAATAATTTGAAAAGTAGTATTTTATTTTGAAAACAATTTTAAATTTGAAAATTTTAAGATATGAAGTCAAACTGATCTCACATCCCGAATAGTTTATATAAACGAGCGCCGCACCACAAACCGTGTATCTATCCCGAAGAATAAACACACTGCTTGATAATGGGGCTCGATTAAATAAACTAGAAAGGTTTGTGACATCCGTTTGGTCTGCGAACCAATTTTATAAGCAGACAAATTCCACGCTTAGTATGAAACTATTAAACGGGGTTTATATTACACAGGTTCTTAAAGTTCCTATAAGGGCAAGCCACATAGTTAATTACATCTTAAGTGAAGGGAATCACCTAAGAAAACTCTCGATAATAATCGATAATTACGCTCTCGAGAATTTGAAAGTTTAAGTTTTCGAAAGGATTGAATTTTGGAAATTTCAATAGGGAATGGATCAAATTTAGAACATTTTTATTTTGGGAATCCAAAGGGAGAAAAGTAGGAGAGATCACGGATTCGAAGCGAACTTCGGTAATTTCCAGACTATCCTATTGTTTGGCTTGGATTTAGGAAAGTCCTAATGTTTATTTAATGTTTTAATCTTGCCGATTTTAGTTAATTAGGGCTTATATTTATATGATAGAATCATACAAATTGCACAGAAGATATGAGGGTTTATGTCGTATCGGACGACTACCTCGGAATCCTAAGACCGGTTAGGGCTTAATTTGCAATGCAAATGCCTAACGAAGAGTTGAGGATTCATGTTACACTAGGCAAACTACCTCGAAGTCCTATGGCTTTGTTATTTAATTCTAAGAAAGTTTTGTTGATGTAGGTTCAAGTTTTGTTGACGACGATGGCCGTCGTTGCCCACCATGCTCCAGAGCTCCTTGTTGTTGCGGAGGTTTAGTTTTAGAAATCATAAATCGAGAGATGAGAGAAGTGTTACGGTTTAGAGAAGTCTTAATTTCCAAGTGTTTTTTGTGTTTTAATTAAAACGAATCTTAAAGTTGATTAAACGAACCGATTAAGATCCCACGGTTCCGTCATCCAGCACCAGTTATTTTCATCGAATTCACTTAGTCCGGATGAACTTGCTAAACTCGACTAAATGAGTTCCACATTTTCATTTAGGCAGGTGGGAAATCCCGTTAGCAACACGTGGGTTACATCATCAGAGGTATTCCGATCATTCGACGAGACGTTTTAATTTAGTTGTAGTTGTAGTTTTGTGTTCTATTTGTGATTAAATTTTGAGTTGTCTTATATTTTGAAATGTTGTGGAGGTGAATTTTATCTTGTAGTGTCTTTTATTTTAATTTTGGGTTTCGGTTTTGGTTTACGTCCTAAAGGTGTCGGTTTTCATGCAATATGTTGTTTATCATACAAGAAAAGTAAATGCGATGCGATTAAATAAATTGTCGTAAAGTAAATCGCAATAAAATAAAAGCGTACATGGAGGATCTTCCCGTCATCCCAAGTGCACTTAAAATACGGTTAGAATATTTAAGCGAGTTCTAGGCAAAGTTAAGGGAAAGGTTTATGGTTTTCTACCAAATTCTAATCCTATAGCTAGTCGTTTCCTATGACGTCTAAGTTCTTTGTGTTTTTGGTTTGAAGACGATTTTCTTCATCGAAGAACAATTAAGTTCGATTGTTCTTGTAAATATCCTATCATATTGAGGAAGTGCTTAAGAAGAATCTTAAACATCTTTTGATATTTCTAGGATTGTTTTAAGTCGAAATGAATTTAATTGTGTAAATGAATCGATCGTCAGAGGTTTTCAAGTTTTATTAACTTGCTCGAGTGAGCTAGGACATTTGAATGTCCTATAAGTGAAGTAACATTTCATTTTAATGTTCTATTTAGGAGTTATGATAACTAAAGCTCCTAAAGGCAAAATGATATTTAATGATTTGTGATTCGAATTTAAGTTCAAATTAATGATTTAAGTTTAGAATAGTGTTCGAGTTATTTTAGATTTATTTCTTCATTTCTTAAGTGAGGTTATTTAATTTAACTTAATTTAATTTAATTTAATTTATTTTAATTTAATTTTTTTAATTTAATTTAGTTTGATTTGATTTAATTTAATTCAATTTAATTTATTTGATTTAATTTCTTAATTTAATTTAATTTAATTTTAATTTAATTTAATTTAATTTTAATTTAATTTAATTTAATTTAATTTAATTTAATTTAATTTAATTTAATTTAATTTAATTTAATTTAATTTTATTTTATTTAATTTAATTTAATTTAATTTAATTTATTTATTTAATTTAATGTATTTAATTCATTTAATTTAATTTAATTTGTTTATTTAATTTTAATTTAATTTAATGCAACTTTTAATCTTAATTTAATTTAATTTAATTGAAAATTTTTGAAAGAGTTTAATGATTTAATTTTAGTTTAATGATTAAGTCTTTTAATATTTTAAATTTGAGTTATCATTTTAATTAAGAGTTGAGTATTAATGAGACGATTAATTTAGGGATTTTTAAATTAAAGAATAAATCTCTTCCTAATAATATCCCTTATTTTAATAATTCCAATTTTATTATTCTTCCAAATTCAATTAATTATTTAATTAAAGTTTAATCATTTTAAATTGCTTAATGGGTTTCTACCCTTTGATTATTTAATTTCAATCATCCAAATCAGATTAGTATCAAATATTTTACTTGTTAATTTTTTTATTAAACCTAAAGTCTTAATTAAGGATTAAAATTTTAATTACCATTTTGCCCTTTAAGCACTAATAATTTCATAACTCACTAAATTGAACTCAAATGAACTTGAAATTTTTTATGTGACTTCACTTATGTGTCAATGAAGACATGAGAGGAGAAAATGTGATTTTTCTGTATTTAATTTATTTATATAATTATTTTTTGTAGAAAAGAGAAATTTCCAAGGAAAATTCAATGATATGACCAAGGGAAAGTTTCTGTCCTTAAGAAAATTAGGGGACATTCCTAATGACCAGAGGATCACTTGGACCAAATTTTGTAATTTTTTGAATTATATTTTATTTATTAGAATTATTTTAAGTTCTGGAGTATTAATTAATTTAAAAATAAAATAAATGTTGAAAAATAAATTTTATAATTTTTAAAATTCTCTCTGATATCAAGGATTCCAGAGAACCAAACTTTACAATTTTCTGATTTTTCTTTGATTTATTATAATTATTTTGGTGAAAATGCTAGAAAATACATTTTTTAATTTTAAAATTACCCTTGAGCTTTAAAAATTAATATCTCACTAAATAGACCTAGGAAAAATATGGGACCTGTTCCTAAGTGATTAAAATTCAAAATATAACATTTTAGTAAATTTTATTATTTTTGTGATTTTTATTATTTTTTAATTATTAAAAATATTAAAATAATATTAAAAATCAACTTTTTTAGAAAATTGAAATTTTAATTTTCCTAAACTCCCCTGATATCAGAGAGACTCCAAAACCAATTTGGTGAATTTTTGAAAGATATTTTGAAAGTTATGAATTTTTAAAGTTTAAAATGGCTAAGTGGCTTAATCAACCCAATTAGTGGGGCTAACCAAGTCCAATTGACCTCAAATTTTTATGATGGGTTCCTCTGATCCTAAAGGTCAGTGGAGAATTGATTTCAAGCCAATTTGATCTATGGTTAACTCTAATTAATTAGAAACCTATTTTGGGTGTTTAAGCCGATTAGGGTTAATCTCAAGTGAATTAACTCAAATCCTATTTTTCCTAGGGTTCTGCTGGTCATAAGGAACATCACCAAATTTTCCTAGAATTTATTTCACAACATGCTAATTTTTGAAATTAAAATACTTAAAACGACAACATGCATTTGAAAAATCAATAACTTCTCATAGGGATGGCCTCGACTTTGGAAAATTCGGGGAATATTCCCAAGTTCGGAGACTTCAAAAGCCCTATGGTCTCATGCCATGGTGAATGGTATACATGCATGGAGAATTAAAACAATGCGGGGAGTAAATAATTAATTAAAAATAAAATGCTTGGACAAAATTAATTAATTTCTTTTCCACATTATTCTCCTCCATTCATTCGAGCGAGGGGTATTTTTATTTTATTTTTGTGATTTTTCTACACGGAGATATGAATTTTCCAAGTTTAGGGAATTAAATAAATAGGAAAATACCCTATTTATCTACTTATCCACGCGGCGCCGCGTCGGCCTCGGCGACTCCGAAATGCCGCGTGGCGCGCTCCCGTTCGACGCCGCCATCCGAGTCGGCAACCGGGCCCCGCGGTTCTCGTACCGTCTCTCGGTCCGACGCCATCCGAGCCGTCCGTCCGCGCGTGTATTAAATGGACGGCATCCGTTCATCGTCCATGGCCGGTGTGATCCGTGGCCGTCCACACTCTCAACCCAAGAACTCGCTCGATTCTCGATGGATTTTCGTGTTCTTATGCTCTATGGATTCGTCTTGAAGAGACGAACACATCCATACGGTAAACATGTATTGAAATTAAGGCATTTGAAATGGAGAATCTCCGGAAGCTCGGGATGAAGAATTAGCTCATACCTTTGCTCGGAGAAGTGAAGCTTCGATGCGAGAGTTGTTGCACCTTCGATTGGATCCGGCGAGCTCCGGATGAAGTCTCTGGTGCAGTGAATTGTCCAGGTTGAACTTCGACCACGAGTGATCACAAAGCTTGGAGTACTGGAGCAAGCTGGGTGGCTCGGAGATGGAGCTTTTCTTGGTGGACACCTTCCCTCGGTACGGTGAAGGTGTAGGACCAATCGATTTGGGGATTGGTTCAGCTGTGGGAAGTGTCTGGTTTTGGGCTTGGATTTCGGCTGCGAAATTGAGCTCGCGGAGAGGAAATGGCGGGGGGATCTCACTGGGGATCAAGTGCTCTGTGTATGAGGAGGGGTACGGAACAATTTTGGCGAGTTTTGGCGAGGTTTGTGCGACTCTCCTCTCATGGCCGTGAGGGGTGGTGTTTAAATAGGCATGGCTGGAGGGCCTCCAGGGGGAGTTAGGGCTTGGGATCGAGTTGCTACGAGTGAGGAGAAGAACGGCCATGGTGACCACTAGGCATGGGGCGGCTCGGCGAGGGAGAATTCCAAAGTTTGGCTCCTCCCGAGGTTTCGGCCATGGTGTTTTCCGGCGGCGGGGTGGCGGCGGCGAGGCATGGGTCACCCTCGAGGTCCAGGTGGGTCAGGGTTAGAGGTTTGTGCAATCAATTGGCCACTGCCATGTGTAAAGTGGCTGAATTAAAATGGAATGGGGAAGAGGTCACTTTGGCTTGGTTTGGGTCAACCCACCATTTTGGGCTTGGTGCACCCTTCCAAGCTCTGATTTTGAGCTGAGGGAATCATTTAGGTCAGCTTAGAAGGAGTGGTGAAGTCTCCATCCAGGGATTAGGTGGCAAAGCATGGTTTAGAGTGTGACATGCTTAAGGTAAAAAAGGCTTAATGAAAGGTTAGAAAAGGAGCCCCTCCTTTTACCATTAATGGTATGGTCACATGCCAGAACTTTCATGGCTTCCTATGGCTTGTGAATGGCTCATGCATGGCTCCATGTGGCTTAGGGAAAAGTTTAGTCGATTTCATGAAAATGGGTTTTAAGAATTTTGGACATTTGGTGTAAAATTTGGATGGTTTGTCATATGGCTTTGTTTAGAAAGATTTGATTGCTGATTTAGGACTTAGGGATGATTTTAATTAAGTGAGGATGAGATGAGATTGTAATGTGGGCTTTAGGATGGGCTTGGGCTTTTGAGTTTGGTTTGGAATGGGCTTTTGAATGTCCTTTAGAAGTGGGCTTTTAGATGAAAATTTTGCAAAGGGCCATGCTAAATAAATGTTGGGTTTAGTTTAGGGATGTGTCATGAGTGGTTTGGAGTCAATTTGGTGTGATTTGGGTTTGAGTTGGGTTGGATATGGGCTTTTTTTGGTAAAGAGGCTAAAGTGGGCCAAAATGGGCTACCATGGGCCAAAGTTGGGCTAGAGTTGAAGTTGATGTGAAATTAATGTTGGGAAATGTTTATGGGAGTGTTTCAAAGAGGTTTTGGCTTTGGTTGGGTTTTGATTTTGGGGTTTGGGCTCATTTGGGCTAGGTTTGGGTTTAGGTCAAAATTGGGCTTTTTGATTTTGGGTTAAATTTGAGTGGGGTTTGGATCAAAGTTTTGGGCGAATCATGTTAGTGTTTTGTTTATGGGGATGTCAAGGAAGGTTTAGAAAAGATTTGGGGTTAATTGGAGTTGAATTGGGTGAGTTTGGGTTAGGTTTGGGTCATAGGTCCAATTGGGCTTTAAGG
This sequence comes from Papilionanthe hookeriana x Papilionanthe teres, assembly GCA_022702705.1. Classification (NCBI taxonomy): domain Eukaryota; kingdom Viridiplantae; phylum Streptophyta; class Magnoliopsida; order Asparagales; family Orchidaceae; genus Papilionanthe; species Papilionanthe hookeriana x Papilionanthe teres. Next base: position 113,059,787 of record CM040422.1, on the reverse strand, counting down.
CCAAAAGTGAAATTGGATCCTAATGCCAATCAAATTGGGCTTGTATTTGGTCTAGATTGGTGTTGGGGATGTTGAATTGAAGTTTAGAATTGAATTGGACCAGAATTGGGGTCAATTGGGTAGATTTTGTTTGACATTGGGTTTACTTTGGGTTAAAATGGGTCAAATTGGGGGTTTTGACAAAAGTGGGGTAAATTGACAAAATTGGCCCATGGTGTAGTTGAACAAAATGAAATTGGGAATATTTGGGATTTTCTGGAATTTTCTGGGAATTTTCTGAATTTTTGGATTTTTGGGTCAAAAGGGGTATTTTGGGTATTTGGGAGGTATTGGGGGGTATTTTGGGATTTTTGATATTTTTGGATATGGATGATCAGTTTGAGTGATGTGGGAATGTTTGGGATTGATTTTGGAGAATTTTGGGTAATTTGGAAATTTTTGAGAAATTTGGGTAGTTTCAAGGGCATTTGGTAGGGTTGGTGGGTGTAGGGTCCCGGGGGTCAAAAATTGAAAATTTGGAAAATTGAAGATTTGGTGAATGTAAGTGAAATGAAAACATCTTTTGTTGAGCCATGAAGCCATATCAAGCCCACATGAGCCATGAAGGGACTCATTTGAGGCATTCATTGTGTTGTTCCAACCTCTTAGCCGGAGGCTTAGGGGTTAAGGACCATCCATGTGAATCACCTATATGAGTCGGGAAGTTAAGTTGGGTAAAGGTGTGTTTTAGGAGGTGTGTGAAAGTGTAGTGCATAGGTGTAGTGTATGTGTAAGTCGGCCCTTTCACCGGACCGGGCCACTAGAGGCGATCCTAAGGCCGAAAGAGTCACATAGGAACTCATCCTTTAAACTTCCACATTTGATTTCAACCCTCTAGGTGATTAGGGGTCTATAGTCGAGTTTGTGGAGTTTGCGGGGAGTTAAGAAGTGGTTTGAATTTCTAAAAGGTGGGTCCCAATTCTAATCCTCTAAGATAGTCGAAGGAAAAGCCTAAGATTTAGATCCTGAAGTACTAAAGAGAAGAAGAGAAGACCTCATCAAAAATGAGGTCAACAGATAATAGATTTGGAAAATTTTTGGAGATCCTTAAGAAATTAATGATAAATATTCCTTTTGTTGAAGCATTAAAACAAATGCCTGACTATGCCAAGTTTATGAAGGATAACCTGAGAAAGAAAAGAAAGATTATAGATCATGAAACTATTGCACTTAGCGAAGAGTGTAGTGCAAATATTCAGAAGAAGCTTCCAAAAAAACTTAAAGATCCTGGTAGTTTCACTATTCCGTGTGCTATAGTTGAAAAATTTTCAGAAAAGCCTTATGTGATCTGAGAGCTAGTATTAATCTTATGCCTTTATTAATTTTCAAAAGGTTGGAAATAGGAGAAATTTCTCCAACATCTGTGACCCTTCAGTTGATCGATCGTTCCATTACTTACCCTAAAGGAGTGGTGGAAGATGTGTTAGTGAAAGTGGATAAATTTATTTTTCTTGTGAATTTTATTGTACTTGATGGAGGAAGATAAAGAAATTCCAATCATTTTGGGAAGACCATTCCTTGCTACTGGAAGAGCAATGATTGATGTTCAAAAAAGAGAATTAATTATGAGAGTTAATGATCAAGAGGTGACCTTTAATATTTTGAAATCTATGAAGTATCCCTCAATGGAAAAAAATAATGAATGTTTTATGATGGAGGTTTGTGAATATGTGAGAAATGATCATTTTTGAAAATATATTTGAGAAAGAAGTAGAGTATGAAAATTTGTTTGAAGAAGAAATTGAAAATGAAGAAAATTTAGATAGTAAGAAGAATGAAGATTTGGAGTATGTTCAGGAGATATTCAAAGTATTAGACACTATGGAAGGTGGAAATAAAATCTTTCCATCTATAATAAAACCTCCTGAACTTGAGATAAAAATTCTCCCTAATCATTTAAAGTATATGTTTTTAGGAGAATCATCTACCCTGCCAGTTATTGTATCTTCGGAGTTAAATGATTATCTAGAATAGAAGTTGTTGGAAACTTTAAAAAGATACAAGAAAGCTTTTGGATAGACTTTGGCAGATATTAAAGGAGTTAGTTCTTCGATTTGTGTGCACAGAATTTTATTAGTTGAAGAACATAAACCGAGAGTTGATTCACAAAGGAGATTAAATCCAATAATGAAAGAATTAGTTAAGAAATGGATTTTAAAATGGCTGGATGCTGGAATAATTTATCCTATTCCGGGTAGTGGTTGGGTGAGTCCAATACATTGTGTACCGAAAAAGGGATGAGTGATTGTTGAAGTGAATGAATGTAATGAAATTATACCCACAAGACAAATTAATGGATGGCGAATTTGTATTGACTATAGGAAATTAAATGCCGCCACCAGAAAATATCACTTTCCTCTTCATTTTCTCGATCAAATGCTAGATAGACTTGCTGGACGTAAGTACTACTGTTTTCTGGATGGATATACTGGTTACCATCAAATACATATTGCTCCTGAGGATCAATAAAAGATAACATTTACTAGCCCTTATGGAACCTTTGCATTTCGAAGAATGCCTTTTGGACTGTGTAATGCACCTGCAACATTTCAGAGATGAATGATGTCTATCTTCAGTAGTATGATAGATAATGGAATAGAAGTTTTTTTGGATGATTTCTCTGTATTCTGGACTTCATTTGAAATTTGCTTGGAAAACTTAGCAAAAGTTTTGGAGCTCTGCGAGAAAACAAATCTAGTTCTGATTGGGAGAAATGTCAATTTATGGTTGCAGGAGGAATTGTGCTTGGGCATAAATTTTTTGAATATGGTATGGAGGTCGATCCTGCTAAAATTAGAGTGATTGAGAGATTACCGCCACCCACTATTGTGAGAGAGGTGAGGAGTTTCTTAGGACACTTTGGATTTTACAGGCGATATATTAAAAATTTTTCTAAAATTACCAAACCTTTGTGCCGACTTTTAGAAAATTATAGAAAATTTGATATTAATGATGAATGCTTGAGTGCTTTCAAATTATTAAAAGAAAAATTAATCACTGAACCTATAATTGTTTCACCATATTGGGAGAAACCATTTAAACTTATGTTGATGCGAGTGATTATGCAATCGGAGTAGATTGGGGCAAAGTCATGATAAAGTTTTCAAGGTCATTTACTATGCTACTAAAACTCTTAATGAGGCTCAAATTAATTATATCACAACTGAAAGAGAGTTATTAGCTATAGTATTTGTTTTTGAAAAGTTTAGACCTTATTTAATTGGAGCTAAAAGTATTGTGCAGACAGACCATTCGGCTATCAAATATTTAATGCAAAAGAAGGATGCAAAATATAGACTAATTAGATGAATACTTCTTCTGCAATAATTTGATTTTATGATAGTTGATAGGAAGGGAGCTGATAACCAAATAGCTGATCATCTGTCAAGATTAGAATATGATAAATTATCTGAATTTGAGATGGAAGTTACAGAAATTTTTCCTGATGAGCAACTTGATACTATTATGGGAAGCAAATTGCCTTGGTATGCTGATATTGTGAATTATATTGTGAGTGAATATTATACCACCTGATTTATCAAGGCAACAACAAAAGAAGTTTGAATATGATGCAAGATTTTATTTTTGGGATGAGCCCTATCTATATAAACAGTGTAAGGATCTGATTATTAGGAAATGTGTGGCATAAGAAGTAACAAATTTGATTATTCAACGATGTCATGATTCTGAATTTGGAGGTCATTTTGGTGCTGAGAAAATCGTTTTTAAGATTTTACAATCTAGATTTTATTGGTCTACTCTTTTTAGAGATGTTTATAGATATATTAAATGATGTGATCGATGTCAGAGAGTAGATAATATCTCTAAAGCAAATGAGATGCCTCTAAATTATAATTTGGAAGTTGAAATTTTTTTATGTATGGGGATTAGATTTTATGGGACCATTTACTCCTTCATTTGAAATTTTATATATATTGGTTGTCGTTGATTATTTCTCGAAATGGATTGAAACTATTGCTTTACCTAGATGTGATGCTCGGAGTGTTTCAAAATTTTTAAAGAAAAATATATTTACAAGATATGGAATGCCGAGAGTAATCATAACTGATGGTGGATCCCATTTCAGGAATAATCAAATTAAGAGATTGATTAAGAAATATAATATTATTCATAAAATCTATATTGCTTATCATCCCCAGACCAGTGGTTTAGCAAAAGTGTCTAATCGTGAAATTAAAAGAATTTTGGAGAAAACTGTGGATAATCATAAATAAGATTGGTATGCTCGATTAGATACTGCTTTATGGGCTTATAGGACTGCTTTTAAAACCTCTATAGGAATGTCTTCTTATCGATTAGTGTTTGGTAAGACTTGTCATTTACTGGTTGAATTAGAGCATAAAGCAAATTGGGCGATAAAAGAGTTGAATTTTAATTTAAAAAATGCTGGAGAAAAAAGATTTATACTATTGAATGAATTAGAAGAGATTATAAACTCATCTTATCACAATGATAGAATCTATAAAGAGAAAATGAAATTGTGGCATGATCAGAAGATAATGAGAAAGAAATTGGAATTTGGACAAAAAAGTTTTGTTATACAACACAAGATTGAAGTTATTTCCTGGAAAGCTCAAGTTTAGATGGTTAGGACCTTTTACAGTTGTAAAAGTTCATTCTTTTGGAGCTGTTGATATTAAAGATCCTGATACTGGAAAGATTTTCAAAGTTAACGGGCATCGATTAAAGCCTTAGTTTGACGGGTTTCAACATGAATTCAAAGAGGTTTTAATGTTGAGTTATCTCGATTAACTGAATGGTTTGTCGGGCTGACAACATTAAACCAAGCGCTTTATGGGAGGCAACCCAAATGTATCTTTGTGGTGTGTTTGCTTGTTTGATGTAGTTGTGCTTTTTAGATAGTTATTTTTGAATCCTAATTACTCCTAAATACTTTTAAAATTGATAAATGGTGGATCGAATTGAGATATTGAATTATTTTGGACCAAAAGAAGTTCAGTGAGAATTTTTTACCACTGGCGCCTTCGGCGCCCTATCACAGAGAATTGCTGAACTTACAGGTTTGAGCGCCGCCGGCGCCCAAAACCTGTTGACGGTTTTTGAAGTTTCAAAATGCGAGTTTTGACAGTTTTACGTGGGATCTTCGTCCTTATAACTCCCTAAACTCCATTTTAGACTTCCTAACTCCGGAAAAAATGAAAAATACCATTCCCAATTCGTATCCCATGGATTCCTACTCTATAGAAACCCCTCGATCTCGCATTTTTAACTGAAGGAAGTTTATAAGTTTTGAGGCGCAACGATTGTTCAACAAAGTGATGATGAAGAGGAGGATTATCATGGAAAGGGGCTTCATAAATCGAGGTATGGATAATCCTACTACTAGAATTGAAGAGATAATTAAGGAGAGATGTTGGGAAGTGCTTTGCTACATTACCGCTGTCGTAGTTGTTTCGGTCGTGAAAGAATTCTATGCAAATCTTCACGGGATCAATCAAGGGTTCATATTTGTGCAAGGTAGGTTGCAAATCATTCCTGCAAGAATTAACAATCTCTTTATGATTGAGAATGTACCTATTTGCCATTATTCTAATTTCAATGTCACAAGTGATAATATGAATGATGTGTATCATTATTTGATGGATGAGAATGTGGTTTGGGAAATTAGAGAAAATGGATACATTAGTTTCCCATCTGCATCTCTAAATCCAATGTCAAAGCAGTGTGACCCAAGAAAAAAATGTTAAGATTTTCATGCCTATTTTATGTCGATTTTGATGATATTGCACTTTTAAGAAGGGTATTTTTGGTGTTTTTCTGCAGGTATGAAGATTTAAGGACAATGGAGCGAAAATATGCAAAAAAGAGCTAATTTGGAGCAAAAAGGATCAAATTATGAAAATTTGATCTACGGCGCCGACAGCGAGGTCGATGGCGCCGACGACATGATTTTTCTGAGAGTTCAAAATATATTTCAAGGGAGCTTGCCGACGGCGGAGGTCGAGGCCGCCGACAGCGAGGCTGGTCCAAGGCTAAGTTTCTAGAAGGCCGCCGACGGCGGAGCTCGAGGCTACCGACGGTGGGATCGACGGTTCTTTCACAAAATACATCAAATGTGGACGATTTTCGAGGGTATGCTTGGAAAACACTTGGAGACTCTTCAACTACTTTAAAAAGAACAATTTTAGGCCGAAAACGTGTTTTATTGGGGTCATCTAAAAGTCACTTAGTGTTAAATAGAGAGTCCACTATTGTCCATTGTTGTTATTTGTGAGTTTTAAATAGTGAGTTCAGATAGAGATATTGATGAGGAATTCTTTGAAGGATTGTAAGAGTGGAAGGGAAGTGAGAGAACTCTTCTTCAATGTCGTTTCGAAGGAGAATTCCGCATACTGTAAAGAAAGGAAGAGATTCAAAGGAACTTCGAGGAGTTTACTTGGGGAGGAATTTAAGATAAGTTGTGTTTATTTACTTTAGTTTGTAGAACTTTACTTTTATATATGAAATCCAACTTTTATTGTATCCTCTCCATAAAATCTGAGTAGTTTTTCTGTCTTTCTCCTTGTTTTGATATTTTTGTGAAATGGAAAATTGAATTAGTGTGACGTAAAAGTTTAAAGAAGTTGTGATAATCTTTTACTTAAATCTTAATTTACTTTCAATCTGTCCAATTAAATAGTTAAAATATTTTGAGTTTAACAACTATAGTAAAGATTACATCCGAGATTCAAGGAGGTCAAAGTCCTTGGAAGTAGGGTGCAAATAAAAAGATAAATAATATTCATTGGGCGTAGAATTGGAGATTTTAGAGTGACAGGCTAAAATCCTCATATCGGTCCTATCGTTTGGTGCTAAAGTGTAGATGTTAGCCCTCAGGCGAGGGGAACGTGGGAGCTCCGAAGTGAGAGCCGGTATCCTCCTAGCCTAGCCGCACATTCAGTAACCAAGCATAAGATTAGTCAATGTTATTTATGCATGGACCAAAAGGTAAAGAATAGGTATGCTCCTATTTGGCACAACACCGTTTTAAACTAATTCTAATTAGCCATTCACTTAAATATCTTAACAAAGAAGAAAGATTCTTGCTTATATATTTAAACTTCACTTTAGTAGAATTAGTTATTTGTTAGTAGAACTAGTTTAATTAAAACATCCTATTATTGTCGATTACATATTAGTGTCAGATAGGCAATTTCGATTTAGTTGTGATTCTGAATTGATTTCTATAATCCTAGTCTGTAGCCTCTAAAATATTCCATGTGGGATCGATATCTATGACTCTACTAGAGTCATGTATTACTTGAGCGATATGTATACTTGTGTTAAAGGTAACGCTGTGATTAAAGAATATATTATGTACTTGTTACAAAATTTAAAATTATGCTAAGTGTCCGTCGCGGGTTGGAACCTCAAGTCACAGTGGCACTACTTTATTTCGACAAAGTTATTTCCAACATTGAAGATTAGCAAGGTAACTAAGGAAAGTGCCATTTTAAATTTTTGTATTCAAACTGGGAGGCTGATTGGCATTGGTAATATAATTGTGAAATCAGTTTTGGGATTAATTGTTCATGGATCTAAATATGGGCTTGGACACCCGTCCATCATATTTCTGTTATGTAGTCAATCACAAGTTCCATATGAGAGTTTGGAAAAGGTTCTTCTTCCATGGAGGCCTATTGATCCAACTATCCTTATGACTACCAAATAGTGGGAGATGAAGATGATATGAATTTGCTTGTTGATCAACCAACACAGACTTCACAACCGATTCAACCCTATTTTCTTGAAGGTTCCAGAATGATATTGAAGAGGATCAAACAGTTAGAGAAAGAGGTACAGAACGTTATAAATGCAATCAATAACATTTCTGATTTATTCAGTCAAGTAGATTAAAGAATGAAGGAACAACTTGATCACACTAGTCGAATTGAGATGGGCTTGATTAACCTGATGAAGAAGAACGCGGTGATTGCTAAGGATTCATTTGACAAATTTCCATTTCGTCTATTCTACAATTTTTTCGTGCATCAGCAATCAATTGGAGACATTAGAGGAGAGGATAGTTCTGAAACTGATGTGGAGTAATTATTAGATTCTACTTATGTTTGTTGTGTGTTTAGTTTACTTTGCTTAATTTTTCTTGGTGGGTGTAGTATTTGCTCTGCTTTGCTTTGTAATTTGAATTTGGATTTGGATATGCTTACTTTCATTATGTGCTTAGATTTTAGTGTTTTCTTATCGTAGCTTACTTGCAACACTAAACATCTAAGAGTTGTTGGTTTGGTTTGAATGAACATATTTGGTATTTATATTGTAACTTGGATTTTATATATAAAAGTTTGTTGTGTATTGTTTGTGTAAGGAATTGTGTTAATTATTTCTTGTGAGATGAAGTAGATGCTTATTGAAGTATTAAACATCATTATGGAAGTCGAAATGATCAAAATTACAAAAAAAATTTTGAACCCAAAAAAAACTTTGGACTAGCGTCGCCGGCGCCCAAATCCAGAGAGTTTGGCAATTTTTTTTTAAATAGAGTGCCACTGGACCTATTGAGCACCGCCGGCGCCCAAGTACAGAAAATCGCCGACAACCTCTTATTTTTTGATTTTGACCCTGGGACCCACAGATTTTTCCATTGCTTTCGTCTTCCTCCTCCATTTTCATGATTTTGAAGACCTAGGGCTTGCTAGATCTCGGATTTGAAGTGATTTCAAAACTTTTTGAGACCGGATCTACACTTCTCTTGGTAAGAGCTTCACTTTAAGTTAAAATTTTTTTATTTTCACCATGGAAATCTCTCACATTGCTTAGGTTGGAATTTTTGGAGTTTTAAAGAGATTTTGAGATTTTCATGATGAAATTTGCTCTTACTTGTTTAGAATAGTATTTAGACTTTGTTACAATGTGAATTTGAGATTTATTGGAATTTTCTTGCAAATTTTAAAAATTCAAATGGCTCTAACGATGAGTAAATGGAAGAGAAAATTGGATTTTGATGAAGAAAAATTCGTTAATATTACAGCGCAATTTCGCTTTAACTCTTACCTTTACAATAAGAAGTGTATTCAGGATCGAGCTTTTGATAGTCCTGGTGAATCTGTAGAACAGTTAATTGCAGAGCAGAACTGGGAATGAATTTGTTATTTTACTGCGAATGCTGTTATGGGAGTTGTTAGAGAGTTCTATGCTAATGTGCCCTGGACTGAGACTGAGTGTGAGTTAGTTAGAGGAAAAATAGTTGAGTTTACTCCTCAGCGTATCAATGCCTTCTATCAGACTCGGGAACCATTTGTTTGTGAATATGAAAACTTTGATACTCGAGGGAAAAATATGAGAGAAGTGATTACTTTTCTGACAGATGAAAGATGGGAATGGAAATAAGTCAAAAATAAATGATTAACTTCCCCGCTTCCACATTGAATGTTACATCAAAAGTTTGGCACTATTTCATCTGTGCAAGACTATTACTTTCTTATCACTATAGTGAAGTTACAAGGGATAGAGCAATTCTGAACTATTGTATTCAGAAGATGAGAAATATTGATATTGGAGCCATTGTCTACAAGAACATTCAGACTATTGCTAGAGGCGATACCACTAGTGGATTAGGGCATCCTGCCTTAGTTCATGCCCTGTGTGTTCAGTCTGGAGTGGAGTTCAACAGTTCTGAAGAAGTGGTTATACTGCTGAGACCAATTAGAAAGACTATTATCTGTACTTATGAGTCTCATGTGGGAGCCCGAGTTGAGAGTAGGAGTACTGATATTCCGACTATGAGTTATGATGTTCCATCTACATCTAAGCCACCTACCTTTTCTGATATTATGGAGCAACTGAGATTACAGAGTGCTAGTGTGGATAGACTTCATGGTAGGATGGATGTGTTTGAGGCCAAGAGTGATGTGAATGAAGATTATTTGCAGAGGAGAGTTGAGTTCGATATTGCCTATTATTATGCTCAGGTCAGATTTATGAGGAGGAGACTGATGTGATATTTCCTACTTGCCTCAGCTATACACCATATAGACCTGACCCTGCTGATGATCCTTGTGATGGAGATTGGTAGATTGTTTGTTTACATTTATGTTGTTCTTATTGTGTTGTGTTGTACTATTGTGATGTAGTATTTATTTGCTTTTCATGTGATGTGTAACCCTATTGGTGTACTGTTATGTTGTATTGAAAAATTGAAATTGTTAAATGGACTTTGTAGTGCTGTGATAGTTTTTTTAGTAGTTAAGGTGTTTTGTTGGATGTTTAGATGTTTAAATTTAAAATCTCTTTACCCTGCAAATATTTAAAATTATATATCACTGTTACTAATTGTTTCAAGCCTGCTAGTTGTAAATTTTGACTAATACCAGATATTTGCTGAAGATTTCAAGATCCCGACACAAAAAGGATAGTTTTTTTTTACTCTCTACTATTTCAAATTTATTAAAAAATTTAAGTTTGGGGGAGGGTAGAGAAATATTAACTCTTATTTGTTCTCAATTATTATATTTTCAAAAATTATTAGCATAACTTCTAGCAGTTGAACCTTACTGTAGGTAACTAAAACTTTTTATTTCAGTTGAATATTATGGAAGGATTGGATGAAAGTTTTTAGTAATAAAGCTTAATTTTATAAGGGTAAGATATTTGGTATGAAAGGATTTGATTATAGTTAACTATTTAAAATAAAGAAAACTGTATCTTTGAAATGTTAAGGAACTTAAAGTATTGTGTGTTAAGAAAAGATTGTGACTTTATGATGAATAATAAAGCTTGTACCTAATTATAAAGTAAGGAGGTGTCTCAAGTTTGAAATTTAGAAAGAGGAGAGTGAAGTTTAAAATCATTAAAGGCTATCCAGATATAGTAATCCCCATTAAAAAAAGAGAAAAAGAAAAGAAAAGAATGATTGAAAAACAATCCCAAAAAAAGAAAAGGAAAGAAAAAAAAGGAAAGAAAAATATAATTATAAGGAGAAGCTTGAGGAGATGTCTAATCAAAAATGGGCTTCACTTGAATCACCCTAAAAGGAGAACTTGATTTCATTCCTGAATATATATTTAAAGTATTGGACTACATTCTGATAAAGTTTGCACGAACTCCCTGTTCACATAATCTTTCAAGGCACTCTTAGTGCCTGTTTGGGGCAGCTTATAAGTGCGGGGGTGTTTTTAAAAACGCTTCCGCACTGTTTGGTTCGCGCTTATGAAGTGCAGATTTTAAAATGGAGTTTTATTTTTGTGAAAGAAGCGGCCCGCGGGGGTAATCTCGCGGGCCGCTTTTTCGATCGTGTATTTCGCATGTTATTACTCCCGTGACCCTCGAACCTTCGCATCCTCTCGCTCGGCATTTTTCTTGTTCCCGTAACATAGCAGCGCATTCGCAGCAGTCTCCCGTGACCTTCGATCTTCGCATCCCCTCGCTCGGCTTCTTCCCATAACCTAGCAGCGCATTCGAACCCTCGAATCTTCGCATCTTCTAGCTCGTGTTTCTCTCGTTCTTCGGATCGAAAAGGAAGCGATAGCAGCAATCTCCTGTTTGATCTTATTTGCATTCGCAGCAGCAGCGATCCTGTGCCATCCACGTCTTCCTCCAGATCCGCTTCTTGGCTGATCTTCTTCGGTACTGCTCTTCTTCTTGGGTACTCCTCCTTTTCTTCAACCAGCACTATCCAGTATTGAACAATTGAACATGGCATGATCTGTTTAAACTGGGTAACAGGCAATATCTGTTTAAACTCAAAGTTGCATCACAAATCAATGATAGAAACATGGCATGATCAATGTTCTTGTTTCCCTTGTATTTTCTGTTTTGCTTGCATTATTTTTCTGATAGAAGTATTCTTTGTAAACCATTTTAATAAATCAGAACTATGTTGAGGGACATTTGTTCTTTGGTTTAATAAATGAGCATACCCACCCCTTCTCATTATTCTTAGGTTTAAATATGAAGAATATTTACTATTTGTTCTTTGTCAATTTTTCAAAATTTTAAATTTGTAATTTTTATAAATATTTATTAAATTGTTAAATTCGTAAAAATGTGTAGAATGTGCAGTTTTTTTACTTCTAGTCCTTCATTCATTTTGTATTAGTGGGAGCCTCGGGCCATGTATATGCTCCATCAATTTATATGGAGGTGCTCAATACTAGCTAAGCAGTCCCACAATGATTATAGGTTGCATCTTTGGGTTCTCGCTTGTACTTATTTTTAACTCTAAATGCCAATTAAGCTATGATTGCTTGTAGAAACTCTCTGATGATGCCTTACACTTGAAATAAATTCAAAAAAGGCCTCCTGTTGTGATCATCAAAATCTATCCTGTGATCCATAAAGAATACTGCTTCCTTTTGGCAAGTTACATTTGTATGGAATGTTTAGAATGAATAAAGGATTAATAAATCTTGACACCTAAGAATTGGGATATGGATAAAGATGATATGATCTAATTAGCATTTGTTTTTACGAGTTTTTCCTCTTTTTATTCCTTTAATTTTTGTTGTATTACCTACCACTTGGTTATTATTGAAGATGAATCTTATCCTATGAACTCCACTACTGCTGTCAACCATTTTCTTACAGCTTCTTATTGATGCTGCAATTGCTCATTGTGTTGAGCCGGCCACAGATCGCCAAGGCTGTTGTGTACTTCAAAAATGTCTCATAAATTCTGATATTTGAACTTTTTTCATCTCGTCAAACTTTTTCAAATGTTTAATAACCTTTTGATAGCTCTCAGATATTTGAATTAGTGTACAATTGAACATTTTTCTTTCTCGTGGTTATTGGATGCATGATACGGAATATTTTCTTTGTTCCCTTCATACCATGCATTGAAAGTATTTTAATATTTTGAAGGATATGTTTAATTTTATTTTGTATTTAGTGTTACATGTCATAATCGATATACCTTACAAAATGTTATTGTTGCTTGAAGTTTTTGCTATAATCTCCATTAATGTTCTCATAAATGAAAAGTTAGACTATAAATATGCACATATTTTATTATAAGGTTTGCATGCTTATTAATTAGCATTCTTTAAGCACCAAGATTTTGTTTTTTTTAAGTAATCGATTGAGTGGTGTTGCTTTACAACTACTTTTTGAAGATAAATGGGGCATTTATATACGTACCAATCAAGTCTTATTTTTTTATATATCTAATGCCTAAAGTTTACTTTTTACATTAATATCATAAAAATCTTTCGTATCACACAAAAATATCTCATTTTTTATTGCCACCAGGACTTTCCCCAACTCTTTTGGAGCTAGCTCCTGTTTATGAAAATAAATATCGTGTTCTAACATGTTTATGTGACAGTTCCAAATGAGTAAAGTAAAAGAGGCTGGAACATCGGCCATGTGGGATAGAGAAGTCACAATTATATTTTGTGATCTCTGTTTGAAGAAGGTGGAATTGGAAAATAGGCTAACCACCCATTTCAGTAAAGAAGGCTGGCAAAATTTAACGATTAATTTCAAAAAATTGACTGGAAAGGATTGGGATCGAACGAAACTCAAAAATAAATGGGATCAACTGAAGAAAGATTGGAAAGTTTGGACGGATCTCAAAATGGGATCAACGGCACTAGGTTGGGACCCACTCAAGTGGACCATTGATGCACCAGAGGAGTGGTGGGCTGAGAAACTATTGGTAAGTCAAATATATATGATGACTTACACATATTTTTTGATAAAATTGTTTTCAATAATAAATGATTATTTGTATTACAGGCAATCCCGCAAGCCAAGAAGTTTAAAACCTGCGGGATTGATCCGGTTTTGGAGGACAAGCTGGAGCGCATGTTCGCCGGGGTAGTCGCTACAGGGGCTTATGCATTCACCCCAAACCATCAGGGGTTTACAAACCTCCCAGAGGATGTAGAAACCGTACCTACAGTGCAATTAGGTGACTCTTCAGAGGGAGGTACTAGCCAAGTGCACCAAGATGTTCGATCCACGGGTGTTTCCAAACGCCCAAGGGTTCAAAAAAATAAAAAAGGAGTGGCGTTCCTCAAAGACTCCATTGAGACACTCGTTGAAAGCTGCAAGGCTAGGACCGCTGCCTTGACTGATAACTCAATTGATGAGTGTATGGAGATCCTAGGTACATATCCTGAAATTGCAGCAGATGCAACAGTATATGGAAAGTACATGAAGTTGCTACGGGACCCAGCCACAAGAAAGATTTTCATAAAGATGGAGCATAAATACCGACTCAAATTTTTACGGGCTTGCTTAAACAATTGACTTTCTGTGCTGTCATGTATTCTATTGATTATGTGTCCTTTGTACTTTTCATTTCATGGACTCTTTAGTTTTTGCGTATTTTGTTGGAGACTATTTATTTAAGTTGTTATGTATTGTCATTAATGCACTCATCATTTTATCCTATCACTCTATCTTCCTAGTATCGTCAAAATTGTATTAACTTCTATTAAACATGTCTATAGAATATTATGTTTTTTTTTTTTGTTGTAGAATGGATGAAGAACTCGTTAACCAGGAGGAGGAAGAACTTAACCACACTACCACAGTCGCTGTAATATTAATATTGATAAACTATTACTACGTTACTTACGTTGACAGGACCCCGTGCATGACGTCCAGTCAAATGGGGGATAGATGGGTTGGTGAGTTATTACGAGGCCACCCGACCCGGTTCTTCAACATGTTTCGAATGACTAAGGAGATATTTTGTGACCTTCTAACTGAACTACAGAACAATCATGGATTGTATGGCTCTGGCAAAACATCAACAAGAGAATTCCTTGCAATAACGATATATATCTTATCCCAAAATAGATCTGTTAGAGGAGCAATGGAGCGCTTCCAACATTCATCTGAAACCATCAGCAGATATTTCTCTGTCAGTTTGAATGTCATAGTGAGTTTTGCTAGCAAAGTAGTTAAGCCTGATGATCCAACATTTGAGAAAGTTCCAACAGAAATTGAGAATGACCATCGCTACATGCCGTTCTTCAAGGTTTGGATTGAAAATAACATTCTACATTACTGTTGATACACTTATGTGACTTTCGTAACGATTACAAGTTGTATGTCAGGACTGTATCGGTGCAATTGATGGAACACACGTTCATGCATATGTATCTGGTACAGAAAAGGTGGGCTACATTGGACGTTCCGGTTCACCCACACAAAATGTTATGGTTGTTTGTGATTTCAACATGTGTTTCACATTTGTAATGGTTGGATGGGAAGAGAGCGCACATGATAGCCATGTTTTCAAGTTCGCAACTCGAAATGCTTGCCACAGCTTCTCGCATCCACCTCCAGGTATTTATTTTCATGAATTATGTTTGGTCAACTTTTTAAAAACCTGAATTATATTAATTCTGAAGGTAAGTACTACCTGGTCGACGTCGGATATCCATTACAGCGATGGTATATGAAACCATACCCAAATACGAGATATCACATCCCCGATTTTCAAAGAGCAAGTGGAGTTGAGCGAGGCAAGAAAGAACTATTTAACAAGAGGCACTCATCTTTGCGTGGCGTGATCGAGAGAACGTTTGGAGTGTGGAAAAAGAAATGGGTTATTTTACGTGATATGTCGAGCTACCCGTTTCAGAAACAAGTGCGTATAGTAGTCGCAACTACAGCACTACACAATTTCATACGGCGTCACCCTTCCGCCTTAGATGAAGAATTCGCCGTGTTGGAAGATGATTCAGTTCAAATATCACCTGAAAAATTCAGATACGATGTAGAACGTACTATGCCTGAAGAAGAAGTGGAATCAGAGGATGTATACACTGGAGACGGTCAAGGTGCATCAGAGATGGCTTTTTTGAGAGAACAAATCGCAACTGCGATAGAGCAATCATGAATGGATTTATTTGTTAGTATATGTAATTCTATATTTAGTGGTATCAAAGTTGTTTCGGCTATACCCTTTGGTACTCGTGAGACTCTTTCATGCAATATACTTTTTATCCACTTTTTAGATAAGCTCACTCCTAACATTTTGAGCACTTACTTTTTATGTTGCTTTTGATTTGATCAACACAGCTTTTATGTTCTTAATTTGATTGCTCGTGTGGATATATTATTTTTCACCTCCTAGATCTGATTCATGCATGAGAAACGATTTGCAAGATACTATTAAGGGATTAGAATGAAATATCAATATAAATCCATGGTGAATGGGTTGGATAGATTAATTGAAATAAACTGTTAATGGAGCTCTGAAATTGATTTTAATTTGATCTTCCTTCTCTTTTACGAAATTTCCCCCTATTGTTTGTGTTTTTAATCGCCATAGGCAGATCAAGTGCTTGCCTTTTACTAATTATAGATGAGATGTTATTCATTTTATAAATTGTTTATACTTCATTGAAAATATCATTTAATTTGAATATGCTTCTTTAATTGTATTAACATATCCACACGAGCAATCATGAATGGATTTAGCATACGACGAGCAAATTGGGTGATATGTATGTACGTTTGTTATACATGTAAATGTATAGAAATTGGGTGGTATGTATGTAGCTGCCTCTTGAAATTGGGTGGTATGTATGTAAATTCAGAGATTCAAGCTTTTTGTGGTTCTCAGTTCTGATGGTTCGATAGTGTCATAGTCCTATGTGCATGGCCTCTTTTTGGCTCTTCTTAGGTTGCCCCATATGTGGTAAATTTTGAAGTTTATGTGAAGGGAAATTATGTGGCTTCTTCTTATTAGAAATTGCCCCGTAAATGGCTTCTTCTTATTAGAAATGGCTTCTTCTTCTCATTGTAGTATTTAAAGTTTATGTGAAAGGAAATTATGGGTAATTCAGTCCATGTATTAAATGGCTTCTTCTTCTCATTGGTAGTGTTGAAGGTATTGATGATATTTTGTTGTTCCATATCCCAATTCTATGATAGCTGGGTAAACACATAAGAATTGTGTGGTATGTATGAAAATGCTCTAAAAAGTAAAACGGGACTAGTTTTTCATACAAATGGTCATCTCTCTTACACATGTTGGTATTATCTGCTTTATAGTATGGGTTTGTTCTCTGCTGCCCCTACCCGAGAATAGCTGAAGAATTTTCCTGGGAATGGTAGCAGAAAGGGGCATCCTTTTACAATCTTATGTGGTAAATTGTGAACATTATTTCATAGAAGAGCAATTATCTATGGTTTCGTGAGTTATAACAGCTTGGACGGCCTAAATACAGGGCAACCGCTGCTAGTGATCCATATTTTGATCCTTTAGAGTTGATTTTGTAAAGTAAAATTTTTCTGAAACGAGTAAAGTAAAAGTGGCTGGAACATCAGGTTTGGATGTGTTGGTTGTTTAAGCAGCTTGGATGGCCAATATCCTTATTGGCAACCACTTATTAAAAGCCAAAATAGTTTCTTATTTCAATACAAATTGTTCCATCACTAACAATATCTTTTTTTTTTTTTTGCATTTCCTACAGGAAAAAATGAGCTCAAAGTTTTCGAGGAACTCCGAGCAAGTGTTTTGCCGCTGCGGACTTCCTACGGTGTTGCTCACATCGCACCAGCCACATAGCTACGGTCGGCAATTCTACAGGTGCCCACGGTGGGCAAACGGTCCCGACAGGTGTCAGTTCTTCAGGTGGGCAGACACTCCGATCTATTCCGCTTCCTATAGCGATGGGGACTTGACAATATCCCGGGCGCACAGTGTTGCTCAGAGTTCTACGACATCCCAACCAGAGAACATTGCTCCAGACATGCCTCTTCTACATTTTAAAATGAATATTATCATAATTTTGGTTGTAATTTTGTTATTCTGCTTGTTTTTTAATAGATTTGTAGATAGTCACTATTGAGTGAGGATCACATGTTTTATTCCTCTAAACTCCTGTGTACTGTTTTTTTATATGTTTATTGACTGAGGAGTATATTAGACTCATTATTTTTTTTACCGTCCTTTCTTTTTTAACTCTCGAGCACTGCTTCGCAATTGATTTATATTTGTAAATACATAAGAAATGTGTGGTATTTGTTTGAACGCACTGAAGTGAAGCTTTGTAGCTAGTTTTTTAAATAATTTAAAATTAGTTGGTATGAACATAAATTTTCCTACATTTTATTTTAAATTATGTTCTAAAATAAGATTTGAAAATAAGATTTTATATTTTAAAATAATATTTTATAATTTAAAATAATTTTAGGAATAAAAAAGAGTGGAAACAGTTTTTTTTTCTACAAACAGCTGCAAATAAGCTGTTCTTGAAATGCAGAAACCAAACAGTCTAACAGCTTATTCATTTCAGGGGCATAATAATCATTTTTCCACAAACAGCTGCAAATCAGCTGTTTTCCAAAATCACAAACCAAACAGACAAACAGCTTATCCGGATCAGCTACTGATCAGCAGCTTATCCGGATCAGCTGCTTATCTGGATAAGCAAGATAAGCTTCAGCAGCCCCAAACAGACCCTTAATGTAACAAATTATGGTTTATCTAGAAATAAATAAAAGACTAGAACTCTTAGACTTGATTGTTGAATATTCTTATACATGTAATATTGATCAGAGTTACTAAATTTCTTTCTTAAGATTTAACAAATATATTCTTTTGAATGAAAAATTTTAGTATCTTACAGCTGAAAAGTGCATTGTCTAGAGTTATATTTTATGTATTAAAAGGATTACTTGAGGACAAGTAATAGTTAAGTTTAGGGGATTTTGATGCACCAAAAATATATACTGTTTTTGCTATATAATTTTACCCATTTTTGGTGATATTACACTTTAAAGAAAGGTATTTTTATGATTTGTTGCAGGTATAATGATTTTAGGTGATTTGAGCAAAAAGAAGCGAAAAGGGATGAATTCAGAGCAAAAAGGAGTAAAAAGGAGGAAAACAGGTTCTGGTGCCGCCAGCGCCAGAATGGGTGCCACCGGTACCATTTTCCAGAGACTCAGCAATTAATTCAAAGATAGAGCATCGTCGGTGCCCTATCTGGCGCCGCCAGCACCCAATGTCGGTGGAATTCAAATTTGAGGAGTTTTGGCAACATTTTAAAGGGATGCCTATGGAAACTCTTGGGATTTCATTTTTAACTTATAAGTAACTATTTTTGGACAAAAATGAGTGTGTGTGAGTGTGTATTCTGAAGTTCTAGAGAGGGTGAGTGTGTGTTGAGTGTTAGGGCTTAGGAGAAAAGTGTGTAGAAGTTAGAATTTGAGACGAATTTTTCTCTAAGGAGTGAAGGAGAAGAAGTAAAGTGAGAGATTGTTTCTTCCTTTCCATTCTAAATAGGGAATTAAGTGTTGCAAAGAAGAGAGAAAAGGATTCAAAGGAACTTCAAGGGAATTGCATTGGGGAAGAGAAAGAGATAAGTTGTATTTTCTTTTGTGGTTTGTATAACTTTTCTTATATATATAAAATCCATATTTTATTGTATCTTCTTCATGAATTTTGAGTAGTCTCCTTTGTCTTTCTTCTTGCATAAAGATGTGATGGTGGATTGATGTGGATTTGAAGTGCTTTTAGTGTATTAAAGAAATTGTGATGGTTTTTCATTTCAAACTTAATTTACTTTGTGATCTAGCCAATTGAATTGTTAAAATATGTTGTTTGACATTAATTATGAAAGGATTTAGTTTCCTACAACAATAATGAAGAATCCATTCAATTTCCAAGGATGAATTGCGTAGTTCATGGGAATTGAGTGCAAATAAATAGGGCAATGTGTTTTGATGGACTTCAATTTGGAGGTTTCAGGGTGACAAGCTTAGATCCTCAAATTGGTCCTAAGATTAGTAACTAAACTCGAAGGTTAGCCTTCAAGAGAAGGGTGAGTGGGAGCTCCGTAGTGAGAGTCGGTATCCTCCCAGCCGAGCATTAGATTTAGTGACTAAACTTAGGATATATTAATGTTCTTTTCATGCTTGGAAGAGGGGGTACTCTTTTAAGGGTAAGGAAACATTTATGCTCCCATTTGGCACAATAACATAGATATTTGTTCCATATCATCCACACATCATATTCTCATCGCAGGAGGAAAGATACGTTTCTCATATATCAAAATCCTTTCAAATATATAGTAGTGTGTGTTTGTTAGTTAATTTTGTTTTCAAAGTTATTAGAAGTAATTGTAGTTTGATTAATTGTTATTGTTTTCTGCATAGTGGTAGTAGAAGTAAGTATTAAACTTTAAGTGCAAATTGAGTATCGGATTTCAGTGCTACATTATCTATTATGAAACATTTTCTTCTACTTCTTAACTTCTCTGTGGGATCGATAATCAGGACTCCATTAGAGCCCTGTATTACTTGATACGATACGTATACTTGCGTTGAGTGCTTGGACTTTACAAAATCATTATAAACATATATAAATTTGAGTTCATAAATTCTTGCAATATAAAAGTCTGTAAATCGTCCGGTCACTATCCTAAAAGTTTTGGTTTTGACATGCAGGGTGACTTTGTTGTTTAACATGCAAGCTTATAAGCAACAAAAGTACAGTAAATGAAGTGCAGAAAAAGAAGATACTGTAAACTATAAAAGCGTGTCTGTCGAGTCTTCTCATTCCTCCACCTGAAACTTTAGTTTCTTTTGCAGTAAACATTTATAATTTGCTCGAAAGTAAAGCCTATAGATAGGTTCGTCACAAATCTTATGCCATAACTTGGTGGGTCCTATTTATTTCATCGCTAGATAATTTCTCAAACAAGACATAATAAGTTTAATCGTCCTTCAAGGCATCCAAAAGAGTATCAGAAAGGTCCAAGGACCAGACCTCGGACATCTCACAATCTCTTTAAAAGTCTCGAGTTTGTTCAAACATACCATGTTGCTTAATGACTCATCTGTATCATACCATCATGCTCAATGAAAATTGATGTTTCAATTATCCCTATGAATAGTGTGATTAGCAGATATCACTTCATTCGGTAAATTATATAAGTGAGGTCCCTTAAAGAGAAAATTTGATTTATCAAGGATTTTAACCAATTTAATTTTATAATTAGGCTTGTAATGTTTCAGTAATGTTCATAATTTATATTTTTAATCTTTTCTAACCCATATTAACCAAACTTGATTAAACCTAGCTCACTACCAAGCCCTTAATACTTTAGTGGGTACATTTGCAATTTTAAGAAAAAAAGGCTGAACATATGAGTTTGATTCTTATCAGAGTATTACGTTATCATTTGAACACCAATTAGGGGGTATTGAATCAGTAAATTATTGACTTCCAAAGTCAACCCCTAACCTTTATAATCATTTAATTTTTATTATCTTCCAAATTAAAATAACTATGGAAATTGTCAATCTATCATTTAATGCGTGGAAGGTGGGATTGGTTTCTACCACTTACCCTATTATATTTCAATCATTTAATCATATTGATTAGGATCATTAATTGCTCATTTCCCAGATTAATTAAGCCTAAATATTGATTAAGGCCAAATCTTCAAAATTAAAATTTTGCCTTTAAGGACCTAACACCTAATAATTTATCAAATTTAATGCAAATTACTTTGAAAGTTTTATGGTACCCTACCCATGGGTCATTTAAAACATCAGAGGAGAAAATGTTTTTTTTTTTCTAATTTTAATTTAATTTATATAATTATTTAAAAAAATAGGAATTTTCAAAGATAATTTTATAACTCAATCAAAACATAATATTTATTTTTAAGAAAATTACTAGAGGTTCACCTAGACTAGTGGACCACTTGAACCAATTTTTATGATTTTTTTAACTTTATTTTAGTTATTACAATTATTTTAGTTTATGGAGTATTAATTAAATATAAAATATTTTTTATATTGAAAATTAGGTTTTATATTTTTTATAAATCTCTCTAAGATTTGGGAAACCATAAAAAAAATTTCATATTTTTTTATTTGTATTTTAATTATTAGAATTATTTTAGTGAGAAATTAGGAAAAATTCATTTTTAAGCCTTTAAAAATTAATATATTTATTTATAAAATTAGGAAAATTATTCCAATGGTTCCCAAATGATCAGGAGACCAAATATGATATTTTGGTGCATTTTAAAATTTTAGTGATTTTTATTATTTTTAATGAATTTTAATAGTTTTTTATTTAATTTAAAATTCAAAAGTAGGCTTAAAAATAAAGTATTTATCTTAATTACTATTTTATTTTTATTAAATTCCCTTGGTCATAAGGAACTCCCAAAACTAATTTTATAATTTTTCAACTTATATTTTATTTATTATTATTAGTTTAATACCAAAAATGTTATTTAACTTAAAAAACCAAGTTAGGTGATTAAATTAACTCCAAATTATTTAAAATTTTTTATGAGAGTTCTTCTGATGCTAAGCCATAATGGGGAACAAAAATTAAGCCATTTCCATTTATATTTAATCCAATTTAATTTTCTTTAAGTTTAGTGAGTTGATTTAAATTAGGGTGAGTTTTAATGAATTAAACCAAATTTATATTTTTCCTATGGTCCTATGGCCACATGGAATATACCAAAATAAATCTTATATTTTTATAATGAATATTTTAATTTTAATAATTTTTAAATATGAATAGACACAATAAACTTAAAAAATAGGGATCTCCTCATAGAGATCTCCTCTGGCCTTGAAAAAATCAGAGAAGAACTCTCACGATAGAGAGAAAAAATCCCTAAGTTTCATGTCACGGTAAAATATGTATGCAAATTGAAATACTAGATATGGTACTTAATTAATTAAAAATCAAATATGCATCAAATAAATTTGAAATTATTTCCACATTGTTTTCCTATATTCGTCGAGCAAGAGATTATTTTATTTTATTTTTATGATTTTTCTACACCAAGTTATGAATTTTTGAAGTTCATGGAATTAAATAAATCAAATAAATCCATAATTTCCTACTTAAATGACTCAAGCCCAAGCAATCCTACAACGCATTGCCACGGGAATGGATGCCGACATCTGACTCAGTGCCACGCAACCCACTATTTATGGATCATTTCCTTATCCGGCGCAATCCTAGTCGTCCACCGAATACACGCGCGATCTAATGACTCCTGGTCATCGTCCTCAACTGACCTAAATTGTAAACCTTCCACACTAAAACCCTAAGATCTCAGCCTAAACTCAACTAAATCACCTTGAGTTTATTTCTATGGACTCTCTGACCTAGATAAACCTATCTATACAGCTAACCTATCATGAAATCAACTCAATGTACATGGAGAATCAAAATAGACTCGGGAGGGTGAAAGAGTTCAATACCTTGGTCTGAGAGGGGAGGCCTCAATCAGATGGTTGCAGAAGCCTCAAGGAGGTCCAACGAGCTCACAGATGAAGTCCCTTGCTCTGATGAAAAGTCTAGACCTGAATTAGACCAAGGCCAATTTTAGATGTTGGTCAAAGTCAGGGTTGGAGGCTCTCTGTGATGGGGCTTTAATGGGGGTTCTTCTTCGTTCAATGTAGGGATGGTGTTGGTGCAGTTAATTGAAATTTGGTGCGATGTGGAGGTGTGGCTAAGTGTATCCTGATTTCATCATTATTTTGAGCTCAAAAATTAAGCTCGGACTGTGGGGATGATGGCTGAAATTTTGTTGGCTTAAGCTTAGGAGGGCTAGAGGAGGCTCTGGAAGCAATTTGGCAGAGTTTCCCCAAGGTAAATGTGCATCTCTTTATTTGGTTGTGAGGGGGATGGGTTTAAATAGCCATGGCTGGAGCTGGGCTCAGGGCTTGGCAATGGGTGGATTCGACTGCTTAGGTGGATAGAAGTAAGGCACCAATGGCCAATTAGGGTTGGACAGCTTGGATGGGTGAATTTGGGTTTTGTCTATGGGAGGTGGCTCTCCGTTTTAGGTGATATGGCGAATAGGCTGGCCGGCCAGGCTAGGGGAGGGTGGCCATAGGTCAGGTGAGCCAGTGGGTAGTCACTCAGAGCATTAAATGGCTTTGAGGAAAGCTTGGAACAAAATATCCTTGGTTTAGCCTAAAATGGGAATAAATCCCCCAATTAGGGGACCTTTAGTCAATGGCTCCACTAGGTTGGGCTAGATGGATCTAGCTCAGTCCCTAGGGTCAATTCGGTGGTTGTGGGAGGTTTGGTTTGGTCACAAATTGGGCTAGGTTAGGTCATATTTAGCCATGAGTTCAATTTGGGCTAGGTTGGGCAAACTTGGGTTTGATCTTGGATTGAACCTAATTGGTTGATCAAAATGGTGTAAATGATTGTCATGAAGGGTTTAGAAGAGGATTGGAGGGGTTTTGAATTGGTTTGGGGTATCAATTTGGCTTGATTTGGTCATTTCGTCAATTTTGGGACACTTAGGTTAGCTTGTGTTTGGGTTAGGGTAGAGTGGTTTTATGTCTCAATTACTTAGTCAAAATGATGTAGGGGGATGTCATGTAGCGTTTTGGATAAGAATTGGGTGGATATTTTAGGATTGGGGCATTCAATTTGGTGAAATTTGGGTATGTGGCACATTTGGGGCAAAATGGTGATTTTAGATTTGGTTGGACTTGGGTGAGTTTTGGGCTCAAATTTGGATCAATTGGCTAGTCAATTTGGATTAGGGGAATGTCATGAGAAGTTTAGAATTCAAATTTGTGGATTTTGATTTAGCTAAGGGGTTAAATTTGAGGGATTTGGGCTCTTGGTCAAATTTAAGGCTTTTTGGTTTGGATTGAAATTGGGTTTGAAATTGGGTCAAATTGGAATTGGATTTGGTTTAGAATGAGATTAGGCATGCTCAATTTGATTTTATAATTGAAATTGGGGTTGAGGTCAATTGAGTGGACAATGGGGGTGATTTGGGCATTTTAGGCTTAAAGGGGTAATTTAGGGTTGTTGGTCAAAATAGGTCAATTTGGTCAAATTGGGTCAAGTGAAGTGGTTTAAATTGTTTTTGGGGACATTTGGGATTATTTTAAAATTTTTGGGAATTTTTAGAATTTTTTTGGATTTGGAGGGGCATATTGGTCATTTTGGGTATTTTGGGGGTATTTTGGGAATTTTGGTAAATTTTTGGAATGATTTATAAGAAATTTGGGAATTTGGGCAATTTTTTGGGATGTTGGTCGAAATTAGGGTTTAGGGGAAATTTGGCAATTTGGTGGAGTTTTAGGGGTAAGGAGTCAAAGATTAGAATTTTTTTAGTGAAGCTGGGGTTAAATGAGAAAGGTAACCCATCTGAGCCATGGACCAAGGGAAATCCCACTTTGGATAATCTATGTGTTGGTTCTAACCCAAACTTAGCCTGGGGTCAAGGGCTTAGGGAACCACCCACATGAGTTTCCAAAAGAGTAGGGGATCAAGTGTGGGGAAATTTGGCATGTTTGGTTTAGGTTTGTGAGGTAGTGAGTGTAAGTGTAATGTGCAAGTGTGTGAGTGTGAGCCTGACCTAGACCACCCAGGATGAGTTTTAAGGCTTGACCATCCTATAGGGAACTCTTCTTGAGCTTCCTTATGATTGGTCTTATCCTCATATGTGCTTAGAGGTTAGACTTTGAACATTTGAAAACTCCAAGTGAAGCAAAGAAGTGTTTTGAATTTCTATGGGGTAAGGGTTACATTGCATCTTCTAAGATAGTCACCAGAAAAGTCTTATGGCTAGACCCTAGGCTATTCTAAATAAATACTAGACCTCAACAAAAGTGAGGTCAACATTCCTGACTTTGATAATATTCATGCATATTTATATGTTGTGAATATTGTTGCCTATGTACATGTGACTTCATGTTTTATTTTTCTATAGTGATCATGTTCTGTGCCTTTTGTGTTTTATGTGATAGATATGTGAGTCAAATGTGGTGTTGACTATTGTTGCGTTGTATTTTTTTTTATTTCGTATTCATGTTTTACTCTATATATGTTATTTTCGCTGTTTTTTTGTTATTTGCTTATGTAATGTAGAATAAGTTTGGTGGGGGGGGGGACTTCTTGTGTAAGAACTTAGCCTTAAAGTAAGTAAATGACAAAAATTTTTAAAATTATAGGAAAAAAAAGAAAATGGTAATATAATAAAGGTCCATGAGTAATTTGGTATGAAGAGAAGAAAATAAGTAAGGATAACATAAATTTTTAGTAAGATTTGAAAATTATTATAATTTCTCTAACAATTGGTCTTCAACTTTTTTCAATCACTGATCTATATAAAAATTCTTAAAAATTGAAATAAGATTCACTATTTATAAAATTAATTCATTAAATATAAAAATAATAATAATTAGTTAATTCAAATAACTTAACTAAGTTAGAATCATTTGAATATTAATATTTAGAATTAAAGAAAGAAAAATTAGAAAATTAGTCTAAAAAAGAGGTGTTATTCAAATTTATTAAAGAAAAGCTTAACGAGATATAGTAATCTTTTTTGAAATCAGTAAAAGGAAAATAAAAAAAATCAAAATAAAAAGAAAATTTGGGAAAGCTCTAGTGAAGAAATAAATATCTTTATGAGCTTTATAGGAAATGTTTGAGGTTAAGCTTGAGTCTAAAAATTAGTGCCAACCACCTTTGTAAAAGTTATAGAACCATGAACCTCTCTAACTTTAGCTTTGAAATACTGGTTTTCAAAAAGATAATGACTTAAATAATGTTATTAGATTGATTTTTTTAATTAAATTATATATATTTGAAAGAAAGATTTTGCTTAAGTCAATCTTGCTTAGGTGATTTATTGGTGACTATATAGAACGTGAATTAATATAGGTTAGATTGGAAAAATAGGGATTTCAATAAAAACTTAATTATAGGAAGAGATTTATGTATCTTGAAAGATTTATTTACTTTATTACTAAAATACCCTGATATCTTAAATTTAAATTACCATCAATTTCCATAAGTTTTACCAATTCATATTGAATTACGTGAGGACAAGTAATATGTAAGTTTGGGGGTATTTGATGTGTATCAAATGTGCATGCTATTTCTATGTTATTTTATATTATTTGTGCAATTTTCTTACTTTATCATGATATTTATGGTTGTATATTCAGTGTACTTGTGATTATGCAACTTGGAGAGCAAAGAAGATCAAAGAAACACAGAACAGGCCCAACCGGTACCTAAGCGCCAATCTCGGGTGCCTAAATGCCTAAAATAGGTGAACCATGCACCTGGTACTAAAGTCATGGGTTCTTAGGAGCCAGCTTTGGATGCCCATCACCTTAAAGCAGATAAACAGGGGCTTAAGTGTCAGATATAGCGCCTAGGCACACGTATGTGTGGAATTACAACTTGGATATCTCAATTTGCATCATTTTGAGCCAGGAAAGATAAATTAGAGAATAGCAAAGAAGTTCAGACTCTCCCTCCATCACTCCCAACAATGTCTTCTAGTGTGTTCTAGTAAACCAAATTATGTAAGAGCGAGAGGGTTTTGTGAGAATTCGAGTAAGGAGTTATGGGATTCTATTTTAATTTGTATTGTTGTCATTCTACTCTTGTAAAGAATAAAGGAAAATTTTTTATTGTAAATCACTCTATTGTAATTTATTTTATATTGTAATGTGAGAATTTGTATTTTAGAAGGCATCCATATGTGTGGGATTACAATTTGGATGACTCAATATGCATCATTTTTAGGCCAAGAAAGATAAATTGGAGCATAATGAAGAAGTTTAGACTCTCTCTCTCCATCACTCTCGCTAGTGTTCTCAAGTGTATTTTTAGTAGTACAAATTTTGTAAGAGTAAGAGAAAGTTTTTGTAAGAAATTGAGTGAGGAGTTATGGGGATTCTGTAATAATTTGTATAGTATGTCATTCTACTCTTGTAGAGAAGAATGGAAGACTGATAGCAGCATAAAGGGTGTACTTTATCAGTTTTATAATTGGTCAACTCTTCATTTATTTTGCCTTGATAATGAAATGTTTATTAGTGTTGTGACTTGTGTTTAAACAGAAGGAAGATTGACCAAATAGTTTCCTATTTCTATTGGATCACATCAGGGATCGGCTTTAAGCCCGTATCTTTTTGCTTTAGTTATGGATGGTCTTACTGGACATTTACAGGAGGATGTACCTTGGTGTATTCTTTTTTGTTGATAATATCCTTCACATAGATAAGACGAGAGAAAAAGCTCAGGAAAGAAACTTGAATTATGGAGGTCAACATTGGAGTCTAAAGGTCTTTGTTTGAGTAGAACTAAAACTGAATACATGGAATGTAATTCTAGTAGTAGTAGCTCTAGTGACAGAACTATAACTTTGGGGGGTCTAGTTATTAAAAGGTGTAATCGATTCAGATATCTCGGGTCTATTTTTCAAAGTGATGGTGATATAGATGGGGATGTTATTAGTAGTATTCAAGTTGGTTGGTTGAAGTGGAGGAATGCTTCGGGCCTATTGTGTGATAGAAAAGTACCACTTAGAATGAAAGGAAAGTTTTAAAAGATGGTGGTGAGACCTGCAATGCTCTATAGCGTTGAATGTTGGCCTTTAAAATAGAATCATAAAACTAAGTTAAGTGTTTTTGAGATGAGTATAATTAGGTGGATGAGTGGCTATACACTTAGAGATAAAATGTGACATGAATATATCCGTGATAGGTTGGTGTAGCTCAAGTGACAGTTAAAATTAGAGAGAGTCGTCTTAGATGGTTTGGTCACATTAAACGTCGACTATCTAATGATCTGATTAGGAGAGTAGATGTTTTAGATTCGACTTATGTTAAGAAAGGCAAAGGTATACCTAAGAAGACTTGGGCATATCGTATAAATAAGATCTTAATATATTAGAATTAAATGAGAATATGACATTAAATATGACGCAATGGAGAAAAATTATTTATGTAACTGACCCCACTTAATGGGATAAAGGTTTTGCTGTTGTAAATGAAATATGACATTCAATAAGATGCAATGGAGAAAAAGGATTCATGTGGCCAACCCCACTTAGTGGGATAAAGGCTAGTTGTTCTAATAAAATGTTTATATTGTTATTTTAATGCGTGAGTTGCGATTATATTTTGTTTTATCCTTTGAATTAATAATTTGGAAATCTTGTGTTTAACTTTGTTGTTGTGATTAAACTGAGATTGTGTGGTGGTGATGTTTTAACCATCTGCTCTTCATTGACTCTTAATATGGCCAGTCATTTGTTAACAAGTTTTATGTTCTAGTTGTGCAGGAGCAAGCTAATGGAGTAAACAGGTCAACTCACATTCACATGGGAGAGTAGAGGTATTGCTTCTAGGTTTGTGCAATCGTTAAAGAAGATATGGTATTCTGGGAAAATCATTTGACCTAGGGAGTTAAATATGTCGGATCTTCAAACCTTTTAGACGTGGAGGAGGGGATAACTAGGAGATCAGTTTTTTATTGTTACTCTTAATCTTATCACATGGTTAAACCAAAATTTCAAGGATCCAATTCATCGGAGAATCATTCAATTGATAGAAAACCTTACAGTTAATTATCACTTACTTAGGTTTTAATTTTTAGAAAAAATTAGAAATAACAAGTTTAAAATATCAAAAAATTTGAATGCTTCAGGCTAGACTTAAAACAAGAAGAATGGAACTTTTCATGTTTTGAAAAGCTAAATTGTCCTCTTTGAAATCTATACATTGACTCATAATTTATATATTACTTGATCGACACGTATACTTGGGTGATTGTTGGTGCTTCACAATATTTCAGGCATCAAGCACTCCAGAGAATTTTAACAAAGTTTCTTGCATTCATTTTTAGAGACTTTCGTGTACTAAAATATGCAAACTTCTTGCAATATATATAGGAAAAGAAATAATAAAGAAAGGCATAAGACAAAATTTTCTATGCATTTTTCTCGCTAAAAAAGTGCTTACATGTAGAATATATTGTCATTTGATTCTTCTCATTGAAGAAATGGTTCAACCATAATTCTATTTAAATCAAGCTTGAATTAATCTTCATTAGCTTAAAATTTGAAAATTTGTAATTTAAATATTACAATAATTTTTTTTTAATTATTTTTATTGATGAGCCGTTCTACAACAATTAAACTCGAAGGTGGGTTCCTCATGTTAAAGAGGCAATCCTCTATCAACTCCACTCCGACAACTTTTGCTATTAAATATTACATTATAATTCATATTTAGTCATAACATAAATTTTGATAAGCGATAAGATTTCATTTTAAACACAAAGTATTATAAGAAATCAAAATAAATAATCTCATGGTTAAATAAAAATAAGGGACATTTAAATACATACCACTCAATTCCTATTCATTTACATATCCAACACCTAAATAAATTTTACCTTTTACAATTAAACCACAAAATTTTCATATCTCATAAAAAATATCATCATTTTAGTTTAAAACAATATATATATGTATATATATATTGGTAGCTTAAGAATCTTTAAACGTAAAAATGAAGATTTTGAAGGTTTTTGGTTTTTTCTTTTTCCTTTTTCAATCATCATTTATGAGTAGCTAGATTTGTAAATGGCAATGTTTCAGGTGCTATTTATGCAAATAGCCTTAATTTGGTAGCATAAGAATTTTTAGCTTAAGAATCTTTAAATGTAAATATGAAGCTTTTGAAGGTTTTTGGAATTTTTCTTGTTTCAGCCAACATTATAAATAGCAATATTTCAGGGGCTTTGTATGCAAACAGCCTTAATTTGGCAGCTTAAAAATTCTATAGCCAAAGAATCTTTAAATGTAAATATAAGAATTTTCGAAGGTATTTGGTAATTCATTTTTCATTTTTCAGTCGGCATTTATGAGGTTCGCGGAACTCGCGGGCAGGAGGGCTGTGTTTCCATTTCAAACGAAAGCTACATATAAGCACGAGAAGCTCGACTCCCCAAGAGAAAGAGGAAAAGGTAGCCGTAGAGAAACAGAGACTGTCAAACCCCTGGGAAGAAAAGGAACGGCTGTTTAGCTATCCTTGTTTTGTTTTAGCTCTTTCGAAGCTGCTTCTCTTCAGAATTCTGTGTGCTGTGTAGATGAATTGCTGAAGTGAGAAGAAATGGAGGGTAAGAGAAAAGCAGCATTTAATGTTTCGGCGATGTGTGGGCGTGAAGTGGAGGTGCTTTCGAGGGATGGAAGTCAGTATAGTTTGACGGGAGGTGTGCTTCCTGCGCTGGGGGCGACCGGAAGTAGGAGACTTAAGCTCAGGTCTTTCATTATATCGCCTTATGATAAAAGATATAGGTATTTTTTCTCTTCTTCTTCTTCTTCTTCTTCTTTTTTGAGGCAATGGACTCTGTGTTCTGGTTTTGAAATATAAATTATTCTGTTTCTTTTTTTTGGGTGTTTTTAATGAGTAAAATTAGAGAGAAGAGTTATGGATTTGTTTTCTAAGTTTCCCTTATAAAAATGAATTTTTTTGGTTGCATTGTGATTTCTTCCTATTTTCATTCTCAGTTAGTTTTTATGGGCTATTTAGGCGCCTGTAGATTGAAATTAAGCCTACTTTAAAATTTGAGTTTTTTCATAATTTATCATTTGATTGGATGTAATTAGAATCAATTTGAATTATTGAAAAAACAAAAGGTTGGGTTTTAAACTGCAAAAGATCTGTCAAATATAATGGTACAAGAAGAAATAATGAATATTGTTTCTACTATAATCTTATATCAAAGAATTGCACACTATAGTTATGAATTTGTGTGTTTGGCCATAAATCAGAGCTTTGTGTTAGCATACCACATAGGCTGGAATGCTAGCAAACTGATGATGAGAAAGGGAAATGAGTGGAGGATAGCCCTCTTCTATTGCAGTTCACGAAGGAATTTTTGGGAGAGCAAAAAAGGGCCCCCCACTATACAGTAGTGAGGCAAAATAAATATTGATACATAAGAATTTAAAGAATGGTTGACCGTTGACCCCATGCTTTTAGGGTGCCGACTCATGTCGGCAATGAAGTCTTTGTTAGCTAGGTTAGGCTGATTCTTGCGGCAGCTTATGAATGTCGACGTGCATTGGGGTGAACTGCTGGTTGAAATTGGCTAGGTCGGCAATTCGCCTTGGTCAAAATGGCTATCGGGCGATCTACCTTAATATGTGGTGAAAATATTACATACGGAGATGTATTTCATCGTACATATCGATGAACATATGTAATATTTTCATTAATAGGTGGGTCCGAATGTAGAGATGACACCTCATAGGGCGAGCTGTGCAAGTTTGCATTGAACATAGCTGGGTATGATTCTATTCAGTCTCAGTCTCGCTGGTTGTGTTCACACAATCATCTTGTCAAATTCATGTTGCAGTGTAATGAGTATACATTGTAGTTTTAGTTAATTTGTACATTACCAAGTGAAGTAGAACAAGCAAGGCAGCAGGAAAAAAGAAAAATGATTAGGAACTAATATAAAAGCAACTGTATATTTATTCAAGCATTATGGTGACTAATGAATGCATGAAAAGCCTTAGGCTAGAATCTAACGGTCAAATTTTCACCTTCTGCAGAGCCTGGGAAACAGTTCTGATTATCTTGGTGATCTATACTGCTTGGGTATCTCCATTTGAGTTCGGATTCATCTCAAAGCCAACTGGGCCTTTATCTATTGTTGATAACTTAGTCAATGGATTCTTCACAATAGATATTATCCTTACCTTCTTTGTAGCTTATCTTGAGAGCACAACCTATCTATTCATTGACAATCATGTGAAGATTGCGCGGAAGTACTTGACCAGCTGGTTTATTCTGGATTTCGTGTCCATTATACCTTCAGAAATTATTCGCAGGATGATGCCACCAAAACTTCAGTCCTACGGATTCTTCAACATGCTTCGGCTATGGCGTCTCAGAAGGGTCAGTTCGCTGTTTGCTCGGTAAAGTTGATTTTTTTTTGTTTTCTTTGTATTTTTTATTTGTTTTAAGAACTTCTTAAGTTAATAGTTTATCTTGTTAAGAATGTAAAGAAAAGAAATGCCTTTTTGGAAGTTGTTAAAGGATAAGAGATTAATGTTCGTAGTGGATTTTACTAATTGCTCAGATTACAATTATGGGATATGATGTTTTCTCTGTTCCTTCATAAAAATGTATTTACGAGTGGCTTCTTCTCTTCTGATTTCCAGCTTGGAGAAGGACAGACACTTCAACTACTTTTGGGTCCGATGTATAAAGCTCATTTGTGTAAGTTACCTCAACAACACATACATTATGTCGCTCTAGTTCACTACTTCGTCTTCTTAACCGCCATTATTATCGACTCACAGGTCACTCTGTTCGCCGTGCACTGTGCCGGATGCTTCTATTATCTTCTTGCAGCAAGTTATCCTGAGCCCACCATGACATGGATTGGTGCCACCATGCCGGATTTCCATGAAAGAAGCTTGTGGATTCGGTATGTGACATCAATGTACTGGTCAATCACCACTCTTACAACTGTGGGTTATGGAGACCTGCATGCACAGAACACCAGGGAGATGGTCTTCGATATCTTCTACATGCTCTTCAATTTGGGTCTCACAGCTTATCTGATTGGGAATATGACTAATTTGGTCGTTCATGGAACCAGCAGAACCAGAAAGTTTGTCAGTCATCTCACACCTTGCCTAACATAATGATTAGTATGGATTAAAAGTTACAATTTTGATGCAAGTTTTGTACTGCAGAGAGATGCGATTAGAGCGGCATCTGGATTTGCGCAGAGAAACCAACTTCCGGTGCGGATCCAAGAGCAAATGCTCGCGCACCTCTGTTTGAAGTATAGGACGGATTCAGAGGGGTTGCAGCAGCAGGAGACTCTGGATGCGCTCCCGAAAGCGATCAGATCCAGTATCTCCAATTACCTTTTCTATAATCTTGTTCAGAGAGTCTATTTGTTTCAAGGGGTTTCTGCTGATTTGCTTTTTCAGTTGGTAAGAGTTTTTGCTGTAATTTCAGTGCTTTCTTCCTGTTGAATTTCAGTGCCTTACATTCTCTCTTTTTGTTTTTAAATTTTTGTTGTTGAAGGTGTCAGAGATGAAAGCTGAGTATTTTCCTCCAAGGGAGGATGTGATTCTACAGAATGAAGCTCCGACTGATTTTTTTGTGCTGGTAACTGGCACTGTGGTAAGTCTTCCTGATAAGAACTCCAGCTTCTCTGGGGGCATTTAAAATACATACCATTACCACCCTCTTATGTATTTACATATCTAATACCAAAACTTTACCTTTTACATTTGTAACACCCATATCTTACATATTACATCAAAATTGCCACCATTTTAACTTT
This sequence comes from Papilionanthe hookeriana x Papilionanthe teres, assembly GCA_022702705.1. Taxonomy (NCBI): domain Eukaryota; kingdom Viridiplantae; phylum Streptophyta; class Magnoliopsida; order Asparagales; family Orchidaceae; genus Papilionanthe; species Papilionanthe hookeriana x Papilionanthe teres. The sequence goes on along the minus strand of CM040422.1, from coordinate 113,025,661 downwards.
GACAAGTAATACTGTAAATGAAGGCATGCACTTCATGACAACTCGAACTTGGCTTGGTTAAAACTCGATCATGCTCGTTTAAATTTGTAAATAAAGAAACTTGAATGTTTTTAAAAAGCTTGACGGATAAGTGAACTAAACATGAATATAGTTGAACTTGTTTAATTATGTTCAATAACAAACTCGTTTGTTGTCCAATAACTTATTAAATATTTGATATTAAACTCAACAGTCATTCATATCATATATATAATATATATTTTTTAATAAAATTTGATTAGCTAGAACTTCTTTAATTATGAATTTACTAGCAATATTATATTATCAATAATAGTTTAAAATTAACAATTGATTAAATATTTACAAATTAACCCATTTTTAATTAAATTCATTCTCATTTGATTAAGTATTTATTATATTATATAATAATTAATTAAAATTTATAAAATTATTTAATTATAAAATATTTAGACATAAATTTTGATATTATAATTCTTTTATAATATTTTTATTAAGTATTTATTATCAATCAATGATATTAATTAAAATAAACAAATAAAAATATACTAAATTGTGAACCCTACTCTTTTAATTGCAAACTTCACTTCTCCTCTCTTATTTTGAACCAACCATCTCGTATCTGGTGCCTAAAACCCTCATTGCACAAACACTATTACTTATTTATCTTATTTGATTATAAAAAAACTAATTTAATATATTTTTTTCTTATTTAATTTGTGTAAAACAAATAGATATTAATTCAGAATTTATTTAATTTATTATGTATTTATATTCATAAAATAATTTGTTAAAAAATTTTTAGGAAAATCTAAGTACCCATTCATAATTTTAGCTTGTTTACTGACTTGTTTAAATACTAATTCACTTGATATAAACAAATCTAAGTACAAATTAAATTCTAGTATTGAAAATTTTAAACAAACTAATTTTGAACATTATGCGAAACCTCAACACAAGCTCAAGCCGAACATGAGCAACATATAACATTAACAACCCAATCCCAATCACGGATATACTAAACTAAACTCAGCTTAATTAGCATAAACAAGGTATGTATTTAAAAATTGAAGTTCATGTGTTAAACATGTAAATACATAGGAGTGGAGTGGTAGAATCATCCATCTGTTTAATGTCTTACTACCAAAATTAAAGTGTGGAACTTCTTTACAGGACATCATAGATCACAAGAATGGGATTGAACAGGTAGCTTCTTAATCTATTTAACATTTGGGGGATTCATCAGATTTGATGTGTTAGAAATGATTGCCATAAAACAGAAAAATTTAATAATCGCCATATAAACAGGTTGTTGGACAGGCAAATACAGGTGAGCTTTTTGGAGAAATTGGAGTACTTTGTTACAGGCCTCAATTGTTCACATATCGAACCAAAAGGCTGTGCCAATTATTGCGGTTAAACCGCAGCTCATTTCTAAGCATTGTTCAGTCAAATGTTGGAGATGGGACTGTAATCATGAACAACCTCCTTCAGGTTCTTTTCTAAATTTGCAAAGTAGTTCTCTCAATTCTATAACTAGAAATCATTTTCAAGCATATATGATGCAAAATTCTTCTTGCATTTCAGTATTTGAAAGAGCAGAAGGACCCCATAATGGAGAGAATTTTGAGGGAAACGGAGAACACCTTAGCTCTGGGTCGAACGGATTTACCGCTCTCGCTTCGTTTTGCAGTCATTCGAGGGGATGATCTGTTGTTGCATAGACTTCTTAAGCGTGGTTTAGATCCAAATGAATCTGATATCAATGGACACACAGCATTGGTGTGTAATTTAAAATTTTTATTACGATTCCGATTTATTGCATAAATGATGAGATTTTTTTATTTGTTAAGCAGCATCTGGCGGCATCGAAAGGAAGTGAGAATTGTGTGCTTCTATTGCTTGACTATGGAGCAGATCCAAACAGCAGAGGTTTGTCATTAACACATGAAAATTTAGCTTAGAAGATTAAAGACATTAATCAAAGTGGAATTTAAATGTGAGAATTTTGTAATCTTATAAGATATGTTGTTAAGAGAAAGAAATTGGACCTTAAATTAGCTATTTAAATTAAGAAGTGTGCCGTGGATGTTTTAGGAAAATCATACTATATCTTAGATGTTATTATATATCCTAAACTCTTATCAATTGAGATGTATACCATTTAGGATTAGTGGAAGAAGGGATATGTTTATGATTGATAATTTAAGAAAGTAAATACAATGGTTAATGTTATTGGTTAAGAAGGAAAAAGTATTTTTTATTGCAATATTTGATAAGGGAATAACAAATAGATTAGAGTGGTGAACACATAAAAAGTACTCATGCATAAAAAGTACTCATGCAAAACTGTATCAGGACTCCTGGTGCAATAATTTTTCTATGAATTGAGTGGTATGTATATAAATCTTCTTTTAACAATGCAACCATCTTCAACATGCAACAGATTCAGCAGGAAGTGTTCCTCTATGGGAAGCAGTGCTTGGAAAGCATGAGCCTGTAATCAAGATGCTGATAGACAATGGTGCAAAGCTTTCTCATGGCGACATAGCCCAATATGCCTGCACAGCAGCAGAGCAAAACAGCCTAGACCTCCTCAACGACATCATCAACTACGGCGGCGACGTGAGGCTGCCGAGGAAGGACGGGAGCACCGCCCTCCACCTTGCAGTCTGTGAAGGCAACCTGCAAATGGTCCACTTATTGCTCGACCAAGGAGCTGATATAGACCATCACGACATCCATGGCTGGAGCCCAAGAGAATTAGCTGAACAACAAGGCCATCAAGAAATCATCTCCCTCTTCCATACAAAGAAGGCTCCACGAAATGAAAGCACCCTCGCCGGCCGGAAGGAAGAAGACACCTCAATGGGTAACAAATCTCTTGGAAGATTCAGTAGCGACCCAGCGATGGCGCCTTTGAATGACAACTCTAGAAGCTTTTGTAACTCACTGTTTGGTATAATGTCGGGTGCTCATAGTCATGGTGATAAGAGTGGAGATCAATTGCTATCATGTAGCTCAAGTTATGTGAAGGATGGATATGGCTATTATGCTGATGATTACAGTCATCATCTTCCTCTCAGGGTGAAGATCAGCTGTCCTGAGAAGAGTGGCTTGGTGTGTAAGCTGGTGCTTCTTCCGAAATCAATGGAGGAGCTTCTTTGGATTGGTGGTGAGAAATTTGGTTTTCAAGCTTCGAAAGTTGTTACGAATGATGGAGTTGAGATTGATGATTTGACGCTTGTAAGAGATGGCGATCATCTTCTTCTGGTCAGTGATTTGTGGAGGGAGAGAAATGGCGGCATTCAAGTGTGAGAGATGGTGTAGGAGTAGAATGAACATTAATGCTTATCTGACTCCTCCAATCATAGGATTTTGATTAGGAAAAATTATTATATGTGAAGGATATATTCGGACTTCGTGTATAACATTATTGTACATTATCATATACATGTTGTACAATAGTGTACAACAATGTTATAAATGGAGTCTGGACTCTCTTCATTCAGGAATTGCAATGAATACCAGGCAATTCATATGTTTTATTTTTTTTTGTAACACTTAAATTTTGATTTTTATATATATAAAATTTCAATTTTTTTGTGTCACATCAAAAATATCAATTTTGTTAACTTCCAAAAAGTGAAATGTACTTTTTATTTTTTATGCATAGATAAGTAAAAAATCAAAATTTAAGTGTTAGACATATAAATACTTAGAGATACTATGATATTGATGTAAATTTTAAACTTGTTTTTTTCTCTTGATTTTCCAAGTTTATAATTAGATGTGTTGACTTTGTCAAGTGTTTCACACATCTTATAGGATTGTGAGTTGTTTCGTTCAGCATTTTTAATGCTAGGGATTTCAAATTGTCGAAAATTTTGAAGTAATTATGTTTTTCATTAATTATAAAAAACAGTATTATTTTCTTGGAATTATAAAAGGACTGAAGGGCGACTATGCTACCACCATGGTGTATATATATATATAAGTTTGTTTTATTTAACTTCTTTTAATTTTATGTTAATTTTATGTTAAGATTGTTGACGCCTGACATAGTAAAAATAAATATGCAAAATATCTAAAATTAGCAATCCAGTTATTGAGTTAATTACTATTGGGCAACTAAAATAATAAAAACTAAATTTTATTCAGATATGTTGTAAAACTTTTCAATTTTACCTTCACTTTTGTGTATTTTAATTCATTACTGTTCGGTGCTAGAAAACTTTTAATGGCTCAGAAATTTTATCTTAGCTCGAAATAATTTCTCAACACACAAACGAGATGTAAGAGACAATCAGATTTATCTATGTTGAAAAGCCCTAAAAATAGACAAAAATAATCGTGCCTAACCCAGTCAAAAAAATCCATTAGAAAATTGAAAGTACAGAGGTCGACTCTTTTCGTGTATTAGAGAGGATGAGATTAAAAGATGATGTTGCTAGTTATAACAATAATAGTTGGATAAAAAATATATAGTTCGTTGTTATAATGATCATAATTAGATGTAACAAATTACTTGTGGTGGTCGATGCAATCATTGGTATCCAGCGGTAAAATTTAATGATCTGTGGCAAAAATTGGGTTTCGGCTGAAACTTTAATGACCGGTGACAACCTCTGAGGCTCCAAGAGTTAAGCTTCAATAGTCAGCTCATTCCTTTCTCTCTCTTTCTCCCCTCTAAGTGAAGAATGGGAGCCTATTTTTAATTTTTGAAATGGTCATTTTGGTAAGTTTTGTCAACCTATCAAAACACTCTATAAGACAATCCACCTTAATTTCATTGATCAAGGGCAATTTTTTTGACATTTAAGTGCCTTAACAACATCATAATTGAATCATCTTTAGCTCATTGTATTTCTCCCATCATGTTGCTCGATTTGATTATAAGTATGTCAAATTTTGAAATCATTTGACATTTCAATTGATGCACCAAAGTCTTTGACAACACTTTTAAGTGCTCGATCTAGGTTGATTTGAACTTGGATTGAATCACCTTCAATGTCATTGAATTCTTCTTGTTGAGATCTTTAGTTGGACTATAAATTTATTAAAATCAGAGCTCAAATGATTTTGATTGAACTTAAATTTAAAAAAAAAAATTTCCTGCTCAAAATGCATTGGGATTTGTGCTTGATGATAAAATTTAGTCAATTGCCCCTTATTTCGGACATGACTGTTATTGTTTTATGGAGCCTGAAGAAGCACCCTAAAGCCACACCAGCCACAAGGAAGCTACTTGGTATACAGCGCCCCCACGTCGGTTTGGAGCTCGCCCATGCTGATGCAAGAATTCTCCCCAAGCAAACGTCACCCTTGCATCATTTTTTGATGCGCCCTCGCACTCAATTACAAAGAGCACAATATTTCCGCACCAAGGAGTGGTGCGAGCGCGCCAGGTATTGTTGGCTCTTTTGATTCAGTTTAAAGTCTCTATTTGGCTGATGACAGAGTCACTCTATGTGCATGTTTCTTTAATAAGGGTTCTCATGAAGGAGAGAAGAGTCATAGATGAGGATTCTGGCGTGCATTTCTCTTATAAGATCGAGAGAAAGAGTTTGGAGCAAAGTTCTGACACTCCTATTGCTTGCAGTGAAGAGATACGGGTGAACATTTCGTGCATTTCTAAAATTCCAAGTAAAATTTTCTTGGTTGTCTCCATGGTATTTTTCTTTTTTTTTTTCAGGTTAAATTTTAGTGTGCTCTTTCTGAAATTGTTTTGTTATGGTTCTGTTCATTTTTTTATTCGATTTTTTCTCAAATCAATGCGATCTTATTCCAACGTTTGGTTTTGATCCTAATTGGATTGAAGCCCTAGTAAAAATTTATTCCCATCATCCCAATATATGCTTGTGTCATTCATAAATATAAGTCATTGGATAAGTCTTCATCATAGTTTTACATATTTAAGAAATTTGAAAGCTTCTTGGAAGGAGAATCTTCTATATTTTCAAATTATCCACATGCACTCAATTACTTAAAATGTTAAAATTGAGTCTGGAATATTAAAAATGACAAATATATACATTTAAAAAATATTTGATTTTGTTGTCATTGTCACTACTAGTAGTGGTTGTAGCCATCTAGGTGCACATGTATGTCCATGCACATGTATATGTGATCACTAGAAAATATATTAAGAATTTCATGCCAATTTTATACGAAATTGCACTTTAAAGAAAGGTATTTTCTTTGTTTTATTGCAGGAATGAAGATTTATAAGTACTGAAAGCAAAAAGCACAAAAGAAGCGAATTTGGAGCAAAAAGGACTCTATTTGATAAAAACTGAACTGTCCCGACGACGGTGAGATTTAGGCCGCCGACGGCGAGTTTTTCTCGAAAGATTTTTAATATATTATAAGGAGCCCGCTGACGGCGAGATCGAGCCCGCCGACAGCGAGATCGGCGCGGTTAGCCCATCTTTTAGAAGCCCGCCGACGGCGAGATCAAGCCGCCGACGGCAAGACAGTTGAAAAGAGCCAAAATACATTGAACCTGGACGCTTTTTGAAGAGATGCTTAAACAACCTTTGGAGATTTGATCACTTCTATAAATAGAGACGAATTTTAGTCAGTTGTGAGTCAGTTTTGTGTCATTTGTGTGGAAGTTAAGTGTAATTTAAGAGTCTTTTTAGTGAGTAGATAAAGTGTTTAGCGTTTTGGTGTCTTGTATCTTGGAAGGAAGAGTCGAAAGGAACTTGAGGAATGCTTGGAGAGAAGAATTGAGATAAGTATATTTGTTATTTGTTTGTTAACTTTAATGAAATTCATGCTTTGTGTTATTTTTCCCATGCATTCTGAGTAGTTTCATTTGTCTTTCTCTTTGTTATCGAGATTTCGTGAATTGATGAATTAAGGTAGTTGTGCCTAAAAATATGAAAATAGAAATTGTGCTAATTTTGTACTTAAATCTTAATTTACTTTCAATCTGGCCAATTGATTAGTTAACATATGTTGAATTATCAACTATAGTAAAGATTACATCCAAGATTCAGGGAAGTCAAAAGCCTTGGAAGGAGGGTGCAAATAAATAGGGAAATATTAACTATCGGGCGTAGAATTGGACATTTTAGTGTGACAGACTAAAATATTCAATTCGGTCTTATTGTTTGTAGATGTTAGCCCTCAGGCGAGGGAAATGTGGGAGCTCTGAAGTGGCAGTTGGTATCCTCCCAGCCTAGCCGCAGAGTCAGTAATCAAACATAAGACTAGTCAATGTTCTTTGCACCTTGACCAAAGGTAAAGAATAGGAATGCTCTTTGGCACAATACAATTAAAAACTCATTTAATTTGTAATTCACTTAATTCTCTAAAACAAGGAGAAAGATACTTTTCTGAAATTTTATATTCAACCTTTAAGCATTAGTTTATTTTAGTCTAAGTGTTCTTAATTTTCGTATACTAGATTAGTAAGTAAGTTTACTTTAATTTGTCTTTGAAATTCTCTAACTTCCCTGTGGGATCGATATCTAGGACTCCATTAGAGCCACTATATTACTTGATAATGATACGTATACTTGCGTAGTATCCACGATATAAATCATAAAATCCATAACGAATCATCGATATATATATATATATATATATATATATATATATATATATATATATATATATATATATTCAGTGCGGGATCAAGTTTTTGGTGTCGTTGCTAATTTCCATATAATAGTTGTAAGTATAAATATCGAAAAGTGGATCAAGTTTTTAGCGTATGTTGCGGGAAGTGAAGTTTAGTAATTATTAAAATAATTAATAAAATTATTAAAATAATTACTAGAGTAATAGACTATTTTAAATATTATTTAAAAATTGTATGCGTAAATTTGGAAACGAAAATTTAATACCTTACGATTCAGAATTAGAGCACACAATTAAAAGAATTAGAAAACAAAAGAGAGAAATTATAAATTTAACACAAATGGCGAATAATCCGGAAATTGAAAATATAAACCAACAAAGACCATTAAGAGATTATGTCGACCCTACATTAGATGAAATTCACCTAACTATTCAAAACCACGATGTAGTTGCTAACTCATTTGAACTTAAGCATAGCGATTATCCAAATGGTACGGAATAATCAATTTAGTGGTTCACACTAATGAAGATCCTAATTTACATCTTGCTAGTTTTTGGAACTATGTGCTACTTTTAAATATGAAGGAGTATCTAATGATGCTTTATTAGACTTAGGCTTTTTCCTTTTTCTTTAAGGGATAAGGCTAAGATGTGGTTAAATTCATTAGCACCTGGATCTATTAAAACTTGGGGAGAATTATCACAAAAATTTCTATACAAATATTTTCCTCCTTCGAAAACTGCAAAACTTAGAAATGATATAACATCTTTTAGTCAGTTTGATGGAGAATCCATATATGGAGCTTGAGATTTAAAGAACTTCTTAGGAAATGCCCACATCATGCATTACCAGATTGGTTAATTATACAAACTTTTTACAATGGATTAGTAGGATCTCTTAGATCAATCATTGATGCTGCTTCTTTGGAGGTTCATTAATGTCAAAACCATTTGATGAAGCCTATGCTTTAATCGAAGAAATGACTACTAATAATTTCAATGGCTCTTTGAAAGAATAAATCTAAAAAGATAGCTAGTGTTCATGAAAATGATGCAATATCTATGTTAGCTTCTCAAATTATCTGCTATATCAAAGAAATTATATCATTTTGGAATGAATTACACTCCTACTATATTAGAAGAAAACTCATCTGGACAAATTATAGATTCTCAATCTCCTTATGAAACTATAAATGCTATTAATAATAGACCCAATAATCCTTATATGAATTATTATAATCCTGGTTGGAAGAATCATCCAAATTTTAATTGGAATAACAATACAGCTAATCAACATTGGATGAACCACTCTATAGGAAATCTACCTAATCAAGGAAATACGAATCATAAACCTTCTTATCCACTTGGATTTAATAACAATCAATTTAAAGATAAGAAGCTATCTATAGAAGAGTTAATATTGAGTATGGGTCAGCACTTGTAAAATCAAGGAAATCAATTACAAATTCAAGGAAATCAATTACAAAATCAAGGAACAGCAATTAAAAATATTGAAACTCAACTTGGACATATCGCTACCGCGCTTAACAATAGAATTCCTGGAACTTTTCCTAGTAATGTGGAAATAAATCCTAAAGATCGAGGGAAAGAACAAATTAAAGCAATACGATTACGAAGTGGAAAAGAGTTAGAAACTAAAATTCGAAAGAAACGGAAAGTAAAAATGAGGAAGTGGAAATAGAAAAAGAAAAGGATCAGCAAGATCAAAACATAGAATATCCACCGATCCCTATGAAAATATCTATAGAAAAACCACCACCACAATTTCCTCAATGACTAAAGCAACATAAAAAAGATAAGCAATTTGCTAAATTCCTTGAAATTTTAAAAAAATTAACGGTAAATATTCCTTTTGTAGAAGCATTAGAACAAATGCCTAATTATGTAAAATTTATTAAAGATATTTTAAATAAAAAAAGAAAATTTACAAATAATGAAACTGTTGCACTTAGCGAAGAATGTAGTGCAATTATTCAGAAAAAGCTTTCTTAAAAATTAAAAGATCCTGGTAGTTTCACTATACCTTGCGTTATTGGAGAAAAATTTTATGGAAAAGCTTTGTGTGACTTAGGAGCAAGCATAAATCTAATGCCTCTATCAATTTTTAAAAGATTAGAATTAGGAGAAATTTCACCTACTTCAGTAACTCTTCAGTTAGATGATCGTTCTGTGACTTATCCTAAGGGAGGTATTGAAGATGTGTTAGTAAAAATAGATAAATTTATCTTCCCGGTAGATTTTATTGTTTTAGATATGGAAGAAGACAAAGAAATTCCCATAATATTAGGAAGACCCTTTTTAGCCACTGGAAAAGCTATGATTGATGTTCGAAAGGAGAATTGACTATGAGAGTAAACGATCGAAAAGTAACTTTTAACATAGCAAAATCAATGAAATATCCTGCTTTAGAAAAAGATGATGAATGTTTTCGAATGGAAATACTTGAGCATTTGCAAAATGAACATTTTAAAGAATATTATGAAGAAAAATTAGAAAAAGAAAATACTGAATTAATTGAAGAAACAGATAATGAAAAACTGGATTATATACAGAAAAATTTTGAAATGTTGGATAATACTGAAAACGCTGAAAAGAATATAGTTCCATCAATTATTACTCCTCCTGAACTCGAATTAAAAATTTTACCTAATCATTTAAAATATGCTTACTTAGGTAACCATTCAACCCTACCAGTTATTATATCGAATTTGAATCGAATGAATCACGAGAACAAAAAGCTGTTAGACATATTAAAAAAATATAAGAAAACTTTTGGTTGGACTTTAGCAGATATTAAAGGAATTAGTCCTTCAATCTATATGCACAGAATTATTTTAGATAATGAACATAAGCCAGGAGTAGATCCTTAAAGGAGATTAAACCCAATAATGAAAGAAGTAGTCAAGAAAGAAATATTAAAATTGTTAGATAATGGTATTATATATCCTATTTCGGACAGTGCTTTGGTAAGCCCAATTCACTGTGTTCCTAAGAAAGGAGGAGTGACCGTTAAAGCTAATGAAAATAATGATTTAATACCTATAAGACAAGTTACTAGATGGCGTATATGTAATGACTATATAAAATTAAATGCAGCCACCAGAAAAGATCACTTCCCATTACCATTTCTAGACCAAATGTTGGATAGATTAGCCAGACATAAATATATTTTTTTAGATGGATATACCGGTTATCATCAGATACATATTGCTCCTGAGGATCAAGAGAAAACTATATTTACTAGTCCTTATGGAACATTTGCTTTTAGAAGAATGCCTTTTGGATTATGTAATGCACCTGCAACATTCTAGAGATGTATGATGTCTATATTTAGTAAATTAATTGATGATGGAATAGAAGTATTTATGGATGATTTCTCTGTATTTGGAACGTCATTTGATGCATGCTTGAATCATCTTGAAAAAGTATTAGAAGTATGCGAGAAAACTAACTTACTTCTAAATTGGGAGAAATGTCAATTTATGGTTGCAGGAGGAATTGTATTAGGTCATAAAATTTCAGAAAATAGCATGGAAGTAGACCCTGCAAAAATTCAAGTTATAGCTAAATTACCACCTCCAACTACAGTAAAAGGGGTAAGAAGTTTTCTTGGACATGCTTGGATTCTACGGACGCTACATAAAAGATTTTTCAAAAATTACTAAACCTCTATGCCAACTTTTAGAAAAGGACGAGAAATTTGAATTCACAGCTGAATGCCTTAATGCTTTTGAATTATTAAAAGATAAATTAATCACGACACCTATAATAGTTTCACACGATTGGGAGAAACCATTTGAACTTATGTGTGATGCTTAGTGATTATGCTTATAGGAGCGATACTTTAGCAGAGATATGATAAAATTTTCAAAGTAATATACTATGCTAGTAAAACTCTTAATAATGTTGAAATGAATTATACAGTTACAGAAAAAAAGCTATTATCAATTGTTTATGCTTTTGATAAATTTAGGTCTTATCTAATTGGAAATAAATGTATTGTGCATACTGATCATTCTGCTATTAAATATATAATGCAAAAGAAAGATTCCAAACCAAGATTAATTAGATGGATATTACTAATGCAAGAGTTTGATTTTGAAATCATTAACAAAAAGGGAACTGATAATCAAATTGCGAGATCATTCATCGAGACTAGAATAAAATGAATTGTCGACAACGATAATGAAATTACGACGGTTTTCTCGATGAACAACTATATAATATAAATGAGTGGAAAATACCATGGTATGCTTAACATAGTAAATTATATTGTAAGTGATATTTTACCACCTATGTTAACTTTGCAACAACGAAAAAATTCATTCATGATGCTAAAACATATTTTTGGGATGAACCATATTTATATAAGAAATGTAAGGATCTTATAATTAGAAGATGCGTGCCTTATGAAGAAACGAACAAATCGTTCAAAAATGTCGTGAATACGATTTTGGAGGACAATTTGCAACGAGATAAAGCTGCTTATAAAATTTTACAATACTGGATTTTATTGGCCTACTCTTTTTAAAGATGTTTATAGATATATCAGAACTTGCGATAGATGTCAACGAGTAGGTAATTTATCTAGAAGAAATGAAATGTCTCTAAATTTTATATTATAAGTTGAGATTTTTTATGTTTGGGGATTAGATTTTATGGGACCATTTGTTCCTTCATTTAGAAATTCGTATATATTAGTTGTTGTTGATTATGTTTCTAAATGCATTGAAGCACAAACTTTACCTCGATGTGACGCTAAGAGTGTTTCAAAGTTTCTAATGAAAAATATTTTTACTAGATTTGGAATGTCGAGAGTGATTATCACTGACAGAGGATCTCATTTTAGAAATAAATATATTCACAAACTAGTAGAAAAATTTAACATTATTCATAAGATATCAACTGCTTATCATCCACAAACTAGTGGATTAGCTGAAGTTTCTAATCAAGAAATTAAACGTATTTTAGAAAAGACGAGTAAACCACTAATAGATTGGATTGAGTCTATAAGACTAGACAACTGCATTATGGGCATACGAACTGCTTATAAAACTCCAATTGGAATGACTCCTTACGAGCTTATTTATGGAAAGACTTACCACTTACCAGGTTGAATTAGAACATAAAGCTTATTGGGCGATTAAAGAATTTAATTATAATCCGAAAGAAGGCTTGGTGAGAAGAGATTATTGCAATTAAATGAATTAGATGAATTAAGAAATGAATCTTATCATAATGATAGAATTTATAAAGAAAAAATGAAATTATGGCATGATCGGAAGATTAACCTGAAGAATTTTGAGCCAGGACAAGAAGTTTTACTTTATAATACAAGATTGAAATTATTTCCTGGGAAATTGAAATTACGATGGTTAGGACCTTTCATTATAACTCAAATATTTTCATACAGAACTATAGAAATTGAAGATCCAAAAACTGGGCATAGATTTAAAGTAAACGGACACAGATTAAAACCTTATTTTGAAGGGAGAAGACCAAATTTTAAAGAGGTTTTAATGCTCGATCAACCCGATTACTAACTAAATTAGGTCGGGCTGACGACGTTAAACCAAGCGCTTTATGGGAGGCAACCCATCGTAGTTATTAATTATGATCTATTTATTAAAGTTATTAAAAATTAAAATATAGAATAAATTCTACTCATTTTACTTTTTAGAATCATCACAAATTTGAATCTATACGAAGAAATCAGAAAATATTCGGACCGGAGCGAAAATTAGGCAATTTACCTAATCTCATCGACGGCAAGATCGATCCCGCCGACAGTGAGATTGGCGCGCCCAAATTCAGTTTAAATATATTAACTATCTCGCCGACGGCGAGATAGTCAAAAAGTGATTTTTGTGAGTTATTTTGCGGTTTTGGGCGGTTCTAAGGCCATTTCTCTATATAAAACGTTTAAAACTTCATTTTTACACTATCTTCTTCCTTAGAAACGATTAGAGTCCCTCAAAAACAATCTATTATGGCCTCCAAACCACTAGAAACCACGAAATCCGGAGTGTTTAACCGACGAAAGTTCGTCAGTTCTGAGGCTCAGCGACTATTCAACAGGGTTTTGATGAAGAAGCGTCTGATTAAAGAAAGAGGGTTCGTAAACAGAGGAGCGGAGAATTCCACAACAGCAATTGAAGAAATGATTGTTCAGCGACGTTGGGAGGTATTCTGCTATACCACATCTGCTGTAGTCATTCCAGTAGTCAAGGAATTCTACTCTAATCTGCATGCGATCCATAATGGAAGTGTTTACGTAAGATGCAGATGGGTAACTTTCACTCCTTCTCGAATAAATGAATTATACTCGATTGAAAATACCCATGTTTGCCACTATTCAAATTTTTTTTCCTACAAGATACAATATGAATGAGATCTACAGATATCTGACCGACGAACCTAACGATTGGGAATTACGAGAAGACAGGTACGTTAGTTTTTCTGCGTCACTTCTTAACCCACCCCATCTCAAAGCATTGGCATTTCTTTATTTCATCAAAGTTATTACCCACTATGAGGGTAAATAAAGTCTCGAAGGAATGCGCAATCTTAAATTATTGTATTCAATCTGGATTGTCTATTGATGTTGGATCTATCATTGTGAAGTCTGCATTAGGATTAATTGTGCATGGGTTAATTCATGGACTTGGACACCCATCAACTATATTTGCTTTATGTAGTCAGTACCAAGTTTCCTACGAAGCTTGGGAAAAAGTGTTATTGCCTTGGAAACCACTAGATCAAATATGTTTCCTACATTGGATAACAATGATGAAACAGTATTTATTTCTGATCAAGCATCACAAAACAATCCTTTAGTTAAGCCCACGGTCGATAGAACAAACGTCATTTTACGGAAACTTAAAGGATTGGAGAAGGAACTACAGAATGTGATGAATTCTATTGATAATATCTCTGATTTATTTGATCACATCTATTGGAGAATGAAGAAGCACTTTGACCATACAGGACATCTGGAGGCAAGTTGTATACGACTATTGAGATATAAAGGGTGGATTGAAGAAGATTCTACTGCAGAATTCCCTTTTATGCCTTTCTATAATTTGTTTGTGCACCTGCGTTCTATTGGAAACATCAGAGAAGAGATCAGTTCAGATTCCGATGAGTAGCAGAAAGTTCTATTCATATTATATGTATGTGTGTTGATTTAAATTTAGTTTTTGATTTAGTTTGAACTTTACGTAACTAATCTCAGTTTATATGAGATTGTATGTTGTTTGTTTAGTCTCAGCATTTAGAGTATCGTGGTGTGGATTGCAATGTTGAGTTAGATGTGTTTGGGTTAATTTGATAAGTCAATTGTTAGTTTTGTGGTATTTGAAGTTTGTAAGTTCATGGATTTCATTTATAAAGTTATAATGTTTGTGTTGTGTGAATTTATGTGTTAATATAGAGTCTAATCTTAAAAATATATATATATCAAATTAAGTGACCGGAACAATGAACAAGGCTTAATCTAAGTAGAATATAATTGAAAAGTTAAAAAATATTAAAAATTTGGAAATCCCACCGACAGCAAGAAAATCCCGCCGACTGTGAGGAAAAGTCCGCTGACAGCGAAAATGATCCCGCTGACAGCGAGATTTTCCCGAAACTTTGGCCTTGGTTAATTAATTAGCTCGCCAACGGCGAGAAATTTCTCGCCGACAGCGAGATCGCGAAATGTACTATATTTTAACCTGTCAACCGACACTATTCATCGTATCCTTCCTCAAAACTTCAAAAAACCGACCTAGGGCTTGTGGAATCTTGGATTTGAAGCGATTTCAAAACATTTTAACACCGGATTTTATCTTCCCTTGTTAAGAGCTTCACTCCTATGTAAAATTTTTTTATTTTCACCATGAATTTCTTCTACATTGAGGATTTTGGAAAAATGTTGAAATGTGAAGAAAAGACTTGGATGAAATTCATGGAACTTGATTTAGATTGATTTTAGTAACTATTGGAAGCGATCTTAGTAATATTTAGAAGTTTAGTTAAGATTTTTGTAAATTTCACAGATCGAGAAAATGGCTCCACGTCAAAAGAGAAGAATGGATTACGACAAAACTCATTTTTTGAATGCAATGGCACAATCAAGATATTTTCACAATATTCAAGCCAGAAAATGCATTCAGGATCGAGTTTTCAAAAATCCTGGAGGTGAAGTAGAGCGAATAATTAAAGAAAGAGGATGGGAAAACTTTTGTTACATAACCAACAGAGCCGTTGTGGAAGTGGTAAAAAAATTCTATGTCAACCTAACTGCGATCGAAGGTGCACCAATCAAGGTGAGAGGATTTTTAGTAGATTTCAGTGCTGCAAGGATTAATTCATTTTACGAAGTACGAGATGTATACACCAGTGAGTACGATACCTTTAGAACTATGGAAGGACCACTAGAAGAAGTGATCAACTTTCTCACTGACAGAAAAGGAGTTTGGAAGCTTAAGCAGCGTGAAAGGGTAAACTTTCCTCTCTCAATGTTGAATGCATCATCTAAAGCCTGGCATTATTTTATTTGTTCTACCTTGTTGCCCACTTACCACCATAGTGAGGTAACAAGAGATGAAACGGTTCCGAATTTACGTATTCAGAACCAAAGAAGTATTAATGTGGGAAGTATAATTTATAAGAATATATTAGCCACCACAAGAAGTAAAAGTGGAGGAGGACTAGGACACCCTGGTCTGATTTAGGCACTCTGTCAATTATTTGGGGTAGAGGCAAGGGATGATGAGGAATGGGTGGAGCCTATGAAACCCATTACTCCGGCTAATATTAAGAAATATGAATCCCACGAATGATGGAGATCTGGGACTAGGAGCTATGTACCTTGAAAAACTGGAGCATATTGATCAGAGAATTGGAGGCTTAGAGAGAAGACATGATTATGACAGATAGTATCTCCAGAGACATTCAGAGTATGAGATAGCCTATTATGATGCTGAGAATCGTTATAGGAGAGAAGAGCTCGATGTTGTATTTCCTGAGTGTCCACGATATACTCATTACCAACCTAGTCCACCCACTGATCAAGGAAACGACGATATAGTTTGGGACTTTGATGTGGAAGATTAGATGTTATGTTTATTTGTTTAGTTATAGACTCTGATGTTGTGATTGTTTGTTTGTTGTTTTAAATTTTAGTATTAATGTTTTAGTTTATGAATTTAATTATGATGTAGTGTAGATTTTTTTAAATATTGTTGTTAAAATTATATAGGTTTTAAATTTTTAATGTTTTTAGACTGCTATTGTAACCTTGGATTGAATTAGTAAATGTATGTGGATGTAGTATAATATGTTAGTATAAAATGTGGTAGTATTGTGTTAAACTTCTTTACCCGGCACTTTCTTTAATATTTTGTGTGTAGAAAAAAACTAACAGTACATGTTAATTAAGTAATGGAAAAAGCCTGCAGAATTTCAAAAAGAAGAAATACCTAAAGCTCGAAGGTATGATTTAAATATTATAGTTTATTTCCTTTTCACCCTATATAGATAGATAGAAAAATTTAAGTTTGGGGGAGGGAAAAATACAAATTTAATTATTAAATTATTCTCAATTTATATTTTCAAAATTATTATAAAAATGAATTTTTGTAGTAATTTTAATTCAGTAACTAGAATTAATTTATCTAATTATTATAAAAGTTGAATAAAATATTTCTAGTAATTAAACTAATTTTATAGATTAAGAAATTTAGTTTAAAAGTATAAGAATATAGTTAACTATTTAAAGTACGGAAAATTATATTTTCAAATATGAAATTCTTGAGTATTTAGCTGAGAAAGAAAAGATTGAAACTCAATGAAGTAAAAGCTTTGAAATATATATTAAGGGAATGTTTCCAGTTTCAAATTTAGGAAGAGGAAAATGAAGTTCAAAATTATTAACAGGCTAACCAAAAATAGTGATCCTCACTTAAAAAAAGAAAAAGGGATTGAAAATTAATCCAGAAAGAAAAAGAAAAAAGAAATATATATATATATATATATATATATATATATATATATATATATATATATATATATAAAGTGAGGAGAAGCTTGAGGAAATGTCTTATCGAAAATTGGCTCATTTGAATCAAACTAAAGGATAAACTTCAATTACATTTCTGAACTTATATATATGGATTAGTAATTTACTAAGTAGTGCTTTCATGAAATTCTTATCATCTAAATATCTTAAGTAATTTAATATTGAAAAGTATAGTCATTCTTATAATAAATAGAAGACTAAAAATCTTATATTTGATAACTAAATAGTCTTATATCTATAAAATTAATTTAAATATCTAAAAATATTTCTATTAAACTTTACTTATAATACTTATTTAAATCAAATTCATAGTATTTACGAATTAAAACTTTACTACAAATAATCATTTACTTTTATGTAGTTAAGTTTGGGGGAATTTGATCACTAGAAAATATATTAAGAATTTCATGTCAATTTTATACGAAATTGCACTTTAAAGAAAGGTATTTTCTTTATTTTATTGTAGGAATGAATATTTATAAGTACTGAATGCAAAAGGCACAAAAGAAGCAAATTTGGAGTAAAAAGGACTCAATTTGATAAAAATTGAACTATCCCGCCGACGGCGAGATTTAGGCCGCCGACGGCGAGTTTTTCCCGAAATATTTTTAATATATTATAAGGAGCCCGCTGATGGCGAGATCGAGCCCGCCGACAGCGAGATCGGCGCTGTTAGCCCATCTTCTAGAAGTCCGCCGACGGCGAGATCAAGCCGCCGACGGCGAGACAGTTGAAAAGAGCCAAAAATACATTGAACCTGGACGCTTTTTGAAGAGGTGCTTAAGCAACCTTTGGAGATTTGATCACTTTTATAAACAGAGACGAATTTTAGTCAGTTGTGAGTCAGTTTTGTGTCATTTGTGTGGAAGTTAAGTGTAATTTAAGAGTCTTTTTAGTGAGTAGATAAAGTGTTTAGCGTTTTGGTGTGTTATCTTGGAAGGAAGAGTCGAAGGAAGCTTGAGAGTACTGCTTGGGGAGAAAAATTAAGATAAGTATATTTGTTATTTGTTTGTTAACTTTAATGAAATTCATGCTTTGTGTTACTTTTCCCATACATTCTAAGTAGTTTCCTTAGTCTTTCTCCTTGTTATCGAGATTTTGTGAATTGATGAAAGTAGTTGTGCCTAAAAATATGAAAATAGAAATTGTGCTAATCTTTTACTTAAATCTTAATTTACTTTCAATCTGGCCAATTGATTTGTTAACATATGTTGAATTATCAACTATAGTAAAGATTACATCCAAGATTCAGGGAAGTTAAAAGCCATGGAAGGATGGTGCAAATAAATAGGGAATATTAACTATCGGGCGTAGAATTGGACATTTTAGTGTGACAGACTAAAATATTCAATTCGGTCTTATTGTTTGTAGATGTTAGCCCTCAGGCGAGGGAAACGTGGGAGCTCTGAAGTGGCAGTTGGTATCCTCCCAGCCTAGCCGCAGATTCAGTAATCAAACATAAGACTAGTCAATGTTCTTTGCACCTGGACCAAAGGGTAAAGAATAGGAATGCTCCTATTTGGCACAATACAATTAAAAACTCATTTAATTCGTAATTCACTTAATTCTCTAAAACAAGGAGAAAGATACTTTTCTGAAATCTTATATTCAACATTTAAGCATTAGTTTATTTTAGTCTAAGTGTTCTTAATTTCCGTATACTAGATTAGTAAGTAAGTTTACTTTAATTTGTCTTTGAAATTCTCTAACTTTCCTGTGGGATCGATATCTAGGACTCCATAGAGCCCTATATTACTTGATAACGATACGTATACTTGCGTAGTATCCACGATATAAATCATAAAATCCATAACAGAATCATCGTATATATATATATATATATATATATATATATATATATATATATATATATATATATATATTCAGTGCGGGATCGAGTTTTGGTGTCGTTGCTAATTTCCATATAATAGTTGTAAGTATAAATATCGAAAAGTGGATCAATATGTGTGTGAGCAAATGAACATAATAGTGTCCCAGAAAAAGTAGTGGGATCCTTAGGAGAGTGCTAGCATTAGTGAAATGTAGCGGCGTGTGCGAGGGAACGTGGGTGTTGATAAATGTGCATGTGCACACTTCGGTATGTACGTGTGCATGTACATGGATGTGCTCATCTGTGCATCTGTCAGAGTGATCACGCGCGAGCATGCATGCATGTAGGCATGGGCACGTAAGTTAACATGCAGGTGCTGGCACGAGCGTGTGAGGAGCGATTTGCAAAAATATTTGTGTCTGGATATGTGTGGCATGTGTGCGTGCCCATGGGTTTGCTAGCAAAGCAAACCTTCAATTTTCGATTTTTTTTTCTAAAATTTCAACTATAATACCGCTCTTGAGGGGCAAAGAAGCCACGCATGTGCTCTATATGCTATAGTTTCCTTGCCCATATATAGAGGTTGTCTAATTTCTTTAGGCTAATGTTACCTAATTAAATTCAATAAATGGTGGCTACCTAAATTCATACAGTTATTGTCTACCTAAGATATTTGTTTTTTTTTAGGTTATTTTTCTTTATAAATGAGATGATTGAGACCCATAATAATAAAATTTTGGCCTTCCCTTAAAAGATGTGCTAATCATTTAGTCTTTTATATAGACTTCATCTTAGCTTGATATTATCGATATCTGTGATATTAATAGTATTGAGAAAGTAGAATAGTTTCTATTGAAAGGTATAGACATTGGCTTTGATTCCATTAAAATGAAGACAAATGTTTAAATTATGCTATAAATTTCACAGAGAAAAAGACAATCTGATGGAAGTAGAGACCTTTGAAAGCCATAAAAGATCTCAAAAATTATTTTGTGATGTTACTAGAGTATGATGATCTCATGTAGATCTAATAATTTTTTATTTTACTTTTAAGTTAATTTTTTTTTAATATTTGATCTTTATTAAAATTAGTGATGTTGATACTTGATGAACTGTTGATCTTTTCTAATAATTTGCTTCCAAGTGAAGACAAAATAACTATAAGTCTTTTGAGAAATCCAACATACAACAATTGAGATATTGCCCCTAGTGGAAACATAGTAACATTGAAATCTTCTGAGGCTTAAGCCTTCTAATGCTTTTTAAGTGTACATATAAATTTTTAGGCTTATAATCTATTGAGATTTATTTAAATTTACTTATATTTTTTTATTCTCATAGCCTTCTGAGATTCTTTTAGCGTAGATGTAACTTTGGAGACTTATAGTCTTTTGAGATTCTTTTTTAATGTACATGTTTCTTCTTAGGCTTATAAAAAAAATTTTGAGCGGATACTTATCACCTATTTGCTCTCATAGAGTCTTTCTAGTGATGTCCATGTCCACTACTAGCTTCTCATTGAGACAACCCCATGGATGTGCATTCTAGGGATATGAATGGAGCCGTTGTTTGTCACTTGCCTTTAATGGGTCTTTCTAGTAAGTATTGTGTTCACTACTAGCTTTCCATTGAGACTGCCTCATTGGTGTGTCTTCCAAAGGTATAAGTGGAGAATTTTTATATTACTTTCCCTCTAGAGGTATTTCTAGTTATGATTACTATCTTCCCATCTAGACTACCTCACGGGCATGTCTTCTAAGGGTATAAGTAGATATTGTGTCTATCAGTTACTCACAATGGGTATTTCTAATTAGAATTGTGCTAACTACTAGTTTTCTATCAAGACTACCTCATAGGCATATTTTCTAATTGTATAACTTGAGACAGACTGCCACTTGTCTTTGAAGGGTTTTTCTAGTGAGAATTTATTAGCTTCTCATCGAGGCTGCTTTACAGGCTTGTCTTCTAGGGGTATAAGTAGAGACTTTGTCTGTCACTTGCCCTTACGGAGTCTTAATTTAATAATTTTTTAAATTGTTATAAATTGCTCTACAAAGAGCATGGTAAGTTCATCAAATGTATGAATAGTTTATTTTAACAGAGAATATAACTAAATACATGCTCGAACTTTGAGAATGGCATTAAAAAGTTAGTAGAGAAACACATCATAGTCTTATTATATGTGCATGATGGTTCTATAGTAGTCAACATGTTCATATGGGTCGGATATCCCATTATATAAATCAATATTTTAGAGTTTTAATTATGTTAAAATAGAGTGTTAGAGTACTATTGTCCAAGGGTGAGGACTCGTAGGAAGCTACGTTGAGCAAGAAAATGACTTTTGTCCCTTTAAGAGAATTCTTCTTAAATCACACTACGTAGGTCATCATTAATTACATTATGAAGTTGAGCTAAATTCTCCAAGAGTGTTTGAAGTTTTTAATTTGGTCTGGATACATGAGATGGATGTGTAAAACTAGCAATATCTAGCATATTAGCTTTTTGATCCGATAGAGGGAGAGCTTCAATATGAGGAGGGGCGGTTGGAGGAGTGTTCTCTATGTCAGCGTCCCTGATAGGTGGTTGTTTTGTGGTAGATGAATTCTGATTTGTGCTAATACTAGTTATCGAGCTCACAGAGAAGCTAAACAACCTTATTTTGAAATTCATCCATTCTTTGTATATTGTCTTCTAAAGGCAAAGAAGATGCATCTTAACCAACAGAGTTATGCCCATCTGGAAAAAGGATGAAGAGGCTTGTCATCCCTGACTACATGATTGTCCCCTGAAATGGTTGATATTACAGTGGGAGGCTCTATTGTTACAAGTATTATGCTTCTTAGTCATTGAAAGAGTGCTCACACTTCTATAAAGGCGAGATTACAATTCCCACAAATGATATCAAACTGTTGGGTGCTAGAAAATTATCAATGGTAGAAAAATCTTATGTCTTAGCTCAGCATAATTTTCAACACACACAGATAGAAATGTAAGAGACAACCATATTTTCTACGTGAAAAAGCTCTGACATGTGAAAAAATCATAGGGTCTAGGCCAATCAAAATAAAATTTAATTGTTGTAACAACATCAGAATTGAATCATCTTACGCTCGTTGGAACCTCTCGTCAAGCCGCTTGATTTGACCACAATCTAGCATGCTAAAATTTGAATTTGTTTGGCTTTCCAATTGATGCATCAAATACTTTTACTAAAACTTTAAGTGGTTGATATAGGCTAATTTGAACTCAGATTGAATCGTTTTCAATTTCATTAGTTTGACTTGTCGAGGCGCTCAATTTGATTATAAATATTTTTAAGCCGGGTCTCGAATGATCTTTGATTTAAATTTAGAATATTTCCTGCTCAAAATGCATCGAGATTTGTGTTTTCTTGTCAAGTATTAAATATTTCACATTAAAAAATTAACATCTAATTTATCTCGGATAACAAAATACTATTATTATCTTATAGATGTTAAAATTTTTAAACATTATCAGAGACAACTCTTCCTATATTATAACATTCGAAACTTTTGTAAACTTGCAAATTTCTACTTATAGGTAAGTGGCATGATGGGATTTTAAGTTTTTCACGTGATCAAGCACAAACGTTCATTAATTTTTGGATTAATGGATGACTTATAATAATTTGAAGGAGCAAATAAACTCAATATTTTATAAATTTATAATTATTAACTGATAGCGATGACTCTACTGACACAAAAAATGTCCAGTTTTTTTTAATTTAATTGACCTTGAATCAATTTGAATCATGTCGTCGAAGTAGTTTATGGGACCAAAGAAAGTCCCTATTCTTACTCCAAGTTCATGGACCATTGTCTCTCACCACTAATTTTGAGCCTTATTGATAAGTGTAAAAAATATGTAAAAATAGTTGTATAGTTGGGCATAAATATTTTGATTTTATATACTTTTTATGATATCTTTGTTTTGTATGGTGTAGAAAATTTACAAGGCAGCAAGTTTGAAAGAAAATGGAAAAATAATGTAGCAATGTACTGTAGCATGTTACTGGAGCGTGTCAGGGTGACGGTAGCAGAGCCAAGCCCCGTTGTAGCAGCGTCGAGGTGCCAGTAGCAATATCAAGCGCTCGAGAAGCAGCATATGGGCGCCATAACCAGGAAAAAAATTGTCCAAAAACCAGAAAGCATAGAAACCAGGCGGCTGGAATAGGAATCAAACGCCTGAGCTAGAAACTCGGTGCCAGATCTGGAAACCAAACTTTATGTCAACATACAGAGCGATAGGAAATCAAGCGCCCTATTCAACCAACCAGAAGACCGGTTCAAGCAACCTGACACCCAGTTCAGGCACCTCATGCACTTATGGTTCCAAGATGCTCTAAGCTGCGGGAAGGGTAAAATATGTGGATTTTGAAGGAAATGGTAGCTCTATGCCATTTTTACTTGGTATGTGAGATGTAGAGTGTTAGAAAGTGTGTTTGAATATTTAGAATATGTAAAGTTTTTTTTATCTCTTGTAAGTGTGTGGAAGAAAATCAAAGTGGAGTTTCATTGTAATATGGAGATTTGAAGTGGAGCAAAAGAAGATTCATTCTTAATTTGATTGTAGTTCGTTTGTGTAAACTCTTACTTTGAATTTTAATAAAAATTTCTTTGTTTTCTTCAGAACATGTTTTGAAACAGTGTTTTACGATTCTTTGATTTGGTTAGTGATTAATCGTGTTCATCCATGAGATTTGTTTGAGAATTCATTGGATGTAATTGTATGTTAATGTGTTATCTTTTCGATCTTTTTTACATTCATTTTTGTCAATTGGAATGTTAAAATACCTTTTGATTTAGGACTATTAACCGTAAGCTAGAAGAACAAGTAGAGTAACACACAATCACCTAGTGGAATTGGAATGATGTCAGTATGAGACTGCAACCTAAATAGGGGACTAGAACATTCCTGGAAAACTTTACAGAGCTATGTCAGCTTAACTCTAATATGAGATTTCAGTACTTCTTATAACCTTAAAAGAGGCAAAAGAGGATTTATCTCTGATTGTTAACAATACTTAGGAAATTCTTTCGAAAAATATCAAGGATTCACTAAATCCAAATCAAAAGAGCATAATTCTAACATTAGAAAACACACCCTTGTAGCTTTAGATTTTTTTTTTTTTTTTTTGTTCAAAATTAAACTTAGCTATTTTAAAATTCCTTAAAAAATTGGTTTTTCAAGCTAGACCTAAAGCTAGTAAACTAGACTTTAACCTTCTTTAGAAATTAGCATGTTTCCTATGGGATTGATACACGAACATAAAAATCTTTATATTACTTGAATGACATGTATGCTTGTGTGGTTAATACGTGCTTCACAGCATTGCAACATCACTTATTCAAGAGTTTGCATCTATCAAATACCTATTTCACTTTGAATTAGAAATTTTTTTATCATTTGTGGATGTAACATTCTCTTTGACTTTAGCTTGTTCTAAAAGAGCTACCAAACAAATAATTGGGCTGAGAACAATGTCTTGCACGAGATTATTTTATCATCAGCTAATGAGTTGAAAGATGGATTGACCGGCCCTGTATCATCCTCCTTTGCATAATAATCTGCATTTATATTTTTTTTAAAGCAATAGACACGTATATAGGACACATGCTAAATAGATAAACATATCTCATTTAAGAAGAAAGTAAACTCATAATATACTAATATCTCTATTTAAAAAGTTAATAATATGGACTGTAATCCATATCAAAGCGAGACATCACCTCTAATTTCAAGCTGAATTTGATCCTATCAACATTTATATTTTATTTGTAGGATTTAAGAGATCATCCAGAAAAATCTTATTTTGAATCATTAATCATTTGCTTTATTTTTCAATAAATGTACGACCAGTTTGGTTGTCCATTTTTTCCACTATCGTCATGTAATACAAAAAAAGGATGACATGGTAGGAAAATGATAGAATCTAAATCATTTGGAGAGTACATTTGAACATAATTCGAACAATATCCAAATATATCCATATATATCTCACATAGTTTAATTCATTTGGATACTCTTCAGGCATATTTGGAGGAAAAAGCCATTTTAATCTGAAACAAAGACCATGGTTGTTAAGAAAATTAATAATAAACATATTTGACCAATTTTAGATACCATAAAGTATGTATAGTCTAATTACCTAAAGCTTTAATGTGAGACATAATCATAATTAGAGAGACAAAGCAACTAAATCGAATATGCAGATGTTTTTATAAGATTATAACTTTCAAATTGCGTTATTAATGAGGTTTACATTGAGTTGTGAATATTACATGCAAACATAGATAAAACTCATACAGAAAAAACTGAGAAGCAATTGAAATACATAGAATTAGAAAGACCATTTCTATAATTGTTCAAGATTATGTAAAATTAAAATGAATAATCTGCACGGAAGATTTAAATTTGGCAAAACTTATGGAAGTATGGCACATATGGTATATGTAGATATGGCTCTTTATGCAAGGGGAAAAGAAAAATGCTCCAAAAGAGCAATTAAAAAACAAAACAAATGCAGTCCCCTAACACCTAAATACAAATTATATATTACTATAAAAACACAAAAAGCAATATCCAGAGCTGTATCAAGAGGCAATAAGAAAAAGTACTAAGTTTTTATAATCAATATTCCAGGGTGGGTCATTGGCCTGTTAACTTTCTGTTCCTTGAACCCTATTCGCTATCCAAAATTCTTCTCTTTAGCAAAATCTTTCAATACCATGACCCTCCCAATTGTCCCACATACAGATATGCTTATTTGGACCAAAAAAATATATTAAAAATAATAATAATATAAAGAAAGAATTGCACTATAGTTGCACTGCCCTTCCCTTTTCTAATGCCAGGAAAGAGAATATCATGACCAACATCTCTGTAGTCCTGATATTGCCTCAAAATGAATGCATAATATCTCTTGTATTACTTACTCACGTATTGGGCTCCCCAGGATCGGATGGGGATGAACCTGCATCCAGTCATAATGCATATTAACATATAAAAATAAAAATAAAAAATAAAATAAAAAAATGTATACTGCAAAATGTTTTAACTATAAAAATGATAATGCTGAACTTGGTGCAATAAACTGCATGTCATACGCATGAATATTTATATCAAGCGTTTACCTTCTTCTGTTTACATGCATATTAGCTTTTTATGGCGTTCAGTTTTAAAGTAGAATTTTGAGATGAGAACTAACCCAAACGCCCCATTTTCCCTGCATTTGAAAATCAGCTTAATTAACTGATTTCCAAATCGCGTGGTTTCCTCCCTTGGGCCCTCACATCAACTGTATCCAACAATAGGGGTGTAAACAAGTCAAGTCGAGTTCGAGTCACCCTCAGCTTGAGCTTGAGCTTGAGCTTGATTAATTAATCGTATTCGAGCTCGAGCTCGAAGTTTGTTCCACGAGTTTGAGCACACTCACGAGCTAGCTTGATTAATACAAAAAAGAAAAAACAATATTAATTCAAACTGGCATTATAATAAAATAACAAATAAAATGAGTAATTAAGAGATAAATAATAAAAAAACTTTTGATATAAAATTTAAAATATCATTTTTAACCTTTTTAATAATTTAAAGATAAAATTTTAAATTTTATTATATTTTGATTATATTTTATATTAATTTTTTTTAAACAAGCCAGCTCACGAGCTAACAAATCAAGTCAGGCTGGCTTGAGCTTGGCTTGTTAGCTCATTGAGTTTAATTCACGAGCCATTTATTGAGTCGAGCCCGAGCAGGCTTACAAGTTGGCTTGGCTAACTTACACCCCTATCCATCACCGTTGACCTCCCCCAAGTTCTCCCCATCACCAAAGACTTCCATGAGGCCCTCTAGCCATCGGTGCCCACCTCTAATCACCTACTAGCACTCAGCCTCCCCCAAGTAGCTTCATAATGCATCAACATCGCCCCTTCCAACTGCAATCCTCACCAGCGGCCTCACACAAGCCCATCTGGTGGATAAAAGTGGAATTTTGATGTATTTGAAATGTAGTCTAACAAATATAAGAAGTACTTCAATGCATTTGAGTTACATTCAACCAAACAATGAATGTATCTCTAGGATTTCAATTACTACGTATTTCTGAGATGCATGCATTTCATATATGTCCGACCAAACACCTTCAAAAGATTCATCACCTCCCAGATTAAAAATTTGAAAGAAGATAGCAAAAGCATTAATATCAATGGTATGTCTTTTTCATAGCTCTTTTTTATTTTTCCCTTGAACTCAATGCCTTGCCATCACTCAGTTTCAGCTACATATCTCAAATGGATTCAACAAAAACATATAAACAGAAGTTGGCGGGTGGATTCAGAAATTTGGTCACCAATAAATTCAGAAGATGTGAAAATAGCAATGTGAAGGGTTAGCATACAGCTACTCATTTTGTTCAGAGAAGTGAAATTCAGGTAAAGATCATAACCATGAATGAATGCCATATGTTAACCTTCCAACCATAACAAACCCTCTTTGTCCCGTATTTTTCTCATGAACTATGTAAATAACTATGAATGCAGATACTTGCCTGAAGGAACCTCTCCTCATTGATGCTTCTTGTCCTAAGTTTAAGCTCCCCTCTGCTGGTTGTGAGTTCATCCAATATTTCAGCACCAAGACATTCCTCACTGCTGTCGGTGGACGCTGGTGTTCCATCAAGCTGCTACAAAAATTTACTCCATCAATCTAAACATCCATGCAGCATAGGACAGTTTGTGCAGGGCTCCAAATTGTTTTAATATTGAGAAGTTATCAAAATAAATTCTGAAGGTGAGAATGCTATTGGAGCATAGGACAGTTTGTGCAGGGCTCCAAATTGTTTTAATATTGAGAAGTTACCAATATAAATTCTGAAGGTGAGAATGCTATTGTTTAACAACAGTAAGATAAATGGGATCAGCAAATTCCCAAGAAGGAATGCTGTACCTCAAATGAGAGTTTATGATCATGAGTAGGAACTCCAGCAATTTCTTCATACTCAGCTGCATCAAGTTCCCACAGATGCTGCGAGTGAAAGAATTTGGGAAGCAGGTGTTCTCTGATGCTAATTAACAGGTAAAATGGCAGTGGAAAGAGAATTCCTCCTATAGGAATCCAAGTAACTCCGAAGCATATTAGGAGAAAGACAAATTGGAAAATTGTAAAGGCAGCTATAACCCTAAAAGGAACAGACACCACAAATGAAGCATGGATTCCTTCCAATACTCTGCCAACATAAATAAGAGAAAACAAAGATAAATAAAACGGAGACAGTATTGGCTCATTAAAAACAGTTATGAAAAAGAGATTTATTAACATAATCATGCTGAGTTGCAAAAATGGCAATGTATAGAATTAGGAATTGATTATATCAGCCTGATTTTTTCAACAGTTATAACATACAGCTATCATAGACTCATGGAATGTCTCATTCTTTCATACCTCATCTGAAGAATATGGTTAGAATTACAGACTGAGCTGTAATGGAACCACACAGTTCTTCCAAGAAAGTGTTTGTTTCCTAAAGGGGCACAGTTAGAAAAGCTTACTTGTAACGTCTTCCCGGAGTAATGAATAAAAGCAAAATCCTTTCCCAGAACTGATTTCCATGAAGGCTATCTACGGCCATGTATGCAAAGAAGCCCCACAGAACTGATGTAGGAATCTTCCTGATCAGAGGTATAGCTCCAAGGCAGACTCCAATCAGTAGGGATTGAAATAGGTTGGTAACTCTCTGCTCATTCACCCGAACAGGCAAGTGCGCATCAATGTGCTTCTCAGGATCAAATTCACCATTTAATTCTTCACTACTCATGACAGCTTCTTTCAAATTCTTCAATTCATTTACCGCTGTACGAGTCTGCAGAAAATATGATTAAGTATTGAAGGATTAATCTCAATACTCAAACAGAAAAATCTTTGATTAGGTTTCACAAGTACAGCTTCAAACTGATTATTCTATTTTGCAGATAAACTAAAACAACTAGAATGTAGAAGCAGTAAAGGCCCTGGTTCTCCACTTGGTATCTTTACGAGACTTGCTACTGAACAAATAAGAAAACCTCGGTTTTACTCTCTAATTCAGGGGAAGAAAGACAAACTAGTTTCTTTAAAGCACCATGCAATAATAAAAATTTAGAAATGTGGAAGTGACTATACCACAATAAATGATTGAATAACGAAGTAAAACGTGATTGAAAGCACTTACACTGTTGCTCTTGTCCATTTCTATGAATACTTCTTGCATTTTTCCATATATTTCAGAATTGCTAGCCTGCAATTGTATGCCTTCCTTTGCAGTCTCAACCATCCTCTTGCGAATCAACTATAAAACAAAAGTAAATCTTGAAAAAAAGATTATAATGAAACATCTACTACATCAAACCGCAATAGAACCCTAACTAGTTTATGCAGACCTGCCTCTTGAGAACTGCCAGACTTTTTGTATGCATAGGGGACTGAGGCAAGACCCCATTTGATGGAGGGATTCCTAGAAGCCCGCAAATCAGAACCTTCAATCATAAATTAGAATCATGGGACAATTCAAAATGTTGAAATATCGATATAACACAAAAGATGAACTTGAGAAGCTACACACCAGGACACCAAGAACAAAGATGTCATAATGATAAGCAGATGGGTGTTTGAGATTAAATTCCCTTTGTTGAGCCATTTGAGAGGCAATGCTATGGTCAAAAAAGTAAAGTCCTGTCACCATTAAAGCAGGTAATATTGCAGCAAAGATGTACAACGGGGGTACAAGCATCATATCCTGTCATCATTTTAATATTCAACTCAGGAAATGTGAAAATAAGAACTGGAGGATGCCTTAGTAAAAATAACCACATACAAAAAAAGTAAGATAGCCTTAATTCTCCTCTTTTTTTCTTCTTTTTGAATATATTTATAAATATCTGGCTGTCTCATTAGTGAAAAGGAGCTTGTCTGTTCACCTGACCCAGCAATGTAACAATGTCAAACATAATTCCTCCACAATTAAAAAAGAAATCAAGATTATTGAACCAGCAATTTTATATCTTTTATCATTTAAGCTTGGACTCCAAATACATCCAAAGTTGATTCCATATAGAAACTTCATCTAAAAAATTTGTCAGGAAATATAACATTAAATTGTTATTTTCGTTAAACATATTTCTGGGAATTGCAAACATTCCTTCAACTAACTGCTCTGTAACAAGTTATATCAGCACAAAAGTAGTCACGGCAGAAATCATAATCAAGCATTGCCAGAATTAGGTCTTCATTTCCAAAACAACCCGCTATTAAAGATCGCATGTCAAACAAGACATTGTAAATCTAGAAAAATTTTGGCATCTCCTTAGATTATATAATACATTATAACATAAAATTCAGCCAAACCTTTGCTACAGTCCAATTATGTGAAGATTCACCCTGCCAAGGGAGTGGACTAGAAAGCCTTCGTGGAACTCCTGAAGCAACATCTTTGGGAACGGCATAAGATAATGCTGTCCAAACCAATACAGTCAGAGGTACTCCATAGTCTGCAATCAAGCTTCTAAACCAGGCTGCATTTATTAATGGTGATTACATCTTTAGCAGCGTTAAATTCATTCAAAAAATGCAGCACATGACTCGGTCAGCATTCTAAGAAACCTGTTCCGTATCGCCATGCCCTTGCACGTCTGCTCTTCAGAGAAGTATATAGCACACCAAGTGAGAAAATAACCCCCAGCAAACCGTTCGTGTATAGCCCCTCAGACTGGTACCTCAGGTCGTTATGGTCCTCGCCTTTAGGCTTTGTAAATTCACAGGTTATGCCCTTGGATTGTAACAATTCAAGTTAATAATGCCAAGCATTGCAACATTGGAACGCCTAACAATTAATATATATAGGCTATATTTAGGGAAATTTACATACATACCACACAATTCTTATGTATTTACATATCTAACACCAAAACTTTGATATTTACAGTTCTAACATTTCGGTCTCACAAAACCTATGCTTGAAAAGGTGTATTTCACTTTTAAAAAGCTTAATAAGGGTGATATTGTCCAAGTGATGTTAAAGTTTTGAGTGTTAGAGATGTAGATATCAATGTTTAGATGATGTGTAAATAAATAGGAATTATGTGGTATGTATGCAAATGCCACAAATTTAATA
This sequence comes from Papilionanthe hookeriana x Papilionanthe teres, assembly GCA_022702705.1. Taxonomy (NCBI): domain Eukaryota; kingdom Viridiplantae; phylum Streptophyta; class Magnoliopsida; order Asparagales; family Orchidaceae; genus Papilionanthe; species Papilionanthe hookeriana x Papilionanthe teres. The sequence continues at coordinate 112,993,969 of CM040422.1, read as the reverse complement.
TTGAATTACCTTAATGGCTTCTTGCAAGAACAGAACAGTAATCAACATTCCAAATAGTTCGCCTGCAATTCTTGTAAACCGCGTAATGATGTTACACGCATTAAAAATAGCAAGAAAGAACAACATACAAGCTGTCCAGAAGCAGACCCTGCATGAGATAAGCTGAAAAATTAAGATTTTTAAAGTGACTAAAGAATTAGAATGAAGTGCCAAAATAGTCCCTCGCCATTTATATTGGAGCCATTTTAGTCACTAAGTTTATAAAAATGCTAAATTAGTCCCTAGATTATATTAATGAGGATAAAATAATCCTTACCAGAGATTATTACAACACATTAAAAGAGTCTATGGGAATAAAATGACCCACTACAAAGAGTCGCAGGGACATTTGACACTTTTCTCCAAAGAAATATAAGTACATCTAAATCCTTATGTGCACATTATTACCAGCCAACCCAAGCTAAAAACAGATGGCTTCCAAGAACTTCCTGCCCTTTAGCGAAATGATACAAGTATGAGTACATTATCACTGTGGGTTCCGCCACTCCTAATATCAGGATGGGTTGGCCTCCAAATAATGAGTGTATGATGCCACAAATAGAAGTCGAAGCAAGGGTCTCCAAAACACTTAGCTGTCCATCTAAAATAAAAGTAAAAGATTTTCAAACAAACTGCCCTCCTTTTACCATTTTGTAACAGCAGGTTAAAGTCTAAAAGATAAAAACATGCACTTTATTTCAAAGAAAACCTACCTGTGTCTCTGCTCAGTTGCTCCCCAAAAGCAACAACAGGAATGGCTGAAGAAAAAAAGATGAACAAACTTGGGGCCAATATCCTGACATTGATAAACAAGGTAATCAATAATTGATCCAAACTTATTCTCGCTAATACAAGAATCATTCTACAGCAATACCTAATGCCCGAACGGAATCCACCCACCCAATCTTGCTTGTAGCAATTAGCTCTACCTTTGAAATCCTTTATTACCCCACCAAAAGGATGTTTAGGCTGATTCATTTCTGAATAAAATAAATAGGCAATGTTAATAACAGACAGGATAGTAGGATTTTGAGACAAACTCAATTATAATACTAAGATGAGAAACTTTCTCTTCCTCCACCATCATGAATGTTTCAGCATACAACAATACTACATTAAGAAACCCTGACATATATACATTTTTTAATATATATATATATATATGCTAGGATTTATAGTTTTAGTTTAAAAATAGGATACAATATTGTTTCCGTTTATAAATTAAAAAAAAAACTATTTTAAAAAAAAGATAAAAATTATATGGACAAATTTTGTGAAAGGCATAAAAAAGATTGGGATAAGAGAAATGATGATGATGATGATCCGTAAATGTTCGTACTGGAAGCTTGTGCCCCACTTCCATCCAAGACTATCTTCTTTTTGAGCCAAAAATCAAAATGAAAAGTTTGAAAGCGAACAGGGAACTGAAATCTAGAGAAAGAGAAGTAGATAACCCGTGTTCTCACAATCGATAGCGCATGTTTTTAGGTGTTGGGCAGGCTTAGAACTCTCATAAATGACCTCTATGTAGGAAGAAAAGGTCGAGTGGCCACCAAAATTTCTAGTGAAATTGTTTAAAAAGACAAAAAACTAACACATTTGAAATGATTTTTCCAACTTAGTAACCAGACAAAATGAAATAGGAAAAAAAAAACTGTAAGTACAATCTACGAACAAAAATGATTACTCCAAATGCAATGTTCGTCATTTTGAATGAACAACAATTGAACACATACAAGGATCAACAGTGGACTCATCAGCTCACCAACAGCATAAATAGATCCTTTAAATGAACAATAGAACTATGCCTGCATCTTACATTAGAAGTACTAACAAGAACTTGGATAGAATGAGAACAAAACTAACAAGGGACTTAACAGCTTGCATATGAGCAAGCATAACAACTTCTCACCACTTTTAGAAGTTTCATGAGAATGCAAGAATTCAATTAACTGTGGGCTAAACAAAAGCAATTTGGCTATATTTAAGTACATGAAAAAGAACTGACAAGCACTTATATAGAATGAGAACAAAAATAGCAGGGGACTTGATAGCTTGCCTATGAGCAAGAATAAAAACTTCTCACTACTTACAGAACTTTCACGAGTATGCAAGAATTCAATAAACTGTGGACTAAACAGAAGCTATCTGGTTTTATTTAAGTACATGAAAAAAACCACATATTATTGCTAATAAAGCAAATAAGCGATTACAACTGACACACTTGAAAGAAAAATAACAATAGCTCAACATTCCAGTTCAAATTAGGGTTAACCTCGGAGAGGTGGTGGTGATCGGTGAGGGGTGGAAGGTGGCGGGATGGTTGATGAGGTGGTTGGCAAGCAAATAACAACAAGCCAACAATTTTATGGGTTCCGGACAGCAAGTACGCAGCAGATATCGATGTTGCACGGCTGTCCGGGATGAGGCAGCAAAGGGGCAGAGTTAGAACAGCGATGGCAGCAGGTATGGAGGACTTTAACAGCGAATGCAGCACGTGAGAGGGGCTGGTAGAGTGGCTAGGTGGCAGTGAAGTGGTTTGGAATGGCTGGAACAGCAGCCAAGGCTGCAAAGGCTGCATAGGGGCATTTTTTGTGGCCGGAACAGCAGCGCGGCGGCGATGGAACTGGAGCCAAGGGTGGGAAAGGCAGTTGGAAGGCAGAAACTGTAGGAAACAGCCAAAAGAAGCTGTCCCGGGCAACTGTATCAGGGAAGGGGCGGCAGGGAGCGATGTGGGAGGATACAGAAGGTGATAAAGAAAAATAATCACCACCTCGAGAGAGAGATACAGCTAAAGCACCACCCAATTCCTCGGATACAATCCTCAAAGGAAGAAATAGATGTTGACTACTGCTTGTAATAAAATTGCACGTTAAATTGTGATCATTTCTAAAATATGAATATTTCACGAAGGCTTAGCCTCTTGAGTTATAAATCACAGAGTGCACTTAATAGGGTTCAACGTCCTCTATATGTTAAGTTCTATATAAAACAAGCACCTCAAATCTATAAACTATTCTTAAACAATGCAACCCATAATTATTAACAGTGATTCTTAATTAGATTTGGTTAACTACCTCTTTTAACTGAGAAGAAGATCCACAACAATCCAAAATGATAAAACAATGAGATACTTATCAAATTTGTCAACATTTCCGACACTATCCACCATATGCTAAAAGCTTTTTTTTTTAATAAAAAATCAAAACTTTTTCTAAATGCTAAAAGTGTCTCACCAAATAACTAGCCTTAATAAAAATTTCTCTCATCACTAGGAGGAAAAATTAGTTATAAGATTTTGCACCTTTGGGAAATTTTGAAAAAGATCATAAAATGCTCATAAAATAACGGCAAATCCTCTGGGTAGTGTATTATCTGAAAATTAATGTCTTCTAAAAATTTGACACAAAATTATATAACTCTCAAAAGAGAGCCAAGCATAAATTTTCAAACCCATAGATTCTGATGATTCTGTGCAAATATTTATCTTTTCATGTTTGTCGAGCAGTACATAATTATAATAGCAATATTAAAATCTTTCTCACAATAAACATTTCAAAAGTCTTGAACTTCCATTGACTATAGCTCGAAACTATACAAACATAATATATATATATATATATATATATATATATATATATATATATATATATATATATATATATAAAATTATTTTATTATTTTATCTAAGAATTTTAAAATGTGAGGTGAAATATCAAATAGCGATTACTCGTATGAGTTCCACTTCCCTTACTTTTCATCCATAAAAATTTTACTCATTTAATATTTTGTCCCTGCTATACAATATAATTTAATTTTAGTTTCTTAATTTTGCCAAAACTACAATGTTTCTATTGAATTCACGTCTGATTCTTCCTGTGCAAGATTAGAAAAATGAGGAAAATCTGAGTATAAAGTACAACTAAATATGATATTCATAGATTGTTGCCTCATACTTCAAACAAACATTCGTTAATTGCATTCTCAGACATTAACTAAAATCTGAACAACACATTAGAATTCTCGTCTTGATCATCCCTCTTAGAAAATTTAATTTCATTTAATCTATAAAAAATGATATATTCTTTTAATTTTCAGGGAATGCTAGCCAACCACAATTTTGCTTTCATTTTCATCTCAATTCGATAAAGCGCCCTTGGAACTTATCTCCTAAGACATATATAGCTCATATGTTTTATCCCTTAATAATTACAGAAATTATGTAAGCTTTGTTGATCACTTTACTCATTTAAAAAATTCACTTAAAAAAAAAAATCTAATCTCCAGACTACTTTTTGCTCATTCAAAGCCATTGTCGAAAAACCCATAATCAATCTAATATAGTGATGATGGCGATGAATTGAAGCCATGACTAAAATTCCAACCCAACATGGCATCTCTCATCTCACACCCCACCTCATATGCCCAAATGTGATAGATTTTTTTAGCGGCAACATTGACACAATGTCAAATCAGAATGTCTTTTCTCGCATGACTCCTTTCCTCTCATGTTTCAGTCGCATGTGTTTAAATTTTTTGTCTTCTTAATCATTTGCACGGCTAATCTCCCATTATCTATGATATCCTCGTTTGAAAATTTACGTTCGTCCGCCAAACCTAAGCAAACAAAGCATCTCTGGATGCTCATGCTATCCATAATTTCAATCATACACCTCCCACAAACTTGAGTCTCACTCCACACCATGCATCTTTATAGAATATCCTCTAATATAAAGTGCTTACAAGTATTACTACTTTATCATTAACAAAATATTTATACAAAGACATGATCATTATTGAATATATTTGATACGCGATCAACAAATTCTCATCATCCGGCATGAATCTCGAGCCATGACACGGATCTCCAGCCAACCTTTTGAACAAGAAATATTCAAATCTTGATAAAAGTCATACAGAGCTCCGACCGTCGACCGCTGTCGACCACCGCCTACCGTCGCAAACACTGTTAACCGCTGTCAACCACCGTCGACCGCCGTTGACCACCGTTGACCGACATCAATCACCGCCGACCGTCGTCGACCACCACATGTCGGCCTCCACTGATCGTCATCGGTCGCCGCCCACTTCTTATAACAAGTTCATTCTTGCACAAACATTGTAACTCCGAAGAGTGTTCAACCCTTTCCCGCCTATGTGACGAGGGACTGTACATGTAATATCCTCTTTGTAGTGGATTTCTTCAGTTGGGCTAGGCCCCTTGGTTTTTTCCCTTTCTAGATTTTTCACGTAAAAACTTCTGGTGTCATTACTAGTTATTTTTTCTCTTCTGAATGTGTGTTGAATCTTCATACTATGCTAAGACGATAATCCATTACTCTACCACTGTGAATTTTCTAGCCCGCATCAGTTTGGTGCCATCCGTGGGAAATAGATCATTCCCATCACCAAAATACTTGTAAGAATTATTGCATGACTACCAGGTGCAACACTTGCAACAACAGAGCATCCCGCTCCAATACCCATAATTCCAAAAGACAGTCACGAAGCCATGATCATCAAACCTCAGCATCCTCTTACTCCAGAAGGCATTACCCTGCTGACAAAGGTGCCTTGGGTCATTCTCTGGAAGATAGAGTGCATAGGATGGAGGAGTCTCAACATGAGATCCTTCATCTCTTTTGTGGGGAGCGAAAACTGCAACCCAATAGAACCTACTTACCACCAGTTCAACATTCAACAGGAAATACCCCAGTCATCGGGTTCTCTCCTAATGATTAAACCATTCCCCTCATGAGACGAAACACCGATCTTCTCGCCATTACAAGTTTCACTTATCCGTCTCATGCAGCTCACCTGGCACTGCCCCGCCTTACTGTCACTTCTGCTAATATGATCCAAGATGAGCTACAATGCCTGGTTCAAGAAGAGTTCTCTTTGGCTAAACGGGTTCGCTTCCCTGCTGACCGCAACTTCCAAGAATCCTCTCATTTTGACTAACACGATACTCCGACACCGTATCCCAGCAGGTTTCAAATTCTCAAAAATTCAAGCCTATGAAGGAGTAACTAACCCATATGAGCACGTCGACCACTATCGAATCATCATGCATATTCACTATGCTTCTGATGAGCTTCTTTGTCAAGTGAGCTTGACGACTCTCAAAGGTCAAGCTTGTGCATGGTTCTACTCATTCTACACCTTCAATGAGCTTGTCAGATTATTCGTAGAGCAGTTTATAGCAAATAGAATGATCATCAAAGATTCATCTCACTTATCGGGAGTTCGCCAGAATGAGGAGAAATCCTTCAAGGAATAATTTCGCAGGTTCTCCACTGAAGCCTGTCAAATTCCTGTAGTGGATCCGGAGTTAGTGAGAGGAGTCTTTCATGGAGGGCTCCGCCTAGGACCTTTTTATTCATCACTTACGTAGGAGAAGGTGCGCTCTTACACTGATCTCGTCTATCGCGTCGAAGCTCAATCTCTGCAGACAAGACCATCATTGCGCACAAGGAATAATTTGAGTGATTTGGCGGCAAGCGCAAGAATAACGTTGGGGATACCGATCAAATCTCATAACGAAAAAAATTCGAATCACAGAGGAATCGTGAGCCACGATCAGAAAAAGAATACACGTCACATGTCAACATCCTAATGATCATCAAGAATGAAAAGACCGTCAAGTGACCAAGGCCGTTAAGAAATTCCGATGGTGGAGATTAATCTCAATATTGTCATTTCCACTGTGCAAAAGAACATTCGACAGAAAGATATTTCAATTAAAGGAAGAAATTCAACGTCTGATATGTCGCTACTTACATGAACAAAGTGAGGGGAACCAGAAGAGAATCGTCGAAGTTATCGAATGAGAATTACAACTCCAAATTATCTTATTTTAGTAAAATACTAACTTATAAAATCCTAATTTTTTTTCATGTTGCTTTAAACTATTATTTCAACGAAATTTTCTTATTTTCTCATGAAACATTTTTGTGTTGAAAGTCACCTTGAGGGTAAGCGGTAGACAAGGTCTTCATCTATGACCCTGGAAGTCGAGTCCAAGAGGCAAGACTCGATGGGAAAATACAATGCTCCTAAAAGTCAAGCCCAAGAGCCAAGGCTAGATGAGAAGCTACCATGTATGTGGAAGTCGCGCCGCAGAGGCAGTACTCGATAGAAAGATATGGTACTCCTGAAAGTCAAGCCCAAGAGTTAAGATTGGATGAGAAGCTACCATGCCGCTGGAAGTCAAACCCAAGAGGCAAGGCTCGATGGGAAGATACCAAAGCCCAAGAGGCAAAACTCATTGAGAAGCTACCATGCCCCTGGAAGTCGAGCCAAAGAGGCAAGACTCAATGGGAAGATACAATACTCCTGGAAGTTGAGCTCAAGATACAAGACTCGATGAGAATCTACCATGCCCCTGAAAGACGAGCTCAAGAGACAAGTCTCGATGGGAAGCTAGTAGTGGACAGGGTCCTCACTAGAAAAACTCCACAAGATTGAGTAGTTGACAAGGTCTCTACTCAAATACCTCAGAAGGCTACAAGGCTCATAAGACACAGGTACATCAAATACCTCAGAAGGCTACAAGACTCACAAGTCACATGAACATCAAAGACCTCAAAAGACTACAAGCCTCAGAAGCATAGGTACACCAAAGACTTTAGAAAGCTACAAGCTTCAGAAGGCACAGATATATAAAAGTCTTCAGAAGGCTACGAGCCTCAGAAAATACTGGTTTATTTCAAGCTCTTATAAGGCATAAGCCCCAGAGGGCACAATCTCAGAAGACAAGATGTTATAAAAATTGACGACAATAAAGCGAAAAACCGGATTGAGAAAAATCGCAGATAAAACACCACAAAGAGACATAGATTTACGTGGTTCGGCAAATTGCCTACATCCACGGAGTTGCAGAGGATTTTATACTTCAACGAATACACCCGTCGATTACCCCGGCGATTACAAGAAAAGACTCTTTTCTTGCTCTTCCTCTCTCTTCTTTTTCTCTCTTCTTTTATCTCTCTACCTCTCACTTTCTCACAACCCGTGAGAAAAAGACAAATGAAGAAATGGTAGAGTAGCTCACCTTTTCTCTCTCTAAATGCACATGAGAAAGAAACAAAAAATAAAGAAAGAAAACAAATTTGTTTTCTTGTTGCGTAAGCCAAAGAAGAAAAAAAGGACAGCTTTTTCTTGTCCTTTCAGCCGAAGGAGTGGAGAGTGAGTATTGCAGCAGCTTTTGCCTTTCCATTTATAGGAAGCGAATCAGCCGTGAGAGGAAGCTTCACGCGGGGGGCTTCACGCGGGAACTACGCGGTTAAGCGTTTCCGCGTAAGAAGAAGAGGCGGGACCCCGTGAGGAGGAGGGAGACTTCGGCGGGAACTTTCGCAGGCTCCATTTTCAACAATCTCCCACTTGGAGACTGCGACACTGACTGCGCTATCCACTGGCAACATCGTCTTTTTCTTCAATCGTGATATCATCCACCTCTGCAACTCAAAGCCCTTGTCTTCAAGCTAGAAGACCAACTGAAGTCGAGCACAACTTCAGTTTCTCAACAGTAACACCCTTAGTCAACATATCAGCAGGGTTCTCACTTCCACAAATTTTCTCAAGCAACAACTGTTCGTCATCCAACAATGACCGTATGAAGTGATACTTGATCTGAATATGCTTGGTCCTGGACTGAAATGCAGGATTCCTGGCAAGGACTATAGCGCTCTGACTATCACTGTAGAGAATGCTCTTCTGATCCTTCTTGCCCAATTCATCCAAGAAGCCCTGTAGCCATATCATCTCTTTTGCAGTCTTTGACACTGCTACATACTCAGCTTCTGTAGTAGACAACGAAACTGTCTTCTGCAGATTTGAGCACTATGATATAGCAGTACCACCAAGAGTATAAACATAACATGTAGTGCTCCTTCTGGTATCAATGTCTCCAGCTAAATCAACATTAACATAGCCACGTACCTTCAGGCTCTTTCCTGAGAAATACAAGCAGGTTTCTGAAGAGCCTCTAAGGTATCTGAAGATTCACTTCACAGCTTTCCAATGTTCCTTCCCTGGATTACTCATGTATCTGCTCACAACTCTCATTGCATGAGCAATATCTGGTCTGGTGCAGACCATAGCATACATAAGTGAACCAATAGCTGAAGCGTAAGGAACCTTACACATGTAGTCTCGTTCCTCATCTGACGTGGGTAACTGGCTCTTGCTGAGTCTAAAATAACTGCCCAAAGCTGTGCCAACTGGTTTGGCCTTGTTCATATTGAACTTGTTAAGCACCTTTTTCACATATTCAGCTTGTGAAAGTTTTAACGTACCTTTGACTCTGTCTCTGATAATCTTCATGCCAAAGATTTGTTTTGCCGCTCACAAATCCTTCATTGCAAAGTGTTTTGACATCTGCTTCTTCAAATTATTGATCTCATAAATACTAGCCCCTACAATAAGCATATCATCCACATATAACAGTAGGATGATATATGAATTGTCAAAATACCTGACATAGCAGCAATGATCAGCCTGACATCTGCTGTACCCTACATTGAGCATGAATTTATCAAACTTCTTGTATCACTGTCTAGAAGATTGTTTCAGGTCATACAAATGCAAACTGAGTCTTCCTTTCCCTGTACCACGAACCCTTCAGGTTGGTGCATGTAGATGTCTTCTTCAAGGTCTCCATGAAGAAAAACTGTCTTCACATCTAACAGCTCAAGGAAAAGATTTTCGGTAGCCACCATACATGCATACCATTCTAATGGTTGTAAGCTTCACCACAGGAGAGAAAATCTCGGAATAATCAATATCATGCTTCTGTTGAAAACCTTTAACAACAAGTCTTGCCTTGTAACTTTTACTGCCATCATGCTCAGTCTTCACCCGATACACCCACTTGTTGTGTAATGCCTTCTTCCCTGGTGGAAGATTTGTTAGCTCCCAAGTCTGATTTTCTAGCAGAGAATACATCTCCTCCTTCATGGCTAGCTCCCACTTGCTCGAATTTTCAACTTGCAAGGTTTCTTCATAACTCTGAGGTTCTCCACTATCTGTCAGCAGAATGTAGTTTAAAGTAGGAGAATACCTATGTGGAGAATGTCTAGCCCTTTCTGACCTGCGAACTGCAACTGTAGGGGTAGATTGCTGCGGAACAATAGGAATGGGTGCCTCGGACCCACTCTCTTCATCACCTGCATCTTTGCCCTGAACTGTGACATCCGGTAAATCATCAAACTTTACCAACTCAGATTTCTGCAGTGTTGTTTCAGAAACTGTACTGGACTTGTCCTTGTACATCATTTTCTCATTGAGGATCACGTTCCTGCTCCTTATAATCTTCCGATCCCGATCATCCCAGAAACGATATCCAAATGCATCATCTCCATAGCCAATGAAGTAACACTTCTTTGACTTAGCCTCAAGTTTACTTCGAGCATCTGGATTAATAAGAACATATGAAAGACAACCAAAAGTCTTAAGATGAGAAAATTTGACCTCTTTACCGCTCCAGACCTCCTCAGGTAATTCACAGTCTAATGGGACGGATGGCCCCCTGTTGATCAAGTAAACTGCAGTGCTGACCGCATCTGCCCAGAAAGCTGGTGGTAGTCCGGTGTGCAACCTCATGCTCCTGGCACGCTCATTGATGGTCCTGTTCATACGCTCTGCAACTCCATTTTGTTGTGGTGTCCCCGGAATGGTCTTCTCCATTCTGATACCCTGAGTTGCACAGTACTCCTTGAACCCACCATCGATGTACTCACCACCATTGTCAGACCTCAAACATTTCAGTTTTAGATTTGTCTCTGTCTCAACCATAACCTTCCAAGTTTTGAACACAGTAAATACATTAGATTTGTGCTTGAGAAAGTAAACTCATACCTTTCTACTGTGGTCATCTATGAATGTGACGAAGTAGCGAGAGCCTCCAAGAGATGTCACTGGGGAAGGTCCCCATACATCTGTGTGTACAAGATCCAGCTTTCCTGCCTTTGACGTCCTGCCACTTTTCAAGAAACTGACCTTCCTCTGTTTCCCCATAATGCAACTCTCACATATGCCAAGATCAACTGACTTTAGTTCTGGTAGCTTGCCTCTGGACTGAAGTTCCTTCATACCTCTCTGACTCATGTGGCCAAGTCTATAATGCCACAACTCTGCTGTGCTCTCTACAACAGTAGTATCAACACTGTTAATTAAACCAGTAATCATATATAGCGTACTTGTTTTCTTACCCCGAGCCAGTACCAGTGCTCCTTTAGTAACCTTCCAGGTGTCATCTGAGAATACTACTGAATGACCATACTCATCAAGCTGCCCAACAGAAATGAGGTTCTTTTTTAGTTCATGAATGTGTGACCTTTTGCAGTGTCAACCTGTTATTGTTTGAAAGTGCAATGTCGATATCTCTCATTCCAACCACATTCAAAGCTTCTCCATCTGCGAGATATACTTTGCCAAAGTCACCTGCAACATAGTTTTGCATTAACTCTCTATGAGAAGATGTATGAAAAGAAGCCTCAGAGTCTAGTATCCAGTCATCAACGGAGCTGTGAACTGCAAGCAACAGCGCATCCTGAGCTTCTTCAGTTATAGCATTAGCATCGATGTTCTCCGTCTTTTTAGGACTTCTGCAGTTCTTCTTTATGTGGCCAATTTTGCCACGATTCCAACGAGTTGCTTGTTGACCAGGCTTCGACTTGCTCCCGCCTCTGTACTTTGATTTTGATCTTTCTTTTTTTGAGTTCCTGTCCTGTGATCTCCCTCTGAAATCAACATTCAGTGTCAAACTCGAACACAAAGTCTCGCCAGAATCTTTCCTGCGCACCTCTTCAGCTAAAATTAAATCACGAATATCATATTTTAGCTTAGATTTACCTGCAGAATTGCTGACTGTCATCCTCATAGCCTCCCAACTATTTGACAATGAAGCCAATAATATCAGCGCCCGTATCTCATCTTCAAATTCAATTTCGACAGACGACAATTGATTTATGATAGTATTAAAGTCATTCAGATGTTGTACAACGGACGTACCTTCCTCCATATTCAAATTGAATAACTTTTTCATCAGATGCACTTTTTATTTGCCGACGGCTTTTCATACATACCTGACAAAGCCACCATGAGATCAGCAGTGGTCCTCTCCTTGATAACGTTGTGTGCAACTGATCTCGACAGGGTCAATCGAATAACCCCCAGAACCTGTCGATCCAACAGATTCCAATCAGTCTCGTCCATCTTCTCCGGTCGTTTGCCCAGTAACGGAAGATGAAGTTTCTTCCCATAGAGGTAGTCCTCTGTCTGTATTCTCCAGTAACCAAAATCTGTGCCGTCGAATTTCTCGATCCCCGAAACCTTCACTTCGTCTCCGGCCATCATTCTTCCTCAAATCCGAACCAAGGCTCTGATACCAATTGTTATAAAAATTGACGACAATAAAGCAAAAAACCGGATCGAGAAAAATCGCAGATAAAACACCACAAAGAGACACAGATTTACGTGGTTCGGCAAATTGCCTACATCCACGGAGTTGCAGAGGATTTTATACTTCAAGGAATACACCCGTCGATTACCCCGACGATTACAAGAAAAGACTCTTTTCTTGCTCTTCCTCTCTCTTCTTTTTCTCTCTTCTTTTATCTCTCTACCTCACTTTCTCACAACCCGTGAGAAAAAGACAAATGAAGAAATGGTAGAGTAGCTCACCTTTTCTCTCTCTAAATGCACATGAGAAAGAAACAAAAAATAAAGAAAGAAAAACAAATTTGTTTTCTTGCTGCATAAGCCAAAGAAGAAAAAAAGGACAGCTTTTTTTTTTCTTGTCCTTTCAGCCGAAGGAGTGGAGAGTGAGTATTGCAGCAGCTTTTGCCTTTCCATTTATAAGAAGCGAATCAGCCATGAGAGGAAGCTTCACGCGAGGGGCTTCAAGCGGGAACTACGCGGTTACGCATTTCCGCGTAAGAAAAAGAGGCGGGACCGCGTGAGGAGGAGGGAGACTTTGGCAGGAACTGTCGCAGGCTCCATTTTCAACACAAAAGTCTCAAAAGGTAAGTGATTCTTTATTTATAAATTGTGTGTGGAAACTTTAATTGCAGCATTATGTACGGTTGAGAAGCCACAACAACCTCAGAAGCAACGTCAAAGATGTATAAAGAAACACACAACGTAGTCTACAAATGTCATGTCAAATGATTAAAAAGGCTATAAATATCAAGAACTAGTACAAAGGCTACAAGAAATATTGCCGCTACAAAAACATGAAAATCTCCCCATCTAAGCACAGCAGGAAATCTCTAACATTTTTTCATCTCCACCAAAATGCACAGCAGCAACAAACAAAGAAATCCAGAGCCATTTGTTGGTCAAGGATGGAGATAAATTTTTTCATCTCACCGATGCGAAAGAAGATCCTATTGATCACCTGCGAAGCAAAATGATAACAACTTTCTTCTGCGGCGCAACATGAAAGATGATCCCGTTGATCTCCCACTATACAGGACAGAGGCGACTTTCTTTTGCATCGCAACATGAAAAAATATCTCGTTGTTCGCCTGCTACGCAGGACAGGGACGATCTTTCTCTTGGTCGCAACACGAAAGAAGATCATGTTGATTGCCTACTATGCATGATGAAAACAACTTTCCACTTCGTCGCAACGTGAAAGAAGATCTTGTTGTTCGCATGCTACGCAGGACGTTGACGACTTTCCTCTTGGCCGCAACGTGAAAGATCTCGTTGTTTGGACGATAACGACTTTCCTCTTGGCCGCAACATGAAAGAAGATCTCGTTGCTCGTCTGTTACGCAGGACGATGGCGATTTCTTCTTCTGAAAAATCACGCTAACATAAAGCTCAACTCTTTCTCTTTTTCTCCTTCTCCTTCTCCTTCTCCTTCTCCTCATTTGTGATTTTTTCCTTTATCTATGACCTCTATTTATACGATTAAGAAGAAACCTAGCATTAAAGGCAATAATTTAAAAAATTTAAACAGACATTCATTATGTCTTTCCAGTTTTAAGTTTTGGTCTTCCAGCTTCCACCTTATGGTCTTCTGACTTTCTCATTTCAGATAAGAAAAATGAAAAACCTTTACATATTCTCATCTTTTAGCCTTCCAAATTTCCTCAAAAAAATGGGCAGTTGTTAAGAATAAAAAATTAAAATTAGTATTCATTCGGTCCTTCCGACTTCTAGCTTTTGGTTTTCCGGCTTCCTCAGTATAAAAAAAAAATTGAATTTCGTTTTGCGTTCCGAATTCACATCGGTCAGCATTTCACCTTTCTACCTTCCTAAGAATTAAGTGGTATGAATGTAAATGTCAAATTTTGCTCGATTTCATACAACCGCGCGTTTCCAAGTCAAATAAAAAAAATTTTAATTCTTTTGCTCAGTAAGGGGTTCAAACAATGCTAACGTATAAAAGGGCAAAGTATCAACTAAGTCAGAACATTCTTTTTAATGATACATATGTCTAATTTATTCTTAAATTAAACATTAACAGTTATATAAATATAAATAAATATATACATTTATATACTTATTTATAAATAAACATAGAACAATAATAAAACCATCTAGATTTTTATATTTTCGGATGACAAAAATGATCTCGCCCGAAAATAAGAGAGCAACTGATACGCCATCAATAAATTTTTATCATCCAGCACGAATCTTAAGGCATGACACAATTCTAGAGATAATCTTTTGAGCAAGAAATATTCAAATCTTGATAAAAATTCATGCAGAGCTCCGATTTCAGGAAAGATATAGTCGAAATGACTAGCTCGATAAGACTGACCCAATTATATCAAAATCAGTTCAATCCGAGTCAAATCAAGCTGAGATCAAGTTATTAAACCACTCTTGAATGTTTTCCAAACATAGTTAGAAGGTCAAACAAATGTCGAATCTTGCAAGCCTATAGTCGAATCGAGCATCTCGACTAGAAGAATCCAGCGAGCCTAAGATTGCTCAATTCTGAAATCGTAAGGTACTCAAATGCCCATCAAACGTCATCTGATCGAAAGAATCTCTCTAGACCGCTGCTCAAAAATGGTTCATATTCCTGCATTAATTACACCCAAAACACTATAAATAGAGCTACACTCCTCACATGAGAGGAGGAAAGCTTGAGGCTTGAGAAAGAACTTAAAGCTTTGAGAAAGAGCTAAATTCCGGTACCACTATTGTCACCGAAGACCACTGTCGACTGCCGTCAACCACCACTGACCGCCATCGACCACCACCAACGTCGTCAATGACCGTCGACTACCGTCGACCACCATTGACCGTCGTCGATCACCACCGACTTCCGTATCACTGTCGACTGTCGTTGATCACTGCTGACCGTCATCGATCACTGTCGGTCGTCGTTGACCACTATCTACCGATCGTCATTGGCCGGCCTCCACCGATCGTCATCGGTCGCCGCCCACTTCTTACAACAAGTTCAATCATGCACCGACAATGCAACTCTAAAGAGTGTTCAACATTTTCCTGCCTGTGGGACAAGGGACTGTATATGTAATATCTAGTTTATAGTGAATTTCTTCAACTGGGCTAGGCCCCGTGGTTTTTTTCCTTTTTGGGTTTTCCACGTAAAAACTTTTGGTGTCATTACTAGTTGTCTTCTCTCTTCTGAGTGTGTGCAGAATCTTTGTACCACGCTAAGACGATAATTCATTACTCTACTGCCACATTTTCTAGCCCGCATCAATAAATTCCCAGAAAAGCTCATATGAATACTATTCCATTTTCTTCTTCCCTATCCTAGCACTCTCCCTTCACTGGTCAAGTCATCCACGCCCCCTCACCTCCTCCACAACAACAACAAAGCCTTAATCCCACTAAGCGGGGTCGGCTACATGAATCCTTTTTCTCCATTGCGTCCTATTTAGTGTCAAATTTTCGTTTAATTTTAATAAATTAAGATCATTTTTTATGCAATAAGCCCAAGTTTTCCTAGGTCTACCTCTGCCTTTCTTAACATAAGTTGTATTTAAAACATCTACTCTCCTAATCGGATCATCAGGTGGTTGGCGTTTAATGTGACCAAACCATCTAAGGCGACTCTCTCTAATTTTATCCGTCACTGGTGCAACACCAACTCTATTACGAATATATTCATTTCGCATCTTGTCTCTAAGTGTAAAGCCACTCATCCACCTAATCATTCTCATCTCGACAATACTTAACTTAACATTATGCTTCTCTTTTAAAGGCCAACATTCAGCACCAAAGAGCATTGAAGGTCTCACCACCATCTTATAAAATTTTCCTTTCAGTCTAAGCGGTACTTTTCTATCACACAATAGGCCGGACACATTCCTCCACTTCAACCAACCAAGCTCCTCCACAAGCCACGAAAATCACTCCAACATAGCCACCAATTTTTTAAAATCCCATAATCTCACAATATAACTAATTACCCGGACTCTGCTCCTCGATCGTCTTCCTCTAGTAATCTTTATGATTGTAGTTAATAACAGTGATGAACACAAACAACTCACTTCTCCTCATTTAGATGTACGGCTAGGGATGAGAATTTAGCTCGACGATTAATTCGAAGTTTGGCTTGGATCGAGATCAGATCGAGATCAAATTGAAATAAACGAGCCGAGCTAAGAGCCAAAATTTTGGATCGAATTTTTTTCGAGCTGATTTTGAGCCAACCCCAACTCAGATTGAATTTGAATCGTTAATAGCTTATGCCTATGAATTTAGCAAATTTAACTTGAAGATCATTAATAGCTCGAAAATTAATTCGAAATTTGGCTCGGATCGAGATCGAATCGAAATAAACAAACAGAGCTACAAGCCAAAATTTTGGATCGAATTTTTTTTAAGCCGATTTTGATCCAACCCCAGCTCGGCTCGAAATCAGATCATTAACAGCCCTAGATGTACCTCTACAAAAAGGCTTACAAACAACTACTCCTTAGGAAAGTGATATGTTGTATTCAAACTCCACATTTATTTCTTCACTGCAACACATCATTACCTTCCTTGCATACTCTAAATCACACGGTCAACCATAACTTCCACCAATGTTCCCATGACATCCATTAAAACAAATCCCACCACAATGTTTCATCACTAGACAAATCACCTACTGACCAAACTCACAATCCCATGTAAACTCACGTCAAAAACAATATTATTAGAACTAACCCAAAAGACTCTCTTCGCATGACATTCTCCTCTCACCCCACCAAACCTAACTATGCCACACAAGATCTCTAAAAACTTGAATAATGACATGCAATGTCATACATGTTTTGATGATCTAATTCACACTTATTTCACCCCGCTCCATAGAAAGTTGCAAATGGGTGTTCTATACCAAGAGTAATCGTAATGGACTATTGAACACTAGAAGGCCTATTTTGTTGCCAAAGGCTTTCATTAATGTATTGACATTGATTATCATGAAACCTTCATTTCAAGTACAAATTCAGCCACTATTGACATGATCTTATGCGTTGCCCTACCCAAAGAATAGCTTGTTTGTCAATTTGACCAAAATAATGTCTTCTTACATGGCGTTCTTCGTTGGATGTTTATATGTCCAACCAATAGGGTTCATTAACAATAATTTTTCCAATCATGTTTGTCATCTCAAGAAAGCATTTTATAGTCTCACGCAAGATCATGAGCACGGTGCCAGTAGCTTTATCAATTTTTGCTATATCACGAGTTTGTCATCATTTTTCATTCTTTTCCAACAACAACTCAACATGTTTGTTTCGGTATATGTGGTAGAGTTGATGGTCACTTGAATCTGTGACAGTCATTTTCAAATAATTATCACCAATATTGCCAATCAATACTACATTAAGGACAAAGGCATGTTCTCCGGCTCTCTAAAATCAACGTTCTTTCTACAACATAAAGTATTTTTCTTTTACAAAATATCACGTGTGAACAATGTCAAGACTATAACAATGTAAATGTCCCCAAGTGTAACAAGACATAAATCTACTGTTTTTGGCATTCAATATCTTGCACTCAATCAGCAGGATGTAGCCTTCACCATCAACAAGCTTTCTCAACTTATGTGTCGCCCAACATTAAGCCATTGGGGAGCAGGTAAGCACCTACTTGGATGTTTACATGGCATATACATTATGGCCTTTTTTGTAACAGATCCTCCCCTCTCACATCATTTGCTTTTTCTGATAATTAGTAAGCAAGAAATATCAACAATAATACTTACACTAGAGCTTATAGTGTTTTCTTATTCTTCAACACAAAATCTTAAGAGTTCAAAGAAACAATATTCTGTGATGAGATCACCTACAAAAGCCGAATGTAGAACAATCATCTCTAGCTCCTCCAAAATATGTCCAAGAATTGATGTTACTATTCTTGCTTCACCAACCATTCATTGTGCAACAATTTGTATGCTAATCCGATGTTTCTTTTGCATGTAAAGCACATCACATCGACTTTCAATTTGTTTTCGAGACAAAAATAAGTAGGATATTCTTCAGATCACTCATGTTTTATCCAATATCAACTCGTTCGTGCTTTGAAGAAACCTCTTTCCCACAACTAACTTGGTGAATTGTCAAGATCGGTGCTCATCCCATGAACTCGATTTTGAGAGGGCATGGCATATTAGTGATATCAATAACATACCAAATTCACAAATTATTGTCATCGCCAAAAAATATGTTCCATTATTTATTTCCTTATTTTAGTGATTTGCAATAACTCATTTTAGTAGTAATTAGAGGCATGAATTACTATCATTGTCGATAATAGATTCTTTACATTAATTTTTATTTTAATGAATTTGTAATAACTCATTTTATTTGTAATAATTATTACAGATACTCATGAACAAAATTCTCAAAAAAATGCAGCAGCACTCCCCTTCCACGACCAAGAAAGCATACATACCAAAGAGCAAAATAGGAAACTAAATTAAAAACAAAACAAATCGTCAAAAATCTCCAAATAAGATTCTACCAGCTAGCAAACCCTAAATCAAGTGCAGAACCCGGCCCAAATACGATGGATGCAGGGTTACCGAACAAGCAAAGGGAGCTTCCTTCCTCTTCTATCAAGCAGAAAATGGCAGCCGGGCCTGGATGTCGCCGACGAAAGCCTCCCTCGCTCTCCCCGCTAGAGAGAGAAAGTAAGACAAAAACTAGACATGGAGATGGAAACTACGATGGGGTTCTCTCTCGGAGAAGCGAGAGAGAGAGAGAGAGAGAGAGAGGAGACAGGGAAGCGCTCGCGGCTCCGTTCTCTCTCGTCCCCGAAAAAGAGCACCGTATCTTCTGTTGGGCCCACCCGTTGGGATTGTCCAATTATGTTGTGGAGCCCACACTCAGGTAGACGGGCCCCGCAAATTTGGATCTCAACAGTTTAAACTGTCAACGGTCGAGATGCCATGAAACAGGCTTACAGTTCGGGTTTGGGCTAAGTCATTTTCAATCTGATTAACCTGAATTCGACCAACATAATTGATCTAATATATACATAAAATAATTTGTGTCCTGTGATAGTCAATTTTGAGTAAGTTTAGGCTAAATTTGAGTTAATTTCAGATTAGCGCGTCAAAGTTAAGTTAATTTTGATTTTTGAGTTTGAGTTAAGTTAGCCGGTTAAATATTTTATATCTCGGACCAAACCACTCATTTGAAAACTATTTAATAATGGCCATCATTTGGACAAAATTTAAAAATCGGCCAACTCTGATTTTATAAATTCAATTGGATTATTAAAATATCAATTCAATAAATAGTTTTTAGCAATTTTTTAAATTTTATTTCTATAAAATAGAATAAATTCAAGTTAAATTTTATAAAATTTTAAAAATGTTAAATCATCAAAATCTATTAAATTTAAAAAAAAAAATAGATACATAAAAATCATTAATATAATTGATACATTAATTGAAAATCATCAACTCAGCACAAATCGACTTGATGCTAGTACTAAATCAAGAATTTTAGGGCCTACTTCAAGATAATATGAATTTCATTTTGAGCAAATTTATTGTCGAAGCAAATATATCGATAAGAGTAATTCATTGACATTAAAATCATCATAAACATCCTATATAAAGAACTCGAAAAATAATTAAAAAAATGTCATGATATTTGATGAGCTCAATTAGTGTGAATATTTTATTTTTATAGTCAAAAAGAGCATATCAATGAAAGTAATTGAAGAAGCTCAAAACTACTCAAAACTAATATCATAAAGATACTTAGATGTCTTACTAATGAACAATGATCAAGGGCATAATTATAGACAATATTATATAGTGTTTACAAGTATTTGTCAATATAATTAAAGTGTCATTTTAAAAACTATAAACTTATCCACATGTCTATATAAAAAAAGGTTTGAAATTATGAAGAGCTTAAATGTTTGACGAATTTTAATATATGCTTTATAATTAATTGTGATGATCGCCATTAGCAATCTTTGTCACTCTTATCATCATCGCTCGGCAAATATTTCTCAGTTGTCATCTATCAATCACCATTATCTTTTACCAAACAATACTAATATCTATTGTAATATTGATTGTTGTCGTTTGGCATTGACTTCAATCTATGCTCAATAACTAGTTCCCCCTATACTCACATGAGATTGAGCTAGCAATCCATATTTTGTAATTATATCTTCTTCCATCGAGAGGAAAACTGACCTATATAATCTTCATTTATATAGTATATTAATTTAGTTAGGTTTGGTTCCATGAATTTTAATCCCGCTCAAATTTAGTGATGAAATAGTAAGATGCACTTCTTCGTAATTGTCTTGATATGTGGGCAGCCACCATTGGCCAGCTCCTGACTACTTAGGACGATCATCACTCACTGTTAGGTGGCACTAATGACCCCCCTTGAATTCACATTGATCTGAGCTTGTTACTCCACTGCTACACTAAAAAATTATACCTCCCCAGTCAGCATCCCACTCTAGACCATTGAAGTTTTTTGTTTATTGTTTAGAAACATTTGAAAGAACCAAAGTAGGGTAAGGAATAACCAATATTATAGGTATTCCTCAAAACATAGCTTAAGATACTTCGTAGTTGGCACGTTGTGAAGAGAATTTCAATTTCATTAGATCTTGAATGTTGGATGTATAGGACTAGAGTGGATAATAGATTTGGTTGAGATGGATTGGCTTGACGTGATTTGAATTTGCTGGATCAAGTGCTCTTTTATCTATAGTGGTAGATCCTTATTTATGTATTAACGATGAATGGATGTCTTATGTGTTAGGTATGACTCATATCTAGGGAGTTGGAGTTTCTTGGTGAAAATGTGTGTCTTCTGGTGAAAATAAGTATCTCTTGGAATAATGGGGTTGGGGGGAGTGGGGGCGAGTTAGTAATTTATCCGTGAGTTTTATCTATAAATAGATGTGTAATCCTATGGATATGTGAACCGAACTATTGTAACTCCTTTGAAATAGTGAAATTCGCAGCTCTGCTCCCGAGGATGTAGGCATGTCTATGTCGAACCTCGTTAAATCTCTGTGTTCTTCTTTTAATTTGTGTCGATTCTTGTTTCTACGCTTCGAATTAGCATAACAACTGGTATCAGAGCGAGGTTCGAGAGGCGAAGGGATTGACGCAGGAAGAAAGAAAAAGGAAGAATTTTGAGATTTGGTTCGCAGCAGAGGAGGAAGTTCGGTTCCGGATCCGGATAGGAGCAGATTCGGTAGTTCGCCGGTGGGTCATGCAGAAGAGTTCTGCAGCCAGCGGAGGATTCTCTAGGAGAAAGTTCGACTGCGAAAGGTTTCGATTTCGCGGTGAGTTCGGCTGCACGACCAGATTCGTGTGGCAAGACAAGGCAAATTACGAGTTCTTCGTGCGACAAGGAGGGCTCTGGCAAGTTCGCGCAGGGAGGTTCCTGGCAGGCGAAGGGGAATCTCGGTTGTTCCGTCCCAGAGCCTGCAGATTCTCAGTTCTGGCTGTTCGCGGACGGCCTTTGCGACAGTTCCAAGCTTCGGGACAGAGGCTCCGGCGACAGAGTTCGCAGTTCTAGGTGCAGATTGCGTGACAGGCGAGGAGCAGTTCCCTGAGCGGGAGTTTGCGGTTCAATCAGGCTGCTCTTTGCGACGGGAGTTAGCGGCAGTTCAGAGCAGTTCGTGGTAGTTCAGAGCGGTTTCGCGGCAATTCCTGGCGACGGATCGCGGTGGTTCGCATGCGGTTATTCGCATGCGGTTATTCGCGAACAGGAGGAGTCGAGCAACGTGGCAAGGACTCGCGACGGTTCGTGTGAGAGGCGATTTGCGACCCAGGCGAGGGGCGCGACGGTTGCTGTGAACGGAGTCGCAGCTGGGTCTCGCGGCGGAGGCAGAACCTGGCTGGGAGAGGAATCTGGAATCTTGCATTCCCACCAGGAGGAATATTCCTCCCCAGGAAATCCTTCTGTTTGCTGGACGCGAAGGAGGATCGCAGCAGCGACAGTACCGCGAAAAGGCATCCGACGTGGGGGGCAACAGTTTGCTCGGTTCTCGGCTATTAGAGGTCTGGCGGTCCGGTGAATGAGACCGGAGCAGGAGCGTTGGTTCGCAGACAAAGGAGTTCGCGCGAGGTGGAGCATCGCGCGGACAGGAAGCAGCTCTGCAGTTGCGGCCACCACGGATAAGTGGCTTCGCGGTGGGTCGCCAGTGCTGGAGACCGGCGGCAGAAGTAGCCGGAGGTCAGACGGGCACGACGGTCTGCTTGAGCGGGAGTTTGCGCGGACGCGCGGGAACAACTAGATGCAAACAGGTGCATCGATCGGGACCGAAGCGGCGCGGCAGTTCGGCCGACGTGAAGAGGCGCGGTCTCACGAACGGGGCAGAAGAAAAAAGGAATCTTGATTTGAGCTGTTGTTTACACCGGTAGAAGCTGGAAGAGAAAAGGGAGAAAAGGGAATCTTCTGTTCAGAAGAATATTCCTTTTTATTTTTCCTGGCTGGAGAGGGAATTCTGAATCACTGTTAGAAGAGGAATTAAATTTTTGTTTGGCAAATGCTTCGATTAATTGCTTTCTGGAGGAAATAACAGGGAATTAATTTATGTTTGAAGGACTGAAAACAAAGTATTTATTTTCAGCAAATAAGAGGCGGAGAGCATTTAAAGAAGGAATTTTTTTTTTAATTCCTGGAAGAGCTATTGAACGGAAAAAAGTTTCAGGTGGAAAGATCCACGAAATTTCAGGTGGATGTTCAGTCACCACGAACATTTGATTATGCGGAGAACTTGAGGGCAGTTATCGTCAGCAAAAAGAAGGTGACTGTGCAGGTTGAAGGATCCGCGAACAGTTGGTTCGGCGGAGGACTTGCGAGGCGGAAGCAACAGAAAGGACTTCGCAGATTGAGCGGAGCAGGTCGGGTTCACGACCGGAGGTTCCTGCAGTTGCTGCCAGTTTGGGCGGCAGACTTGTAGACAGGCGGTTGGCGCGATAGCCTTAGTGGCGGGCGCGCGATAGAATTTCGCAAAGGTATTTCGCGAGGTGGAGTTCGCAATCAGGCGAACTAGGCGTCGATTTCGCGAAGGGTTTTCAGCGCGGCGATTTGCGATTATCGAATGATTCAAGGCTCACGAGAACGAACAGACAAAGCAATTCGGATACAGGGCTGCGGTTCGGCGAGTATATGCGACCAGCGGAGTTCGCATGTTTGTTGCAGGTGATGTTGCAACAGGTGAATCGCGAGGCAAAGCACAGTTCGCAAGTTCGTCGCAGGAGGAGTTGCGACAGGTGGAGTTCGGCAGGGTGCAGGAGGTAAGCAGGCACAATTATTTCGCGAACAGGAGTTTCGTGGAGGTATTCCTAGAATAGGTGCGAAGGGATTCGTGGCTCGCGGAAACAACAATTGACCGAGGTACTGGTGCAAACAGGAAGGTGCTTTGGGTGCTTGATGACACGGTTGACCAAGCCAGGTTAGATGGTTTGGTTGCCCAACCCACTTTTGTGTAAGAAACTTCATGATCTATTTCTCCTAAAGGGCTGGACATTCGCAGGGTAGAGATTTTCTCCTAAGGACTTGGATATTCACGAAGTTGGAGATTGTTAGATGTATTTTCTCCTGAGAGCCTGGATATTCGTTAAGGTGGAGAATTGTTTGGTAGACACATATACCGGTGAAGCATTTCTCACAGGTGTTGGATATTCGCTGAGTGGAGAATTGTTAAGTATGGCTCATATTTAGGGAGTTGGAGTTTCTTGGTAAAGAGGTGTGTCTCCTGGTGAAAATGAGTGTCTCTTGAAATAAAGGGGGTTGGGGGGAGCGAGGGCGAGTTAGTAATTTATTCGTGAGTTTTATCTATAAATAGATGTGTAATCCTATGGATATGTGAACCGAACTATTGTAACTCCTCTAAAACAGTGAAATTCGTCGTTCTGCTCCCGAGGATGTAGGCGTGTATATGCCGAACCTCGTTAAATCTCTGTGTTCTTTTAATTTGTGTCGATTCTTGTTTCTACGCTTCGAATTTGCATAACATTATGTTTCAATAGTTTGGAAACAGGCAGTTCAGATCCATCTGGACAATCCAAGCACTGTATGCTAGTGTGACATGCATAGAGCCGATCATTGTCAAAGATTGAATGCCATTTCACACTGCGATACATGTTTAAGTGACTAGAGCTGTTAAAACGGCTCGTTGTTCGCAGACAGCTCGTTGTTCGCGGACAGCTCGTGTTCGATATGTTAAGAAGCACTTGATCGATTTGTTCGTTAAGTTAATGAGTTGAACACAAATATTTTTTTTTTTGCTCGATATATAAACGAACCGAACACCAACAAAGATTTATTCCTTCAAGTTCGACTTATTTTTGTTGAAATACTACTCATCAATTATATATATATATATATATATATATATATATATATATATATATATATATATTGATGAGTATTATTTTTAAAAATTTTAATTAACTACAATACTGCAAAGAGTTATAATCAATTAAAATCATTTGTTAAAAAATATAATAAAAATATATTAAATTATAATTAAATGATATTTTAATATAAATAATAATATTTAAAACTTGCATTAACCCTTAACATCCTATGGTTGTGTAATTAAGGTTATCAAAATGACTCTTTGTTCGTGAACAACTAGTGTTCGGCTCGCTGAGCACGAACAACCTTTTGTGTTCGAAATATACACAAGTCGAATATGAACACTGATATTTTTTAATGAGCCGAACACGAGCAAGCCTAGCTTCTCTGCTCAAAATATGCATAAGCCGAATATGAACAGTGATATTTTTAACGAGCCGAACACGAGCTAAGCCTGAGCTCACTCGTATTCAACTCTTTTACACCCCTATAAGGGACCCAATTTGCTTATGCCACATGAATTTTTAATTCAATTTGTTTAATAAATTCACAAAATCAATTAAAACTTCTAAAAAAGATAAATAATTAAATAAAAAATAGAAAAATAAAATAAAAAATACTGGACATTAGAAAAACAGGTAGAATAATTGAAAAATAAAATTAAAGAGTGAATATCTAAATATTGTATTATAAATTAAATACATAAAATCTTAAAATTAATAAAAATAAAATAAATACTAAAACATCTTAAAACTTTCACTAAATGTTCAAAAGACTCTACTTGCCTTCTATAATTTCCGTAGAGTCAGATGAGCAATATACAATAAAATTTGGAATATTTTCTATAAATTAAATACATTAAGTAACAATAAAAAAATTAAATAATGAATTAATATTTCAAATTTTATTAAAATTATAATGGAAATGCATAATCCATGTTGGAAGCATTGATCAACTTATGATGACTATGCATAGCGAAAGAAAAAAGGTGTTAAATAAACATTAAATAAATAACAAAATATGAATAATAACTACAATTAATTAATTAATTAACCAAATATACAAATTTCACCAATTTTTTACCAAATGAACAGCATAATAGAAAGAAAATAATAACATAAATTCCAAGTGATTTTGGCCAAAATAAAATTTAAATAATTAATTGATTAAATAAACCATAATAAACTTGCCATTGCAAATAAGACCATTCGTCACCATAAGAAAATAAATGTGGCATTCGTCAATCCAAACAAAGGTAATGCCCATCATCATCACCTTTATTGAAGCCTGTCATTAAAATCAACAGCAATACCCACTCCAATAGTCCAAATCACATATCACCTTCATATAACTAATCTTCAATCTATCTTTTTCAATTTTGCCACTCATCCAACTTAGCAAATGAATACATACAACAAAACTAACCTAATTATAGTTTTATTAAATTTATTTTTCTAGTGACGATAATATTTTTTTATCACTAATATTCTTGAAATATATCTATACTCTATTTACTCCGGTTTAACTCATATCAACAACAACAACAACAATAAAGCCTTAATCCCACTAAGTGTGGTCTGCTGCATGAATCCTTTTTTCTCCATTGTGTCCTATTTAGAGTCATATTTTCATTTAATTCTAATAAATTAAGATCATTTTTAATACAATTAGCCCAAATCTTCCCAAGTCTACCTCTTTCTTTCTTAACTTAGGTCCAGTCTAAAACATCTATTCTCCTAAGTGGATCATCAGATGATCAACGTTTAATGATAAAATTCTCATACATACAATTCTTTGGTATCAAAAAATAATGAAAAATTAAATCTATCACAATTAAACGTGACTTTATGATCCCACGATTTTATATATATGCTTATAAATATAAGAATTCGACACCACTACTAAAAAATATGAATTCTTAGCAACGACGCCAAAAACTTGAACCCCGCCGGTTTTATATATATACTTATAAATATAATAATTCGACACCACCACTAAAAAATATGAATTCTTACCAATGGCGCCAAAAATATAATTAGGAGCGTAATTTTAATTTTAGTAACAATTAAATATTAAAAACTTTTGATCGCGAGATTACCTTTAAACGCAAGTATACATATCGCTCAAGTAATACAGTTACTTTTGATCGCAGAGTCCTAGTTATCGATCCCACAGGGAAAAATATTAAAACCTAAAGACTAGGATTATATAAACCAAGTTAAAATTACAACTAATCGAATTTGCATATTTGTCACTAATATGCAATCGAAAATAAAGTTTTTATATTTAAACTAGTTCTACTAACAGATTATTAATACTACTAAAGTTAAGTTCAAATATATATATAAGCAAGAATATTTCTCCTTTGTTAAGATATTTAAGTGAAATGATAATTAAAATTAGTTTTATGTGGTCCAGGCATAAAGAACATTGACTAGTCCTATTGCTTGGTTACTAAATCTGCTGCTAGGCTGGGAGGATACCGGCTCTCAATTCGAAGCTCCTACGTTCCCCTCGCATGAGGGCTAACAATCTTCAATTCTACGTCCGATTAATATTATTTCTCTATTTATTTGCACTTCTCCTTTCAAGGATTTACCCGTCTACCTTTCAAAGAGAAATGCGATACATGCTAGTTAAGAATTCTTAGCTCACGGTCAGGTCTTAAAAATTATTCACATATTTTAACAATACAAATGACCAATTCGTATAGTAAAGTAGGTTTAGGTATAATATCATCACAACTTCTTTAAATTTTATTTATTATACTAATTTATTTAATCATTTCACAAAAATATCAAAACAAGGAGAAAGACAGAACAACTAACTGTCGGCGTATTTTTAGGTTATGCGTTGTATTTTAGGAAAAGGGGTCGCCTACAGAAGTTGTCGGCGAATTTTAAAATTTAAATTTAATTTAAATATATATAATTTGAAAAGTAGTATTTTGGTTTTTAAAAAAAGTTTTAAGTTTGAAAATTTTAAGATATGAAATCAAACCGATCTCACATCCCAAATAGTTTATGTAAACGAGCACCACACCACAAACCGTGTATCTATCCCGAAGAATAGACACACTGCTTTATGATGGGGCTCAATTAAATAAACTAGAAGATTTGTGACATCCGTTTGGTCGCGAACCAATTTTATAAGCCGAGCATAGTTCCCTAGCTTAATATAAAGGAATTAAGCAGGGTGTATATTACATGGGTTCTTAAAGTTCCCTATAAGGGCAAGCCCCTATAGTTACATCCCAAATGTCCGAAAACACTCAAGAAAACTCTCGATAATGATCAGTGATTTTGTTCTCAAGAATTTCAAAGTTTAAGGTTTTCAAACAATTAAACCTTGGAAATTTCAAAAAGGGAATATATCAAATATAGAACAATTATTTTTCGGAATCCAAAAGGAAGAGAAGTAGGGGAGGTCACGGACCCGAAGTGAACTTCGGTGACTTCCCGGCTATCCTATTGTTTGGCTTCAATTTGAGAGTTTATTTGATGTTGTAATCCTCCCAATTTTAATTAATTAGGACTTATATTAGTTGACATAATCATACAAATAGCCTCGAAGATGTGAGGGTTTTTGTCGTACCAAACGACTACCTCGGAGTCCTAAGACCTGTTAGGGCTTAATTTGCATAATATGATTATGCAAATGCCTAACGAAAAGTTGAGGATTTATATTGCACTAGGCAAACTTCCTCGAAATCCTATGGCTTGGTTATTTAAAACTAGGAAAGGTTTTGCTGAAGTAGACACAAGTTTTGCTGATGAAGATGGTCGTGCTGCCCACTGTGCTCTAAGCTCATTGTTGTTGCAGATGTTTAGTTTTAGAAAGTTGGAATCAAGAGATGAGAGAAGTGTTTTGGTTTAGAAAGGTTGAAAATTGAGATGGCTTAGTATTTTAATTAAAATAAATCTTAAAGTTGATTAAGCAGAACCGATTAAGATCTCACGGTTCCATCATCCCGACACCGCTATTTTCATCGGATTCACTTAGTCCAAATGAATTTGCTAAACTCAACTGAATGAGTTCCACACTTTCATTTAGACCGTGGGAAATCTCATTAGCAACACGTAGGTTACATCATCCGAGGGATTCCCGATCATCCAACAAGACGTTTTAATTTTAGTTGTAATTGCAGTTTTATTTTTGTTGGTGATTAAATTTTGAGTTGTTTAAACATGCTGGGTTCGATCAATTTCATGCATTTGTAAGTGCAGGAAAGTAAGACATTAAATAAAGTGCAAAATGTAAATTGCAATAAACTTAAAAGCCTAACTGGTGAGCATTCCTGTCATCTGCACTTAAAATACATGTTAAAGCATTTATATATTTGCAGCAAATACCTAGGTAAAGCTAAGGGAATGTTCTTGGTTGTCTACCAAAATCCTAGTCCTATTGCTAGTCAATTCCTATGACGTCTAGGTTCTGGTGTTTTGTTAAGAGTGATTTTCTTCACCAAAGAACAATGAAGTCTCACTGTTCTTGTAAACATCCCATCAAGTTAGAGAAGTGCTCGGAACTGAATTTTGAACATCTTCTTAAACATTGTAGGGATTATTTTAAGTTCAGTTAGTTTTATTGTGGTGATGAATCAATCACCTAGGTTACTCTTGCTCAGTGAACTAGGATGTTTGATTATCCTGTGAGTAAAGTGACATTTCATTTAATGTTTCATTTAAGAGTTTTAATAATGAAAGCCTTTAGGGGAAAATTTGTTCATTAAAGATTTTAACCATTCTTAATCGAAGTTTTGAGTTGGAGATTTAAAGTGATTTTTAATTTAGTTATAAAGTTTTAGTTAGTCTTTTTAAATGTTTTAAATTATTTTGAGTTGGAAAAGTGTTCAAGCTGTTTAATTCAGTTAAGTCTTTATGTTTTAAATGACCTTAATATTTTAGATTAATTTTATTGTTTTAAACTCGTTTCAATTTGATTTTCAAATAATTTCAAAAATTAGTCCAAATATCCTTTAATTTAGTTATGAAATTTCAAAGAATCATTCTCTTATCTTTTTAAATATTAGTTCCAATCATTATTTTAGAGTCCCATTAATTGATGTTTAAATAATATTTTATCAAATTATTGTTTAGGTATTCAATTTAAAGAATTAAAATCCTTCTAAAGTCAAAATCCCTTAACCTTAATAATTCTCTCTTAATTAACTTCCAAAGTTTATATGATTTAATTAATAAATGTTTCTTCTTTAATGTTCAAAGTGATTAATGAATTTCTACCCTTTAATCTCTTATGTTTCAATCATCCAATAATGACTTAAGATCAAGTATTTTACCCATTCCCTTTGGTTTAGCCTAAATTTTGGTTAGGGTTAAAATTCCTTAATTACCATTATGCCCTTTTAAGCTTATTTATCTCATAACTCATCAAATTAAGCTCAAATGAACTTGAAATTTTTATGTCACCTTACTCACATGTAGGGCTGTCAAAAAAGCTCGTTGTTCGCGAACAGTTCGTGTTCGGTTCGCCAAAAAGTTTGTGTTCGATTCGTTCGATAAGCAAACGAGACGAACACGAACAAATTTTTTCGTTCGGTTTGTTAAACGAACCAAACACGAACAATGATGTGTTCGTTCGTGTTCGGTTCGTTATTGTTCGAAATATAAAATAATTTAAAATAATTATATATAAAAAATTTATGATATTTTAAAAATAATTATATATTATAAAAATTTATCATATTTTAAATAATTAAACTTCTATAAATTATAATATATGATAAAATAATAATAATAATAATATTATAGTATTAATTATATTAATATAAATATTATAATATTATAATTAATATACTATACTATATATTAAAATAAAACCCTAATCAAAACCCTAAACGCCTTATTCGGTTTGCTTCATTTTGAGGAAGTATCCTATCAAAGCTAGGGCTGTCAAAAAAGCTCGTTGTTCGCGAACAGTTCGTGTTCGGTTCGCCAGGAAGTTCGTGTTCGTTCGATAAGCGAACGAACCAAACACGAACAGTGATGTGTTCGAACATTTCAAACACAAACACTAGCTCTGTTCGTTCGTGTTCGGTTCGTTTACACTCCTACTCACATGTCTATTAAGACATGAGAGGAGGAAACGTGATTTTTTTTATTTTTTTTAATTTAATTTATATAATTATTTTAATAAAAATAGGGGTTTTCAATGAAAAATTTATAACATGATCAAAAGAAAGTTTCTATCCTTAGAAAAATTATGAGAGGTTCCTATTGATGCGAGGATCACTTGGACCAATTTTTGTGATTTTTTGAATTATATTTTATTTATTATAATTATTTCAAATTTTGGAATATTAATTAATTATAAAATCAAATTAAAGTTGAAAATTGAGTTTTATATTTTTCTTAAATCTCTCTGATCTCAAGGAGCTCAAAGAAACAAATTTTATATTTTTATGATTTTTCCTTGAATTTTTAGAATTATTTTAGTGGAATTGTTAAGAAAATCATTTTTTAACATTAAAAATTACATTAAGCCTTTAAAATTCAATATCTTTGTTTTAGGACTTAAGAAAAATATTTAGTTGATTCCTAAGTGATTAGGGGACCAAACATAACATTTTTATAAATTTTATTATTTTTGTGATTTTTATAATTTTTTAATTATTAAAATATTCAAAGTAGGGTTAAAAATGAAGATTTTAGAAAATTTTCAATTTTAATTTTCCTAGACTCCTCTCATACCAGAGAGGCCCCAAAACCAATTTAGTGAATTTTTTAAAAGTATTTTAAGTTTTATGAAATTTTTAAGTTTAAAAAAGGCCATGTTACTTAGAAAATTCATTTAGTGGGTTAAAACATTTCTAATTGATTCCAAATTTTATATGGGGCTTCCCCTGACCCTAAAGATCAGTGGAGAAAAGATTTCAAGTCATTTTTATTTTTAATTTGCCCTAATTAATTCAAGGTTGGTTTTAGGTCAAGTGAACCATTAGGATTATTTACAATGTTTTAAGCCATAAGGTAATTATCCCAAGCTCCTTTGGTCACAGGGAACCTATCCTAATTTTTCTAGAATTTTTGAAAAAGTATGCTAATTACTGGAATTAAAATACCAAAACAAGCATAAAATTTGGAAAATAGATAACTTCATAAATACATAGCCTCTGGCCTTGAAAAATTCAGAAAATGTTCCCAAGATCAGAGGCTACAAAAGCCCTATGGTCTCATGTCATGGTGAATTGTGTGTGTGAGTGGAGAATTAAAATACTCAGAACAGTATTAAATTAATTAAAAATAAAATACTCAACAAAATAGATGATTCTTTTTCCACATTATCCTACCCTGTTCACTAAGTAAGAGGATATGTTTAGTTTATTTTTGTGATTTTTCTACACAAAGATATGCATTTTTGAAGTTCTGGGCATTTAAATAATTCAAAAATACCCTATTTATCTACTTAACCACGTCGGTGCCGTGTCATCCTCGTCCGTGTCAAAGCTCCACATGGCGTGCTCCTGTTCGACGCCACCATCTGACTCGACAGCCACGCGGCCCGCGGTTTCATTCCAAGCTCCTATCCGGCGCGATCCTGGCCGTCCATCCGATACACGCTCGATCCAACGGTGGCTGGTCATCGTCTACGACTGGTGCGTCCCGAGAGCCGTCCACCTTCTAACCCTAAGATCTCACTCGTTACTCAGTCAAATTACATGATCTTGGGCTCTATGAACTTGTCTCAACAAGTCGCACACATCTATATGACTATGATGCTTTAAAATTGATTTAAACAAAATGGAGAATCGAAACAAGCCCTCGGGAAGGAGGAGCTCAATACCTTGGATCTGAGAAGTGAAGCTTCAATCAGAGGGGATTAGCACGTTTGTTGGAGTCTGGGGAAGCTAGGGATGAAGCCTCTGGTCCTGGTGAATTGCCTAGGTATGACTTTGTCCAAGTCCGATTTCGAGCTCTGGCCGATAGAACAAATGGCCGGTCTGGTGAGGGGGCTTTCATTGGGGAACTTCCTCTCTACTTCTGGTGAAGGTGTGGGAAGAGTTAATTTGGTTTCCGTGGAGATTTGGTGAGTGTCTTGTTTCCGAATTGATTTTGGACTGAGAAATTAAGCTCAGCCAGTGGGGTTCAGGGCAAGAGAACAGTGAGGTTCTTCTTCTCTAGGCTGGGAGAAGCTCTGGGAGTGAATTGGGGAAGCTCTGTTGAGAAAAATTTCAACAACTTCTCGTGACTGAGAAGGGGTGTTTAAATGGTCAGGGCCATTGGGCTGAGCTTGGGTTCAATTGAGAGGTGGATTTATTTTCTTAGGTGGAGGGCAGTGGAGCTCCAAAGTTTAATTTGGCTGAGGTGGCCAATTGGATAAGTTTGGGTGTGTATAGGCTAGTGGTGGCTCTCGATTTTTATCCCTTTCGGCGACTAGGCCGGCCGGTAAGGACAGGGGAGCTGGCCCCAGGTCAGGTGAGTCAGGTAGCAGGGTTTAATGGTGATTAACCAGGTAAGGGGGGATTTGGGGTAAGGCAAAAGGAGATTTAACCACTTAAGGGAAGAGATCCCTTAACATGAGAGACCCTTGGTCCATGGCTCACTTAGCTTGGGCTAGTTGGTTCCTAGGGTTCAAATGGTGGTTGTTGAAGGGTTGGTTTAGCCACATTTGGTTCAATTTGGTTTGGTTTGGCCATAGGTTCAATTTGGCTCACTTGGGTTTAGGTTGGGCTAACTTGAGTTTGGGTTTGATTTAGGTCAAAGTGTCTTGAGCAACATTGTATAAATGATTTCCATGAAGAATTTTCATGAAGACATGAAATGATTTTGAGTTCAATTGAAAAGTCAATTTGATGGGTTTTGGGATTTTGGTTAATTTGGGCAAGGTTGGATCAAGTTGGGCCCAAGTTGGTTTAAGGTGGGGTTTAGACCCAATTGAAAGCTCCATATGGTTTATGGGAATGTATTGAAGAGTTCCCAACATCAATTGGGAATAAATTTTAAGGTTAGGCCAATCAATTTGGTAGATTTAGGGCATGGATTCAAGTTAGGCCAAAAAGGGGGATTTTTTATTTTTTAAATGGATTTAGGTAAAGCTTAGGCTCAAAATGAGATAATTGAAAAGTTGAATGGGTTTCATGGGAGTACCATGGAAGGTTGAGGGTTGAAATTTGGGGAGAAATGATTGACATTAGGTTAATTGGGGAATTTTTAGATTAATTGGGCAAAATTGGGGATTTGGGTTTCAAAAGGAATTGAACTCAAATATGAATCAATTTGGGCTTGGATTTAGTTTATATTGGTAGTGGGGATGTGTAATTAGAGTTTAGAATTGAAATTGGGCAAAATTCAAGTCAAATAGGTTGATTAGGTTTGACATTGGGTCCATTTAGGTTAAAAATGGGTCAAATTAGAGATTTTGATAAAAGTAAGTTATTTTGGCAAAATTGGCCTATGGTGTAGTTGAATAAAATGAAATTGAGAATATTTATGATTTTTTGGAATTTTCTGGGAATTTTTGAAATTTTTGGAATTTTGGGCTAAAAGGGTATTTAGGGTATTTGGAGGTTATTTGGAGGGTATTGGGGTATTTTGGTGGATTCAGGAGGTGGGAACTGTTTTGAAATGATTTTTAGGATTTTTGGGAATTTTGGGTAATTTTTGGAAAATTTTTGGAGGGTTGGTGGTTGTATGGGCAATTTAGGTAATCTTATGTAGGTTTGAAGGACCCATTGTCAAAATCAGGAATTTTGGTAAAAGTGGAATTTGATTATGGTTGAGAGGATGAAAAAGCTTCAAGTGAGCCATGGACCAAGAAATGTCCATTTTGAACACCTCATAGGTTGTTCCTAACCCTCTTAGCCAAGTGCTAGGGGTTTGGACTTAGCCACATGAGTGCTCCAATGAACCAGGATTCAAGATTGGGTAGGGATGATTCATGATTTAGGATAGGTGTGAAATTATAGTGTGTGCTAGCCAGAACTCACCAAGACCAGGCCACCAGGGTTGTCCTAAGGCTTGAACATCCTATAGGAATTCATCTTTGTCTTCCCACACATTGGTCCTAACCTTCCAAGTGATTTAGAGGTTGATGACCATCTATGTAGTATTCTAAAGAGAATCAAGATTTGGTTTGAATTTCTAAATGGTGGGTTCCATCTCTAGTCTTCTACGATAGTCAAGAAGAAGTCCTATGGCTAGATCCTAAGCACTAAAAGGAAAGAAAAGACCTCACCAAAAATGATGTCAACAAATGGACCCCCGATAGGTGTGGTGTGCTAATCAAGCACATCACGCATATTGGCGTTGACCGAGGAGATCAATAAAACCAACACAGACGTCTAAGTGTCACACTTAGAACAAAGCACAGAAAATTTCCCGCTAGGGAGAATCAGGTAAATCTCCAAGACTGAAGATTCCAGAACTCTCACTGGGGAAAAGGAGGTGAATTCCAAATCACAAGATCTGGAGAGACCGGATTTTAGATTGGTTTCATTTTTTATTTCAAGTTTTAATTTTGATTAAAGTTTGATTTAAGATTGATTTCAAGGAAATTCTGGATTTGAAATGAGAATTGGAACCTAGGTTCCAACCTCGGGATTTGGAAAGAGAACTGGAATTTAGGCTCTAGCCTCAGGATTTGAAGAGAGAACTAGAATTTAGGCTCTAGCCTCAAGAAGAGAGCTAGAAGTTAGGTAACAGTCTCGGGAGAGAGTTAGAGTTTAGGTACCAACCTTGAAAAGGATGAGAATCAGAATTTATGTACTGATCTCGAAAAGAGAACTGGAATTTAGGTACCAGTCTCGGAAGAGAGTCGAAATTTAGGTACCGAACTTGAAATGGATGAGAATCAGAATTTAGGTACTGATCTCGAAAAGAGAACCGGAATTTAGGTACCGATCTCGAAGAGAGTCGAATTTAGAGTGCGACCTCGAAAAGGATGAGAATCAGAATTTAGGTACTGATCTCAGAAAGAGAACTGGAATTTAGGTACCAGTCTCGGAAGATAGTCGAAATTTAGGTACCGACTTCAAAAAGGACGAGAATCAGAATTTAGGTGCTGATCTCAGAAAGAGAACTGGAATTTAGGAGTCTCGGAAGAGAGTCAGAATTTAGGTACCGACCTCGAAAAGGACGAGAATCAGAATTTAGGTACTGATCTCGGAAAGAGAACTGGAATTTAGGTACCAGTCTCGGAAGAGAGTCAAAATTTAGGTACCGACCTCGAAAAGGATGAGAATCAGAATTTAGGTACTGATCTCGAAAAGAGAACTGGAATTTAGGTACCAGTCTCGGAAGAGAGTCAGAATTTAGGTACCGACCTCGAAAAGGATGAGAATCAGAATTTAGGTACTGATCTCAGAAAGAGAACTGGAATTTAGGTACCAGTCTCGGAAGATAGTCAGAATTTAGGTACCAACCTCGAAAAGGATGAGAATCAGAATTTAGGTACTGTTCTCAAAAAGAAAACTGGAACTTAGGTACCAGTCTCGGAAGAGAGTCAGAATTTAGATACCGACATCGAAAAGGATGAGAATCAGAATTTAGGTAATGATCTCGGAAAGAGAACTGGAATTTAGGTACCAGTCTCGGAAGAGAGTCGGAATTTAGGTACCGACCTCGAAAAGGATGAGAATCAGAATTTAGGTACTGATCTCGAAAAGAGAACTGGAATTTAGGTACCAGTCTCAGAAGAGAGTCAGAATTTAGGTACCGACCTCACAAAGGATGAGAATCAGAATTTAGGTACTGATCTCGGAAAGAGAACTGGAATTTAGGTACCAGTCTCAAAGGTTGATGATTGATTTGTGAAGATTTCAATGTTTAGAAGGGTAGTAGAAGATTGGAATGGGACATGAAAGTGTTTCACATCCCGAAAGATTTAATCAAAGGTTGATTTTTGGCGAAGGATGTGAATCCATGCCATCAGAACCAAACCGAGAATCTCGTGGTCAGTAGACTCAGCGAGCTTCTCAAAAGAGGGAAGAAATCGTAGTGAAACGAAAGGACTTCAGAACGACGAAAAAGTT
This sequence comes from Papilionanthe hookeriana x Papilionanthe teres, assembly GCA_022702705.1. Lineage (NCBI taxonomy): Eukaryota > Viridiplantae > Streptophyta > Magnoliopsida > Asparagales > Orchidaceae > Papilionanthe > Papilionanthe hookeriana x Papilionanthe teres. Next base: position 112,957,150 of record CM040422.1, on the reverse strand, counting down.
TAGAAGTTTGAAGTTGAAGTTTGAGTCTTCCGTGGGGAAGAATCAACTCGAAAGAGGGTTCAAAGGAGTTTCAGATGGATTTCAATTTGAAGAAGAATTGAAAGATTCGAATCAACGGATTCAGATCGGAATTCAGCTTGAGATTTAGATTTGTTTCGTTTGTTTTAGTGATTCGATTTCATTTTTGTTCAATTGGAGTTCAAGTTAATTTGAAATTCGTCTTGGTATTCAAATTTTTAAAAGAGTTTTCATTTATTTTCAAATCGTTCTTCATTCAAAGTTCATTCAACTCAGTGGCGTTTCCCAGTCAAATTTGCACACAAGAAGTGAAGGTAAAACATGACATGGTCGTTTCCATTCCAATTTGCTGAAAATACATCATATAGCTTGATCCAAAACATGATGATATTTTCCTTGAAAATTAAGCATCTCATACAATCCTTATAAATCCAAAAATGGACTGCGTAAGATTCTTGCAGGTTTCTCCCAAAAGCATCTGTCAAAATCTATGTCTGAATGGTGAGATACATGGGTAATAACATCACCTTTCAAGCCATCCTTGGCAGGAAATGCCATTCTGATGTGCATCGGAGGTGTGCTATTTTCCACGTATCTCACAGCTCGTAGGGCCGAAGGCTCTCTAACTCTGGACCCGGCTGAAAGTGGAAAGGCATTTTTTTTATCTTCCATCCTCCTGAAAGTGACGGAGATCTGCTGAAAATGTACGCCCGGGATGTAGTGCTTTGCTATGTCTGCTCCATTTCCTTTTAACAACAGAACGGAACCTACCGGTAAAGGTATCTCCACTGGCCCTCAGAACTCTCCGGGGCCCGCTATCTGAAGTTCTGATCTGAACATGATGTTGCATTGGATGACGAAAGACACTGTGCAGAAGGGTCTGACAAAGTCGTGATGATCTATGTGTGGCGGTATGCAATCGCCCTCCTTGTATATGTTGATGATGCAGCTGTTGGGTATGCAATCTGCAGGTAGCTCCCTCCATGTCACCATCCTCTTCACCATTTTCTTAATGATTCCTGGCATCGGATCCACCTCACTTTGACGGTGGATTTCCTTTCCTGTCCTCGGCGAAGTTGTAACAACACCCGCACTGGATTGTAACTCTTCCCTTTCCCTTCTTCCATCTCCGGGGTTCTGAGTAGGTCATCTCTCTTAAACGACCGGCTCGGCCAATTTTCTGAAGCTCGATGACGTGATCCACAATTTCCTGCTGCTCGTAATCTGAGAACACATCTGTATGCAGCTCAAGGCCTTCCAGGATGTTGATCTTCTTTCCTTGAATTCTTTCAAAATATTCAAAGGTTTTCTTTTCGACTTTCTGCAACCTCTCCAGCTCGTACTCTGGGATTATCTGCAATCGTCGGGATCTGGTAACGTACTGTGGGATGTATGGTTCAATCCCAGCAAGCTCTCCTATGTGTTTCACCTCCTCAGGGATAGTCTCTGTCAGGACATCCTCTGGAATTACTTTCGCAACAAGACTTTTCAAAGCTGGTATATCCATCTGGCGTCGTGGCGTTGATTTTGTTTCTGATCTCTTTGGAATTTCTTTCAACTTTTCTGCTATCTTTGGAGTCGATCTCCTCTTTTCTGGCTCCTGCCGAACCGGCTTCTTAGAAGTGCTTGCACTGACGGTTGCAACTGTCTCCTTATGCTGGTCCGCCGCTAGCTTGCTCAGCATCCTTTGAATGCGGCGGTTCTTGTTTCTTCGCTGTGTAGGAGTGAGAGTAGCTCTCCTTATTCCTTGAACCTCTGTGGGCACGGTGTTGACAAGCCTACCCTCTGCTGTAGTAACCATGGACATAACTTTCTTGTCCTCTCCCGTTACATGAGCGGTGTTCACTTTCCTTTTCCTGTGGGTAGACTACTGACTCGAGCCACCTAATTTACCACTGTCTGACTGCGGAACTCATCCCGGTCAATCGGGGTCCAATCGGCCTCTTCGTACTGTAAGCCGGCCGGTGTGAAATCAGAGTCGATCTTAATCACAGCCCCATCCTTCATCTTCTTCTCATCGAGTGCTAGACTCACGCCATTCTTGAAGTTCAGAACCAACCACCCGTTCGACATTTCCCGGCGAAAAACAAGGAAAGGATCAGGGGCTTGTTGACCTCATTTTTGATGAGGTCTTCTCTTCTTCTCTTTAGTACTTAGGATCTAGCCTTAGGCTTTTCCTTTGACTATCTTAGAGGACTAGAATTGGGATCCACCATCTAGAATTTCAAACCACTTCTTAACTCCTCGCAAACTCCACTAACTTGATTGTAGACCCCTAATCACCTAGAGGGTTGAAATCAAATGTGGAAGTTTAAAGGATGAGTTCCTATAGGACTCTTTGGCCTTAGGATTGCCTGCAGGTGGCACTGGTGCTAGTGGAGAGGCCGACTTACACACACACTACACCTATACACTACACTTTCACACACCTCCTAAAACCACACCCATACCCAACTTGACCTCTTGACTCATGAAGGTGATTCACATGGATGGTCCTTAACCCACTAAGCCCTCAGCTAAGAGGGTTAGGAACAACATAGTGAATGCCTCAAATGAAGTCCCTTCATGGCTCATATGGGCTTGATGTGACTTCATGGCTCAACCAAAATGATTTTATTCCACTTATATTCACCCAATCTTCAATTTTCCAAATTTTCGATTTTTGACCCCGGGACCCTACACCCGCCTAACCTACCAAAATGCCCTCGAAACTACCCAAAATCTCCAAAATCACCTAAATTACCCAAAATTCCTCAAGACCAATCCTAAACATTTCCTCCCCACTCAAATTGATCATCCATAACCAAAAATACCAAAAATTCCAAAAATACCTCCCAATACCCTCCAAGTACCCAAAATACCCCTCTTAGTCAAAAAATCCAAAAATTCAGAAAATTCCCAGAAAATTCCAGAAAATCCCAAATATTCCCAATTTCATTTTGTTCAACTACACCATGGGCCAATTTTGTCAATTTACCCCACTTTTATCAAAACCCCCAATTTGACCCATTTTAACCCAAAGTAAACCCAATGTCAAACCTAACCTACCCAATTGACCCAAATTCTGGTCCAATTCAATTCTAAACTTCAATTCAACATCCCCAACACCAATCTAGACCCAATCCAAGCCCAATTTGATTGGCATTGGGATCCAATTTCACTTTTGGCCTTAAAGCCCAATTTGGACCCATGACCCAAACTTAGCCCAAACTCACCCAATTCAACTCCAATTAACCCCAAATCTTTTCTAAACCTTCCTTAACATCCCCATAAACAAAACACTAACATGATTTGCCCAAAATTTAGACCCAAACCCCACTCGAAATTCAACCCAAAATCAAAAAGCCCAATTTTGACCTAAACCTAAACCTAGCCCAAATAAACCCAAACCTCAAAATCAAAACCTAACCTAAGCCAAAACCTCTTTGAAACACTCCCATAAACATTTCCCAACATTAATTTTACATCAATTTCAACTCTAGCCCAACTTTGGCCCATGGTAGCCCATTTTGGCCCACCTTAGCCTCTTTACCAAAAGGCCCATATCCAACCCAATTCAAACCCAAATCACCTCAAATTTGTTTCAAACCACTCATGACACATCCCTAAACCAAACTCAACAATTATTTGGCCCAAGCCTTTACCAAAATTTCATCCCAAAATCCATTTTAAAATTCAAAAGCCCACTTTCCTAAACCATTTAAAAGCCCATCTAAAACCATTTCAATGAGCCCAAAATCTACCCTAAAGCCCACATGACATTTCCATTTGCCATCCACTTAATCAAAGCCATTCCCTAAGTTCTAATCACATCATCAAATAATTCCAAATTAAGCCTCATGCCAAATCACCCCTAAAACACCAAAATTTCTCTTAAATCCATTTCCATGAAATTGACTCAACTTTTCCCAAGCCAAAGACAAGCCATGCAAGCCATAGATAAGCCACATGAAGCCATGGGGGTTTGACTTGTCACCAAGCTATTAATGGCAAGTGGAGGGAGTCCTTTCCTAAGCCTTCCTTAAGCCATTTTAACCTCTTTAATGCAACACTATAACCCAAAATTAACTTAAACTATTTGGATAGAGACCACACCATCCTCTCTTGGCGACCCAATCGATCCTCTCAGCCCAAAATCGAGGCCATGGGGAGGTGCACCCAACCCAAACCAATGGGTTGACCAAATTTAAGCCAAAATGGCCTCTTCCCCATTCCATTCCAAGCCACCCCCTTTACACATGGCAAGGCCCGATTGATCGCATAAGCCTCCAGCCCCGACCCACTCGAGCTTGAGGGTGACTCGACCACCAGCCGGCCGGCCACCACAGCCGCCGGAAACCACCGGGCCGAGAGCTCACATGTGAGCCCAAAGCTTGGAATTCTCACTGCCGAGTCGCCTCATGCCCAATGGCCACCATGGCTGTTCTTCACATGCCAAGAGCGGTGATCCTGACCCTCAACTCCCCCGGGAGAGCCTCCGACCATGCCTATTTAAACCCCTCACCCTCTCGGCCAAAGGAGGTCTTGAACCGGACCATACCAAAACTCTGCCAAAATCACTCCTCACTCCCCTCCGGACTTAGAGCAATTGATTCCCACTCGTCCTCCCGCTCTAATCCCCATTGTCGAGCTCGATTTCGAGCTCGATTCTCGAGCCGAACGAGACACTCCCGAATCTTCCACCAAAATCAAATTAAACTCACCTACACCTTCACCGAGCCAAGAGAAGAAGTTTTCCGAGTGAAAGCCCCCTCTCCGAGTCACCCAGGTTGTTCCGGACTCCAAAGGTTGTGATCGACCTTGGTGGAAATCACACCTAGGCGATTCACCACATCCCCGGGCTTCATCCCTAGCCTCCTGCAGGCTCCAACGAACGTGCCGAGCATCTCCGATCGAGGCTTCACCTCTCGAGCTAAGGTATGAATCAATTCTTCATCCCGAGCTTCTAAACATTCTCCATTTCAAATGAGTCAATTTCGATAAACATTAGCCGTATAGATGTGTTCGTCTCTTCAAGACGAATCCATGCAGTATAAGAACATAAAAATCCATGGAGAATCGAGTGAGATCTTAGGGCTAGAAGGTGGACGGTTCTCGGGTTAGGAGGCTTGGGGACGATGAACGGATGTCGTTCATTTAATACACGCGCGGACGGACGGCTCAGATGGCGTCTGACGAGGAGATGATACATGAACCGCGGGCCGCGTGGCGCTGAGTCAGAAGGCGGCGTCAAATGGGAGCGCGCCACGTGTGCATTCGGAGCTGCCGAGGTTGACACGGCGCCGCGTCACTTAAGTAGAAAAATAGGGTATTTTCTGATTTATTTAAATACCAGAACTTCAAAAATCCATATCTTTGTGTAGAAAAATCACAAAAATAAAATAAAAATACCCTCTTGCTCAGTGAACAGAGGAGAATAATGTGGAAAAGAAATTAATTAATTTTGTCCATTATTTTATTTTTGATTAATTATTTACTCCCTGCATTGTTTTAATTCTCCATGCATTCATACAATTCACTATGGCATGAGACCATAGGGCTTTTGAAGCCTCTGAACTTGGGAACATTCCCTGAATTTTCCAAGGTCAGAGGCCACCTCTGTGAAAAGTTATTGATTTTTCAAATGCATGTTGCTGTTTTGAGTATTTTAATTCCAAAAATTAGCATGTTATGAAATAAATTCTAGGAAAATTTGGTGATGTTCCTTATGACCAGAGAACCCTAGGAAAAATAGGACTTGAGTTAATTCACTCAGATTAACCCTAATTGTCCTAAATACCCAAAATTGGACTTTAATTAATTAGAGTTAACCATAGATCAAATTGACTTGAAATCAATTCTCCACTGACCTTTAGGATCAGAGGAACCCACCATAAAAGTTTGAAGTCGATTGGACTTGGTTAGCCTCTACTAAATGGGTTGATTAAGCCATTTAGTCATTTTAAACTTTAAAAATTCATAACTTTCAAAATACCTTTCAAAAATTCACCAAATTGGTTTTGGAGCCTCTCTGATATCAGGGGAATTTAAGAAAATTAAAATTTCAATTTTCTAAAAAAGTTGATTTTTCATCATTATTTTAATATTTTAATAATTAAAAATAATAAAAATCACAAAAATAATAAAATTCACCAAAATGTCATATTTTGAAATATAATCACTTAGGAACAAACCCCATATTTTTTCTTAGGTCTATTTAATGAGATATTAAATTTTAAAGCCCTAGGGTAATTTTAAAATTAAAAAAAATGTATTTTCTAGCATTTTCACTAAAATAATTATAATAAATCAAAGAAAAATCAAAAAATTGTAAAATTTGGTTCTCTGGAATCCTTGATATCAGAGAGAATTTTAAAAATTATAAAATTCATTTTTCAACTTATATTCTATTTTTAAATTAATTAATACTCCAGAGCTTAAAATAATTCTAATAAATAAAATATAATTCAAAAAATCACAAAAATTGGTCCAAGTGGTTCTCTAGTCATTAAGAATATCCCATAATTTTTTTAAGGACAGAAACTTTCCCTTGGTCATATTATTAAATTTTCCTTGGAAATCTTTATTTTCCACCAAAAATAATTATATAAATAAATTAAATACAGAAAAATCACATTTTCTCCTCTAATGTCTTTATTGACATATGAGTGAAGTAACATAAAACTTTCAAGTTCATTTGAGCTCAATTTAGTGAGTTATGAAATTATTAGGCTTGAAGGGCAAAATGGTAATTAAAATCTTAACCCTTTAATTAAGACTTTAGGCTTAATGAAGTTAATAGGCAAAATATTTGATTTTAATTTGATTTGGATGATTGAAATTTAGATAATTAAGGGGTAGAAACCTACTAAACAATTTAAAACAATTTTAATAAACCTTAATTAAATAATTAGTTAAATTTGGAAGAATAATAAAATTGGAATTATTAAAATAGGGATATTATTAGGAAGAGATTTGTTCTTTAATTTAAAAATCCCTAAATTAATCATCCCAATAATATTTAATTCCTAATTAAAATGATAATCCAAGTTTAAGATTTAAAATGCTAAAAGACTTAATCATTAAATTAAATTAAAGTTAAATTATTTAAAACAAATCCCTTTAAAATTAAAAAAATTAAATTAAAAATTATATTAAATTAAATTAAAAATTAAAAATTAAATAAAACTAAATTAAATTAAATTAAATTAAAATTAAATTAAATCAAATTAAATTAAATTAAATTAAATTAAATTATATTAAATTAAATTAAATTAAATTAAATTAAATTAAATTAAATTGAAACTAAATTAAATCAAATTAAATCAAATTAAATTAAATTAAGCTAAATCATATTACATTAAATTAACTTAAGTTAAATTAAATTAAATTAAACCACATTAAACTAAATTAAACTAAGTTAAATTAAATTAAATTAAATTAAATATAACATCACCTAAGACATAAAGAAATTCAAAATAAATCTAAAACAATTTGAACACTATTCCAAACTTAAATCCATTAACTAAAATTAAATCACAACCTACTTGAACATCCTCGAAAGCTCGCTGATGTCATAACTCTTAAAAGGAGTGTTAAAAGAAGTGTTACTTCACTTATAGTGATATTCAAATGTCCTAGTTCACTCGAGCAAGACAACAAAACTTAAACTCTCGGACGATTAATTCATTTGTGTAATTAAATTCATTTGGACTTAAAACAATCCTAAAAATATTGAAAAGATGTTTAAGATTCGTCTTGAGCACTTCCTCAATATGATAGGATATTTATAAGAACAGTTGAACTTAGTTGTTCTTTGATGAAGAAAATCGTCCTCAAACTAAAATACAAGAACACTAGACGTCATAGGAAATGACTAGCTATAGGATTAGGAACTTGGTAGAAAACCATAACCTTTCCCTTAGCTTTACCTAGGAACTTACTTTAAATGCTTAAATATTCTAACCGTGTTTTAAGTGCGAGCTTGGGATGACGGAAAACCCTCCGGTACGCTTTTATTTTATTGCGATTTACTTTACCGCAATTTATTTAATCACATCGCACTTACCTTTCTTGCATGATAAACAACGATTGCATGAAAACCTACACCTTTAGGACGTAAACCAAAACCGAAACCCATAACTAAATTAAAAGACACTACGAAGATAAAATTCATCGCCACAACATTCAAAATATAAAATAACTCAAAGTTTAATCACAAACAAAACAACAAAACTACAACTACAACTAAATTAAAACGTCTCATTGAATGATCGGGAATACCTCGGATGATGTAACCCACGTGTTGCTAACGGGATTTCCCGCGGTCTAAATGAAAGTGCGGAACTCATTTAGTTGAGTTTAGCAAATTCATCTGGACTAAGTGAATTCGATGAAAATAACGGTGTCGGGATGACGGAACCGTGGGATCTTAATCGGTTCTGTTTAATCAACTTTAAGATTTGTTTTAATTAAAACATAAAAAACACTTGGAAATTAAGACTTTCTTTAAAACCAAACACTTCTCTCATCTCCTGATTTATGACTTCTACAACTAAACCTCTGCAACAACAAGGAGCTCGGAGCATGGTGGGCGGCACGGCCATCGTCATCGGCAAAACCCGAGTCTACTTCAAAGAAACTTTCCTTAGAATTAAATAACCAAGCCGTAGGACTTCGAGGTAGCTTGCCTAGTGCAACATAAATCCTCAACTCTTCGTTAGGCATTTGCATGATCATATCATGTAAATTAAGCCCTAACCGGTCTTAGGAATCCGAGGTAGTCGTCCGATACGACATAAACCCTCACATCTTCGAAGCTATTTGTATGATTTTATCATACAAGTATAAGTCCTAACTAATTAAAATTGGCGAAGATCAAAATATTAAATAAACATTAGGACTTTCCTAAATTCAAACCAAACAATAGGATAGTTTGGGAAGTTGCCGAGATTCTTCTTGGATCCTCGGCTTCTCCTACTTTTCTTCCATTGGACTTCGAAAATAAGCTGTTCCAAACTTGATCCATTCCCTATTGAAATTCTAAAATTCAATCCCTTGAAAACTTAAACTTTGCAATTCTTTAGAGCGAACTACCGATTATTATCGAGAGTTTTCTTAGGTGATTCCCATCACTTAAGATGTAATTAACTATAGGGGCTTGCCTTATAGGGAATTTTAAGAACCTGAGTAATATAAACCCTGTTTAATGTTTTTATATTAAACAGGGGAATTTGTCGGCTTATAAAATTGGTTCGCAGACCAAACGGATGTCACAAACCTTTCTAGTTTATTTAATCGAGCCTCATTATCAAGCTGTGTGTCTATTCTTCGGGATAGATACACGGTTTGTGGTGCGGCGCTCGTTTATATAAACTATTCGGGATGTGAGATCAGTTTGATTTCATATCTTAAAATTTACAAATTTAAAATTATTTTCAAAATCAAATACTACTTTTTCAAATTATTTATTTAAATTAAATTAAAATTCGCCGACAATTTCTGTAGGCGACCCCCCTTTTCAAAATAAAACACATAACCTAAAAATATGCCGACAGTACTGTACCAAGAATGAGAACAATAAGAAAATCAGTTCATTAATAAAACAGTTTTATTACTTTATTTCGTTGGAGTTTTATAAAAATAGGGAAAGGTAAGGGACAAACGGAAATGAAATTAATTTAGAAGGAAAGGTCAAAATTTCATTATTATGATAATTTCTTTCACATATTTTCTTTTTATCACAAAAATTTGTTCGACATTTTTTATTATATTTAAATTTTGGGTTCGGACCCAGTCACAAGTAATCACTCTGCCCGTGCTCCTAGGGATGGGACTCCATCCTTCGGAACATTAGGTTGCGTAATACTTCTTCAAATATCATTCATTAATTGAAAGCATAGATCGTTCTCAACGGCAATTCACAAGCTGGTAGGAACCTCCTGAGTAGACTATCTCGACCACGAACGGCCCCTCCCAAGTCGGTTTAAATTTACCTCCTATCTTACGGTGTGCAAGAATAGGTCTCTTGAGAACTAGAACCAAGTCACCGACTTTGAAAGTTCTCGGGCGGACCAGTTTATTGTGGGCCTGAATCATCTTAGCTTGATACAATTCCAGATTATGCTGTGCTAAAAGTCGTTTCCCTTCCAAGCTTTCCAGTTCTTCTAGTCGTAGTCTGACATTTTCTTCTGTAGTGATCTTGTTCGTGACTGCGATTCTGAGAGATGGAAGCTGAACCTCTAAGGGTAAAACAGTCTCGGACCCGTACACTAGAGCATAAGGTGTAGACTGAGTAGGAGTTATGAACGTCGTTCTATAGGCCCATACAGCTTCTACTAACTTCTCATGCCAATTTCTCTTGTTATCTTCCAAAGTTTTCTTTAAGATTTGGACGAGAGTTTTGTTAAAAGCCTTGGTCAAGTCGTTCGCTCTAGGGTAGTAGATCGTCGAATAGCGCCAATCTATCCCATGCCTTCTGATGAAATTGTTGATCTTCGTGCTTTTGAACGCTGACCCGTTGTCTGAGATAATTCTGCGCGGTACCCCGAAATGGTAGACGACTTGATTCTTAAGGAACTGTAACACGTGAGTTGCTTTCACTTCTCTGAGCGGTACTGCTTCTGCCCACTTGGAAAAGTAATTTGTACCTGCAAGAATGAAGCGATGTCCTCTTGAAGAAGGCGGTTCTATCGGACCCACAATATCTGTGCCCCAACATTCAAATGGCCATGATGCGATTGTTGGATGTAGCACATTTGGAGGTTGATGCAGAATCACTCCATGCACTTGGCACTGGTGACAACTCTTAGCAACCTTCATGCAGTCGGTCATCATCGAGGGCCAGTAGTACCCTAGTCTTTTAATCTTCATTTTCATCTTCGGACCTGACTGATGAGCGTCACAGAGTCCCGAGTGCACCTCTTTAAAAATTTCACTAGCCTCAGACCCACTCAGGCACCTTAGCCACATCTGGTCGAAAGACCTTCTGTATAACATATTGTTTATTAATGTGTATGACAGAGTTCTTTTCTTAATCTGATGGGCTACTGACTTATCGTCCGGTAGGTTTCCTGTTTGCAGGGAGTCTATTAATGGCTTCCGCCAATCTACTATAGTTTATGTTACTGCTGCAACTGATTCTTCTGCTTTTCCTTCTGATTGGTGTATTGCATCCATGTCGAGCTGTGATAGGACCCGTCGTCCTTGAACTGACATTTCAACTAACTCATCCTGCAAGGGCAAATTCTTTTGCAATGCGGGCTAGCGCGTCTGCAAGTGCATTTTCTCTTATGGGGATCTTATAGATCGTTACATTCGGAATCTGTTCCAACAACTTCATGGCATACTTAAAGTATTGCTCGAGCCTTGGTTTCAAAATTATGTACCATCCTGCGACCTGCTGTATGATCAACTGAGAATCTTCGTAGATGTTGATATCTGCTATACCTATCTGAATGGTCAATTCTAGTCCGGTTACAAGGGCTTTAAATTCTACTTTGTTGTTCGTACACGGTTCTATTAAATGGTAGGAGTACCTTAACATTCCCCGCTCCGGTGTTATAAATATTAATCTGATTCCTGCCTTACCGGGCACTATTGTTTGCAATTATTTGTCTCATCGTGCTGATGATGCTCTGTCGAAGTACAGTTCCCAACGTCGATCATTGGGGTCTTCTAAGCTCATTATCTGCTCGTCTGGCAAGTCGTCGTTGAGAGGCGATTCTACCGATAAAGAGTATCATCGAGGAAGCCTACTAGGACTCGTCCCTTTACGGCACGAAGAGGAACGAAAGTTATATCGAATTGCAACAGTATCATCGACCACCTGGCAAGTCTGCGAGAGAGTGTCGGTCGGGTCATCAAATATTGCAATGGATTAAACTTCAAAATAAAGTTGACCTTATGAGAAAGCATGTAGTGCATGAGCTTTTGGGCTGCAAAGACCAGTGCCAAACAATGCTTCTCAATTGAAGGATATTTTACTTCCGTCGGAATTAGACGAAGACTTAAGTAGTAGATAGCGTTTTCTTTACCCTCGTCATTGACCTGGGCTAGCAGGGCTCCGAGGGAGTCGTCTAAAGCCGCTGTATAAAGTATCAACGGTCGACCCGAGACTGGGGCTGCTAAGACAGGAGGTGTCATTAAATATCGTTTGATGTCATCGAAGGCATGTTGACATTTGGAGTCCCAATTAAACTTGGCATCCTTCTTAACCAAAGCAGAAAAAGGCTGATACCTTCCTGACAAATTAGAAATAAAGCGTCGAAGGTATGCCAACTTCCCTTGAAAGGATCGTAATTGTTTCAAAGTTTTGGGAGGTGGCATTTCTAAGATAGCTTTAATCTTCTCCTGATTGATTTTAATTCCTAGATGTCGGACAACAAATCCTAAGAATTTCCCAGAGGTGACGCCGAAGGCGCATTTCAGGGGATTCATCTTAAGGTTAAATTGTCTTAATCACTCTAAAACAATTCTCAAATCATATAGGTGATCTTCCTTTAGTTTGCTCTTGATGACCACATCATCCACGTAGCACTCGATCTGGTTGTGAATGAGATCATAAAAAATCCTCGTCATTGCTCTTTGGTAAGTTGCTCCTGCGTTCTTCAATCCGAAAGGCATTACTGTGTAGCAGTATACTCCGATTGGCATTCTGAAGGCTGTGAGCTTTTCATCTTCTAGTGTCATCTTTATCTGGTTGTATCCTGACGATCCATCCATAAAAGAGAAGATTTCGTGTGTCGAAGCGATGTCGATCATTAATTCTGGAATTGGTAGCGAAAATTCATCCTTTGGGCACGCTTTGTTCAAACCTCTGAAATCCACGCAGATTCTGATCTGACCATTCTTCTTTCTGACTGGTGCCACGTTGGCTAACCAAGTCGGATATTGTTCTTCACGGACAAATTTAACGTCTATTAGCTTCTTAACTTCAGCTATAACTTGTTGTTCGATTTCTAGACGCATTCTTCTCGGAGCTTATCTGACTTGAACGACAATGTGATTCACTCCTAGCTTGTGAACTGCGACTTCTGGAGCTAATCCTGGCATTTCATCGTAACTCCAAGCAAAACTGTCCTTGAATTCCATTAATAGCTTAATCAAGTTTTTGGAGTCTTCTTTGTTGAGTAAGGAGCTAACAAAGGTCAGCCTAGGCTCTTCGTTAGTACCTAAGTTAACTTCCATTAACTCGTTTATTGTAGATTTAATTTCTTCTTCAAATTCTAGCGGAGCGTCTCCGATTGGTAGATATTCAAGATTATCTGAAGCTTCCAAGCATTCTTCATTAGGCTCACAAGTGACAACCAAGCAAAATCCTGTATCATCAGCTGGTGCTACTGTGCCGAATCCGAGACAATGCTTTGAATTGGGCGGTCGACCGGTATTATTCCATAATTTTTCAAAGCGCTGTAATTGACCTTTTGACCTTTGCTTAGGCAAGATATCACGTTGTATTAAATTCTGAACACAGGGAGAATACCACTCAAAAGATAATTCCATTAATTCAAATGAAGCAACATCTTCAAATTTTACATCATTTTCAGTTTTGGAAGAAGAAGCACCACGGTAGAACTTGATTGGCTTAGCATCACCACCATGTACTTCCTTGACCACCACACCCTCGATCATATTAGGATAGATCAGGGTCAGGGTCAACGGTTAATCTTCTCGTACATTGCTTTATATTTTTCATTCTTTTCATCTTTGAGAGAGATCTTAAACTGGGGTTTCTTTTGATTTATTTTCATTGGTTCTTTCTTGACTTCTTCTTCTTTGGAACTATTCTCCCAATCAACATTGATGATCGGTTTCTTCTATTCAACCGTTCCACCGTTTCTTCCTCGACCTCATCCCCGGCCTCGACCTCGGGTGCGAGTTCTAGAGAAACCTTCACCATCTCGCCGTAAGGGAGTGGTGAGTAACTGTTGAACAAGAATTTCAGGCTCTTCGTCGTCTCGAACTTCTTTTGCTTTGTTTGGTATGACATTTCTGGAAAAGACTGTTTTCTTCGGAAGCGCGTAATAGGCAGCATCTTCGTGGATTCCAATCTCGTGTACAGAGAACGGTTGTAAGTCACCTTTGATACACTATTCTTGTCCTCCTTCATAATACTTTCTGCACTGGTACAGAGACGACGGTACCATCCAGTTCTCATGGATCCACGGCCGACCCAGTAGAGCGTTGAACGATGTCTCAGAATCAATTATGTGGAATTTTGCAGTTGTCTTTGCCAAATCACCGATCTTAATTAATAGTGTTATTGATCCAAGAGCTCTTTGTCCTTTCTAATTGAAACCTTTTAGTAACATTATGTCTGCTTCGAGATCACGGGTATCAATTTCCAAATATGCTAACGTCCGAAGGTTCATTATGTTGATTGATGCTCCCGGATCAACTAACACCCTGGAAAGTATGAACTTCCCAATAGTAACTGAGATGTACAACGGTCGATTGTGATCGACTGTTCTAGTAGTAAATCCTTGTCCGTGAAAGTAACGTTGCACTGTTCTCTCAACGAGCAAACCTCGTCTAAGGAATTACCGGCCATTTGAGATAAGCAGATTTCTGGATTAAGTAAAGCCTTGATCAGAGTTTCCCTCATCTCCTTTGACAGGATCAAAGCGTCGTAGATGCTCAGTTTGGCTGGTAGTTTCCTAAGATGGGCTAGCACGTTATAGTCCACTTTATTACTAGGTTCTTCAATTTCTTCCCGAGTGGGCAATTCCTCTGCTGGGGTTGACTCTAGAGTGTGGCTAAGGCAGCCACCATCTCCGCCATCTTCTTCTCCATACGGTAGATCGTGTCGTCCTTTTCTCGAAGATGTGATCTCATTGCTTCTGGCTCGTCTCCTTCTGAAGTTAATGGAGCTCTCTGTAGAGCTGACAATGCTCGAGTCTCAACCACGTTGATCTTGGTGAACTCTTCATCCATTAACTCTGACGAATCCACTTCATTTTCCAACTCTTCTCTTCTTTCCCTGGCCAATCGTTGGATGTCAGTTCTTAGCTTTCCTATAGCATCCTCAAGTGGTCTTTTCCAAACGGTCTCGCGGTTGTCGTGTGACGACTGTTGAACTTCATCTTCGGGAGTCTCTTTCAGAGCTGCGACACTCTCTTCAGATTCAGGCTTTCTGACCAAACTTCTCTTCCCGAGTATTCTGTTGGTATCAGTTCAGCAATAATAGGTCGCCACACCATCCTTCTTGCAGTAGAAGGCCTAGGACCAGATGGTCTGTCGGCTGTGCGTCGGTAGGTGGTGTGTTCCCTAATATGGTGACCTGATACAACGACAGGTGAACTTCTTTCGCTAGCTCGTGCTTTCTTCCTTGGCCTTTATATGGCAGTGTCGGGGTCTACTCGTGGTCCGAGGCGGGATCTAACTGGTGTTCGTCCCATTCTTCTCAGGATCTCTGACACGGGACATCCTTCCTTCCTTGCTAACTTCTCAACTACTGCTTGCAATTGAGTGTGCGGCGTAGTCTTGATCTTCTTCTTCTTACAGTCACTGTAGTATGCAGGTAGAGGTAACGCCGCGGCGATTCTTTGAGCATCCTCTTCATCAGATGCAGCAGAGAGGGGGTGGAACTTACTCTCTTCTAACAGTGGTGAAATCTCAGGCAGTTCTACTTCTTCTTCAGGAATCTCTTCAATAAATGCAACTTTAGCAGCCCGGGTCTTTCTGATCCTGGCGATCTTTCTGCTCCTATTCCTCCTTTGTGTCCGGGTTAAGGGTGCAAACCCCGAACTGGAACCTATCTTGAACACAGACGGTATTGCAGCAAAATCTGAACCCTCCACGGTAACAGGCTCATCACTGACTTGGACTTCTTTTCCTTTCAATTTGGCGAGAGCCGGGGTGGGTGCAGTGATGACCAGACCGGTGGGGGTAGAGATGACAGTCCTGGGGGTAGCAGCTAACCTCCTATGAACAACGGTATTCGTCTCAATCGGGACCCTTTGCAGAAGGGGAAATTCTTGGGTCGACTTCAGGTTGAACTCAATTATGGGTTCAATGGTTTCCGGTACCTTGGCCATCAGTGCGAAGAGAGTTACATCGGCGAACTTAATGTCCGTACTGTCAAATCCTTATCCAAAATGGATGATCACATCATCAGGCAGCTCATCTTGCTAACCGCCAAGTCCAGTCCATTGGTGAAGGAGAAAATCAGCTTCGGTGCAGACGTCTTCTGCAGGGTAGATTCTGAACGTCAATTCTAAATCATACTTCATTTCGTCCCAACGAAAAAAACATTCCAGGACGAACAAAGAACTTCTCCGGAAAAAGAGTCCGAACACATTTTCATTTATCTTTTCGTTTTCTTTATAAGGTATTTCATATCTTGTAAAAAAAAGGTTTGTTTATTAAGAGGTCCGTTAATTAAAAGGTTAAACAATTAAGGGAGGAAGGGTACAAAAAAGGCAAGAAATCCAACACAAAACTGGGAAGGAAGAGAAGGTCTCGCAAGACTTCTCAACCCGAGGGACCGCTCCTAAGCTAACACCTATTGGGGGTCCACCCCACCTCTAAGAGGTAGAATGATTCTGGAACCTCTCTGTTTAGGGGTGTCTAAACAGTGGCTCCGAAATCCTAGAGAGTTGACTATATCCATTCAAGACAGGAATGAACGAGATATGTCAACGGAAGAATGGTAGTTTGATCCACTAGGGGCGTGGACTTACTACTGATTTATGAAAGTAAAACCATCTGATCAAGATGGAGAGAGGAACTATTCCCCAGCGGAGTCGCCAGAAACATGTCGGTATATTATTAGGTTATGTGTTGTATTTTAGGAAAAGGGGTCGCCTACAGAAGTTGTCGGTGAATTTTAAATTTTAAATTTAATTTAAATATATATAATTTGAAAAGTAGTATTTTGGTTTTTAAAAAAAGTTTTGAGTTTGAAAATTTTAAGATATGAAATCAAACCGATCTCACATCCCAAATAGTTTATATAAACAAGCACCACACCACAAACCGTGTATCTTTCCCGAAGAATAGACACACTGCTTAATGATGGGGCTCGATTAAATAAACTAGAATATTTGTGATATCCGTTTGGTCTGTGAACCAATTTTATAAGCGGACAAGTTCCCCTACTTAATATAAAAGAAATAAGCAGGGTTTATATTACCTGGGTTCTTAAAGTTCCCTATAAGGGCAAGCCCTTATAGTTAATTACATCCTAAATATCCGAAAACACTCAAGAAAACTCTCAATAATGATCAGTGATTTTGCTCTCAAGAATTTTAAAGTCTAAGGTTTTAAAATAATTAGACCTTGGAAATTTAAAAAAGGGAATAGATCAAATTTAGAACAGTTATTTTTCAGAATTCAAAAGGAAGAGTAGTAGGGGAGGTCACGGACCCGAAGTGAACTTCGGTGACTTCCCGGCTATCCTATTGTTTGGCTTCAATTTGAGAGTTTATTTGATGTTGTAATCCTACCAATTTTAATTAATTAGGACTTATATTAGTATGACATAATCATACAAATAGCCTCGAAGATATGAGGGTTTATGTCATACCAAACAACTACCTCGGAGTCCTAAGACCGGTTAGGGCTTATTTTGCATAATATGATTATGCAAATGCCTAACGAAAAGTTGAGGATTTATGTTGCACTAGGCAAGCTTCCTTGAAATCCTATGGCTTAGTTAGTTAAAAGTAGGAAAGGTTTTGCTGAAGTAGACATAAGTTTTGCTAACGAAGATGGCCGTGCTGCCCACTGTGCTCCAAGCACCTTGTTGTTGCAGAGGTTTAGTTTTAGAAAGTGGCAATCAAGAGATTAGAGAAGTGTTTTGGTTTAGAAAGGTTCAAAATTGAGATGGCTTATGACACGCCTAAAATATATACGCTTTTTGATATATCATTTTACTCATTTTTGATGATATTACACTTGAAAGGAAGATATTTTGTATGTTTTTTGGTTTTAGGTATAAGAAATGGTGATTGGAGCAAAAGGAAACAAAAACGGTGCAATTTGGAGCAAAAACGAGCAAGAAATGAAATTCTGCTCTGACACCTTTCGATAAGTCTTTTGATGCTTAATCTCTTTTACACTTCTTGCATATTTTTGAATGAGATTACACTTTAAAGAAATGTTGTTTTATGTTTATTTTGTAGGGCTATCTGTTACGAACGCAACGCAACTGAAACAGCTTAAATCGGAGCTAAAACGGAGCCAAACGGAGCAAAACGGTGGAGCTGCACAGAGCCTGCTCGCCGACGACGGCCACGATCTCGCCGACGGCGAGATTTTCCAGAAAACACTGAAAAGTGCCCGAAAAGCTCGCCGACAGCGAGCTCGAACCCGCTGACAGCGCCCGGAAGGTTCTGGACCGACTTTTGGCGGTTTTGGGTCTAAATTCGACATATTTGTACGCTTTTTCGAAGGGGTGCTTATGGAAACTCTTCAAACTTCGTTCATACTCTTTAAAATGGTGAATATATGTTAGAAATGAGGGAGAAACAATAGAGGAAAGAAGAGAAAAAAAGAGAGGAATGTTTAGGATTCTTAGATTAAGAGTAGAAATGTAGATTTCTACCCTTTTGGAGAGATTGGAGAGGAGATTTTGAGAGAATTTGTAAGGGATTTCGCTAGCATTGCATGGATCGCTGGGAGACTTTATGGGAGAGATCTTTGTCTTTCTTTGAAAGGGAAAAAGCTAAGTAATTGTTCTTCATTATCTTATAATTTTGTAAACATTTATTTAGTGGATTTTCTTTGGTTAAATGAAGTTTCCGTTGTGTTTTCTTCGCGCTTTGTGACGTATCTCTCTTACTTTTTCTTCTTCTTTGGAAATAGCGGCATGAGAAGATTATGCTATTATTTTCATTTTACTTTTCTTTTATAATGAGTAGAAATCATGTTTAGGATTTTGTGATACATGATAGAAGTGAATTTAATTATAAATGTGATGGTTTTTACTTGCACTTCATTTACATTGCAATAAGGGCCCATTGTAGTGTTAAAATTCGTTGTAATTGCATCAACCTGAAAGGGCGGTGTATTTCTCAACTAAGTACGAACCACATTCAAATTCTATGGATGGTGAAGTTCATGGGGATTGAATGCAAATAAATAGGGAAATATAATTATCGGGCGTAGAATTAGAGATTTTAGAGTGACAGGCTAAAATCCTCAATTCGGTCCTATCGTTTGGGTGCTGAAATGTATATTGTTAGCCCTCAGGCGAGGGGAACGTGGGAACTCCAAAGTGAGAGCCGGTATCCTCCCAGCCTAGCCGCAGATTCAGTAACCAAGCATAGGATTAATCAATGTTCTTTATGCCTGAACCAAAGGGTAAAGAATAGGATTGCTCCTATTTGGCACATACAATATTAAATGCATCTCATTCCTATACATTATCTATTTCATTACATAAGAATAGTAGTTTTTAATATCTCAAAATTCTCCAAACCAACTCATCCAAAAAGGGTTATCTTTAGAATTATTATTTGCATTTAGTTATAGTTACTATTACATTTAACTCTTGTATTTAGGAGTAATTGCTAGATAAAACACAATTTTAATCGACATTCCAAACTAAGGACTATTAGTAGTAGACTAGAATTTGACTAAAGACCTCTTCCTTCACTTCCTCGTGGGATCGATACTGGGGTTTTTAAAGAAAACTCTATATTACTTGAAACGATGCGTATACTTACGTAGTACCCCTAGTGTGTAAAATATTTCTAATTTTTATATCATTTAAGATTTTGCACACTAGCCGCTATTTATAAATCGGGTCAAGTTTTTGGACATCTTTTGGAAGTTAATTTACTGTGTAATTGCGGATCGGGTCAAGTTTTTGGCGCCGTTACCGGGTAAGCTTTGGTAAGAACTTTAAGAGAATTTTAGTTGAAGTAATTAATCTTAGACTTGGAATACTGTAAAGTCGTAAAAACTATTTTTGTGTAAAAAGTATTTTTATATGAAAAAGTGTTGTGAAAAAATTGTTTATATGAAAAATAAGGTGTTAGTGAAAATGTTTTATTGTGTTGAATATATTTCATCTATTATTTGTTTAATTGTTAATGTATTGTTTGTTATGTTGCGTATGCGAAACAAAGGATCTGCAGGACTTGTACCTTATGATCCCGAGTTTGAAAAAAATAAAAAAATAATAAAAATACATAAAGGACTCGAAAAACTAAAAATGGAAATGGAAAACTTTCAAGATAATAACTTGGAAAATCATTATAAATCATTGAGGGATTACGTAAATCCTACGACAGATGAAATTCACTCAAGTATACAAAACCCTGGCGTAGAAGCTGACTCATTTGAAATAAATCCTGAGATTATCCAACTGGTGCAGAACAATCAATTTGGGGGAACTCCTTTTGAGGATCCCTATTTACACTTATCAAAATTTATAGAACTTTGTGCTATATTTCGTTATAACGGTATGTCAGACGATGCTGTTAGACTAAGGCTTTTTCCTTTCTCACTAAGGGATAAGGCTAAAATGTGTTTATACTCTTTAGCACCTAGCTCTATTAAAAATTGAGAGGAGTTAACTCAAAAATTCCTAGCTAAGTATTTTCCACCTTCAAGGACTACTAAACTTAGAAAGATATTATCTCATTTTGTCAGTATGAAGGGGAATCAATATACGAAGCATGGGAAAGATTTAAGGAACTCCTAAGAAAGTGTCCGCATCATGCTCTGCCCGATTGGTTAATCATTCAAACTTTTTATAATGGGTTAGTAGGATCCCTTAGGTCTATAATTGATGCTGCCGCTGGTGGATCATTAATGTCAAAATCATTTGATGAAGCGTATGCATTAATTGAAGAAATGGCTACAAATGAATTTCAATGGCCCTTTGCAAGGGTAAATCATAAAAATGTAGCTAGTATTTATGATACGGATACAATTTCAATTCTTGCATCTCAGATTGCTGCAATATCAAGGAAGTTGGACCAATTTGGAATGAACCAACCTCAATTTACTCCTGTAAGTGAGGAAAGTTCATTAGGGCCTATAATTGATTCTAAATTATCATATGAGACTTTAAATACCATAAATAACCCGTACTCTAACTTTTACAACCTAGATTGGGAGAATCATCCTAAATTTAACTGGAATCATACTACTGATGGTGGAAACCTAAAATGGGAAAATAATCATGAAAATCATAATGGAAGTTGGAATAATCAGGGGAACACAAAGTATAGACCTTCATAACCACCGGACTCTAATAATGATTAACAATTTGAGGATAAGAAAATGTCTATGGAAGAAGTGGTTTTGCAAATGGAAAATCAGTTGCAATGTCAAAATGCTGCGATTAGAAATATAGAGAATCAACTGGGACAAATTGCTAATTCACTTAGCAATAGACACCAAGGAACACTTCCTAGCAACAATGAGATCAACCCTAAAGAGAACACTAATGAACAAATAGAAGTTGTCCAATTAAAAATTGGAAGAGATATAGAGGATGTGGTTAGAAAAGAGAAAGATGTTGTGAGAGAAACAAAGGATACAAAAAGACCTGAAGAACATGTTTCTAAGGATCTGGAAAAATTAATATCTCCAACTAAAATCAGTTTGGAAAAACCACCACCTCCATTTCCTCAAAGACTTAGACAGCATGAGTTGGATAAAAAATTTTCAAAGTTCATGAAAGTACTTAAGAAGTTAATGATAAATATTCCTCTCACTGAAGCTTTGGAACATATGCCAAGTTATGTAAAGTTTATAAAGGATATATTAAACAAGAAAAGGAAATTTAGGGATTACGAGACAGTTGCACTTTGTGAGGAGTACAGCGCTATACTTCAGAAAAATTTTCCTCGAAAACTTAAAGATCCTTGTAGCTTTACAATTCCTTGTGCAATTGGAAAAAGATTATATGGAAAAGCTTTATGTGATTTAGGAGTGAGCATTAATGTGATGCCTCTATCTATATTTAAAAGGTTAGGTTTAGTCGATATTTCTCCCACTACTGTAACCCTTCTATTAGCTGATCGATCTATCATTTATCCAAAAGGAGTTATAGAAGACGTGCTTGTTAAAGTGGATAAATTTATCTTTCCTTTGGACTTTATTGTATTAGATATGGAGGAAGATAAAGAAATTCCAATTATTTTAGGGAAACATTTCCTTGTTACTGGACAAGCTATGATAGATGTGCAAAAAGGAGAGTTGACAATGAATATTAATGATCAGGAAGTCACTTTTGATGTATTAAAGACTATGAAATATTTAGCTGAGAGAAAAGATGATGATGTTTTTGGATAGATGAAATTGATTATCTAAGTAAAGACCATTTCCAAGAAATTTTTGAGAGTAAGTTAACAGATGAGAATGAAATAGACTTTCATGATGATTCAAAAATATTATTTAAAGAAGACTATATGTACGTTCAGGAGAGGTGTGAAATGATGGACGCTATAAAAAATAGTCAACTTTTAATTCCATTTGTTGAGAAATCTCATGAACTTAAGATGGATGTACCCCATACAATTTTAAAGCCTATCTATTTAGAGAATTCATCTACACAACCAGTCTTTATATCTTTAGATACGACTGAATCACAAGAAAAACCAGAATTAAATGATGAACAAGATAAAATTATTGAACTAGGACTTGGAAGAGAATTTGAGGATAAATTTCAAAAGAACTTTGAGTTGAGAAAAGAGGATAAGGATATTGGAAGACCATTGGAAGAAATTCCTAGGGAATTAGAAAAACTTATTTCCTCAACTAATATAGATCCTCAATCGGGAAGAATTGGAAGATAACTTGAAACAGAAGAGTAACATAGAAGAATTTGATCTTGAATCTGAATTATGTAGAGAGAATCCGATCCAAAATTTGGGAGATATTGAAGTATCTTATAAAGATGCATTTCTTATAAATTTCAAGGATGATATTAATATGCAGATTGAGAAATCAATAGAAGAATATTAGATCTAGAAAGAAATATGAGTAATTATGATATAAATCAAATTGAAAATGAAAAGCTTAATGAAAAATTAAAATTTGAGAATTTTATAGGAATCCCTGGATCTGAAAAGAATTGGGTGATTGATCGAGGATTACTTAATTGGAATTTTGATCCAGGTGGAATCATTTGTTGGGCTAACGACGTTAAACCAAACACTTTATAGGAGGCAACCCATAGTTATCAGTGTGCTTTGATTTAGTGTGCTTGAGAGTCATGATTGTTAGTGATCTATTGTATATGCTTTATAGTGGATTGATCAGTTTGATTGATAATTGGTAGATGTTTGGATTATTAGTAGTTTGATTTGATCTTTGTGTGTCATGAGGGAGGTGATTCCTTAACTTCTTATTATGACTAGAATTGATCTCTTGTAGTAGTTGGATTAACGAGTCCACTGTGACTTAGGTCTCACCCAGACTTGAGTTTTACACAACTAAAATATTTTGATTTAGGATTTTGTGATGCATGATAGAAGTGAATTTAATTATAAATGTGATGGTTTTTACTTGCACTTCATTTACATTGCAATAAGGGCCCATTGTAGTGTTAAAATTCATTGTAATTGCATCGACCCGAAAGGGCGGTGTATTTCTCAACTAAGTACGAACCACATTCAAATTCCATGGATGGTGAAGTTCATGGGGATTGAATGCAAATAAATAGGGAAATATAATTATCGGGCGTAGAATTGGAGATTTTAGAGTGACATGCTAAAATCCTCAATTTGGTCCTATCGTTTGGGTGCTGAAGTGTAGATTGTTAGCCCTCAGGCGAGGGGAACGTGGGAGCTCTGAAGTGAGAGCCGATATCCTCCCAGCCTAGCCGCAGATTCAGTAACTAAGCATAGGATTAGTCAATGTTCTTTATGATTGGACCAAAGGGTAAAGAATAGGATTGCTCCTATTTGGCACATACAATATTAAATGCATCTCATTCCTATACATTATCTATTTCATTACATAAGAATAGTAGTTTTTAATATCTCAAAATTCTCCAAACCAACTCATCCAAAAAGGGTTATCTTTAGAATTATTATTTCGCATTTAGTTATAGTTACTATTACATTTAACTCTTGTATTTAGGAGTAGTTGCTAGATAAAACACAATTTTGATCGACATTCCAAACTAAGGACTGTTAGTAGTTGATCACTGAAAATTTTATTAAGAAATTCATACCTATTTTTGATGAAATTGCACTTTAAAGAAAGGTATTTTCTTTATTTTGTTGCAGGAATGTAGAATTTAGGTGATAAAAGCAAAAATCATAAAAAGGAGCGGATTTGGAGCAAAAAGGAAGAAAATAATGCAATTTGTGCCGAGTCGCCGACGGCGAGATCGAGCCCGCCGACGGCGAGGGTACGAGGAAGAAATTCTGAAGGATTTATAACTGTCTCGCTGACAGCGAGACCGAGCCCGCCGACAGTGAGATAGCGCGGTTCAAAGACCTTCTAGAAGCCTCGCCAACAGCGAGGTAGTTCGTCGCCGACAGCGAGGTAGTTCGTCGCCGACGACGAGGTAGTTCAAATGGCACAGATACATTGAACCTGGACAGTTTTGAAGGGATGCTTACACACCTCTTGGTCCTTTGCTCACCTCTATATATAGAGCCGAAATTCAGCTTCTAAGTGTGTGTTATAAGTGTGTGTCATTTGTGTGTATCTCTGAGTCTTAAGTGAGTTTATTTAGAGAGTCTTAGTGAATCTTTAGTGAGTTAGAAGTGTGCTGTACTAGAAGGAAAAGTCAAAGGAACTTCAAAGAGTCTGCTTGGGGAGGAAATTAAGATAAGTATCTTTGTTTATTGTTTTTAACTTTAAATGAAATCCATGCTTAGTTTAGTTCCTATGCATTCTGAGTAGTTAATTTAGTCTTTCTCCCCGTTTATGAAATTAAGCGACTAGATGAACAAAAAATGAAGTACTTTTAAATATTAATAAATTGTGATAATTTTTACTTAAAACTTAATTTACTTTCAAACAGGCCATTTGATTTGTTAAAATGTGTTGATTATCAACTATAGTAAAAATTACATCTGATATTCGGGGAATTCAAAAGCCTTGGAAGGAGGGTGCAAATAAATAGGGAAATAATATCAATGGGCGTAGAATAGAGCATTTTAGTGTGACAGACTAAAATATTCAATTCGGTCCTATTGTTTGAGAGCTGAAGTGTAGATGTTAGCCCTCAGGCGAGGGGAACGTGGGAGCTCTGAAGTGGCAGTCGCATCCTCCCGACTCTAGCCGTAGATTCGGTAATCAAACATAGGATTAGTCAATATTCTTTACACCTGGACCAAAGGGTAAAGAATAGGAATGCTCCTATTTGTCACAATACCTTAAAATTATCTATTTAAATTCATCAATCACTTAAATTTTTAAACAAGGGGAAAGATACTTTTTTTCTGAATAGTTAAGACATATTTAGCAATTAGTTTAATTTCCTGCACTTTCAATACGTATTAATTTTCTACTTAGTTAAGTTACCTAATTAAAATACTTAGTTTACTCTATTGCGCTTAAATTTAGAATTCCAAATTTTCATATACTATTTTAAAATTATTATTATTATTATTTTAAAATTAGTTGTTATTTAATTTTCTATTTCCCCGTGGGATCGATAACCGAGACTCCACTAGAGCCCCGTATTACTTCGATACGATACGTATACTTGCGTAGCATCCACAACTTAAACAATTACAATTCTATACATATAATATAGCGGGGTCAAGTTTTGGCGTCGTTCCAATTAAATTAAAAATATCATAATATAAAATTGTGGGTCAAGTTTTTGCGCCGTTGCGTGGAAAGTAAGAAAAATTTACTAGTAGTAACTGACTATTTTAAAATAATCATAATAAATAAATTAATATCTATTCTAAAATTGTATGCGCAAATTTGGAAACGAAAATTTAATACCTTACGATTCCGAATTAGAGCGTACAATTAAAAGAATTAGAAAACAAAAGAAACAAATTATAAATTTAACACAAATGACGAATATTCCCGAAATTCAAAATATGAACCAACAAAGACCATTAAGAGATTATGCCAACCCTACATCGGATGAAATTCATTTAACTATTCAAAACCCCGATGTAGCTCGCTAATTCATTCGAACTTAAACTCGCAATTATCCAAATGGTACAAAACAATCAATTTAGCGGTTCACCTACCGAAGATCCTAACTTACATCTTGCTAGTTTTCTAGAACTTTCGTACTACTTTTAAATATCAAGGAGTATCCGACGATGCTATAAGACTTAGACTTTTTCCTTTTTCATTAAGGGATAAGGCTAAAATGTGGTTAAATTCGTTAAGACTTGGATCTATTAAAACTTGGGGAGAATTATCACAAAAATTTCTATCCAAATATTTTCCACCATCTAAAACTGCTAAGTTTAGAAATGATATAACTTCTTTTTGTCGGTTAGATAGAGAATCAATATATGAAGCTTCGGGAGAGATTTAAGGAACTTCTTAGGAAATGCCCACATCATGCGCTACCAGTATCGGTCGATTATTCAAACCTTTTATAATGGATTAAGTAGGATCCTTAAGATCAATCATCGATGCTACCGCTGGAGGTTCATTAATGTCTAAACCATTTGATGAAGCTTATGCACTAATCGAAGAAATGGCAACAAATAATTTCCAATGGCCTCGCTTCATAGAGTAAATCCGAAAAAGATAGCCAGCATTCATGAAAACGATGCAATATCTATGTTAGCTTCTCAAATTGCCG
Source organism: Papilionanthe hookeriana x Papilionanthe teres (assembly GCA_022702705.1). Taxonomy (NCBI): domain Eukaryota; kingdom Viridiplantae; phylum Streptophyta; class Magnoliopsida; order Asparagales; family Orchidaceae; genus Papilionanthe; species Papilionanthe hookeriana x Papilionanthe teres. Next base: position 112,930,452 of record CM040422.1, on the reverse strand, counting down.
CTATATCTAAGAAATTAGATCATTTTGGAATGAACTACTCTCCTACTTTAGAAGAAAACTCATCTCGAACAAATCATAGAATCTCAATCTAATTATGAAACTTTAAATGCTATTAATAATAGAACTAATAACCCTTATTCAAACTATTATAATCCCAGTTGGAAAACTCATCCAAATTTTAATTGGAATAACACATCTAATCAACAATGGATGAATCAACCTAATCAAGCAAATCCAAACTATAAACCTAATTACCCACCTGGATTTAATAACAATAACCCTCAATTCAAAGATAAGAAATTATCTATGGATGAATTAATTTTCAATATGGGTCATCAACTACAAAATCAAGGAAATCAACTACAAATTCAAGGAAATCAATTACAAATTCAAGGAACATCTATTAAAAATATCGAAACTCAACTTGGACATATTGCTACTGCGCTAAATAATAGAATATCTGGAACATTTCCTAGTAATGTGGAAATAAATCCTAAAGATCAAGAAAAAGAACAAATTAAAGCAATACAACTAAGGAGTGGAAAAGAATTAGAACCTCAAATTCAAAAAGAACTTGAAAGCCAAAAAGAGGAAGTGGAAATTGAAAAGGAAACACTTCAACAAGATTCAAACTTAGAACATCCTTTAATACCTATGAAAATTTCTGTTGAAAAACCTCCACCACCATTTCCTCAACGACTAGCTCAACATAAAAAAGATAAACAATTTGATAAATTCCTTGAAATATTAAAGAAATTAACAATCAATATACCTTTTGTCGAAGCTTTAGATCGATGCCAAATTATGTAAAATTTATGAAAGATATTCTAAATAAGAAAAGAAAATTCACTCGATAATGAAACAAGCCGCACTTAGTGAAGAGTGTAGTGCTATTATTCGAAGAAGCTTCCCGAAAAATTGAAAGATCCCGGTAGTTTCATTATACCCCGCGCTATAGGAGAAAAATTTTATGGAAAAGCTTTGTGCGACTTAGGAGCAAGCATCAATCTAATGCCTCTATCGATTTTTAAGAGATTAGATTAGGAAAAATTACACCTACTTCGATAACCTTTCAATTAGCCGATCGTTCTGTTACCTATCCTAAGGGAGTTATCGAAGATGTGTTAGTAAAAGTGGATAAATTTATCTTCCCGCAGATTTTATTGTTTTAGATATGGAGGAAGATAAAGAAATTCCTATCATTTTAGGAAGACCATTTTTAGCTACCGGAAAAGCTATGATCGATGTTCGTAAAGGAGAATTAACTATGAGAGTAAATGACCAAAAAGTTACATTTAATATCGCAAAATCAATGAAATATCCCGCACTAGAAAAAGATGATGAATGTTTTCGGATGGAAATACTTGAACATTTACAACAAGAACATTTTAAGGAATATTACGAAGATAAATTAGAAAAAGAAAACACCGAATTAATTGAAGATAATAATGAAGAACTAGATTATATTCGGGAAAGATTTGAATTTTTGGATAATACCGAAACACCGACAAGAATATAGTTCCATCAATTATTAAACCTCCCGAACTTCGAGCTAAAAATATTACCCGATCATTTGAAATATGCTTATTTAGGTAATTCTTCAACTTTACCGCTTATTATTTCATCTCGCATTAAACGAATCTCAAGAACAAAAACTTTTAGAAACTTTAAAAAAATATAAGAAAACTTTTGGTCGGACTTTAGCAGATATTAAAGGAATTAGTCCTTCAATCCGTATGCATAGAATTATTTTAGATGATGAACATAAACCTAAAGCGGATCCCCAAAGGAGATTAAACCCGATAATGAAAGAAGTAGTTAAGAAAGAAATTTTAAAATGGTTAGATAATGGTATTATATATCCTATTTCGACGATGCTGTCGGGTAAGCCCAATTCACCGTGTTCCTAAGAAGGGAGGAGTGGCCGTCATCGCCAATGAAAATAACGATCTTATTCCTATAAGACAAGTTACCGGTCGGCGTATATGTATCGATTATAGGAAATTAAATACCGCCACCAGGAAAGATCACTTCCCTTTACCATTTCTGGACTCGTATGTTAGATAGATTAATCGGACGTAAGTATTTTTGTTTTTTAGATGGATACACCGGTTATCATCAAATACAAATTGCTCCCGAGGATCAAGAGAAAACTACATTTACTAGTCCTTATGGAACTTTCGCTTTTCGAAGAATGCCTTTTGGATTATGTAATGCACCAAGAACATTCCGTAGATGTATGATGTCTATATTTAGTAAGTTAATTGACAATGGAATAGAAGTATTTATGGATGATTTCTCCGTATTTGGAACATCATTCGACACATGCTTAACTCATCTCGAAAAAGTATTAGAAGTATGCGAGAAAACAAATTTAGTTCTAAATTGGGAGAAATGTCAATTTATGGTTGCAGGGCAGCATTGTATTAGTGGCATAAAATTTCGAAAAATGCATGGAAGTGGACCCCGCAAAAATTCAAGTTATAGCTAAATTACCACCTCCAACTACGGTAAAAGGGGTAAGAAGTTTTCTGGACATGCCGGATTCTACGTACGCTATATAAAAGATTTTTCAAAAATTACTAAACCTCTATGCCAACTTCTCGAAAAGGACAAGAAATTTGAATTTACAATCGAATGCCCGAATGCTTTTGAACTCTTAAAAGAAAAATTAATTACAAGCACCTATAATAGTTTCACCTAACCTGGGAGAAATCATTCGAGCTTATGTGTGATGCTAGTGATTATGCTCGTAGGAGCGCTTCTGGGCAAAGATATGAAAAGATTTTTAAAGTTATATACTATGCTAAGTAAAACTCTAAATGATGCCGAAATAAATTATACAAGCTACGTAAAGAGAATTATTAGCGGTAGTATATGGTTTTAATAAATTTAGACCTTATCCGATCGGAACAAAATGTATCATGCATACCGATCATTCTCGCTATCAAATATTTAATGCAAAAGAAAGATTCCAAACCAAGATTAATTAGATGGATGCTATTAATGCAAGAATTCGATTTTGAGATCGTTAATAAGAAAGGAACTCGATAATCAAATTGCGGATCATTTATCAAGATTAGAAAATCATGAATTATCCGATATTGAAAATGAAATTATGTACGCTTTTCTTGATGAACAACTATATAATATCAATGAGTGGAAAATACCATGGTATGTCGATATAGTAAACTATATAGTTAGTAATATTTTACCACCTATGCTAACTTTGCAAAAACAGAAAAAATTCATTTATGATACGAAAACCTATTTTTGGGATGAACCATATTTATATAAGCAATGTAAGGATTTAATTATTAGAAGATGTGTACCTTATGAAGAAACTGAACCAATTAATCAAAAATGTCATGATTCTGATTTTGGAGGACATTTCGGACCGATAAAACCGCTTATAAGATTCTACAATCTGGATTTTACTCGGCCTACTCTATTTAGAGATGTATACGGATATATTAAAACTTGCGATAAATGTCAAAGAGTAGGAAATATATCTAGAAAAAACGAAATGCCTCTCGAATTTTATATTAGAAGTTGAAATTTTTGATGTTTGGGGATTAGATTTTATGGGACCTTTTATTCCTTCGTTTGGAAACTCATATATATTAGTAGCTGTTGATTATGTTTCCAAATGGATTGAGGCACAAGCTTTACCTAGGTGTGATGCTAAGAGTGTTTCAAAATTTCTGATGAAAAATATTTTTACTAGATTTGGAATGCCGAGAGTGATTATCACCGATGGAGGAACTCATTTTAGAAATAAATACATTCACAAACTAGTAGAAAAATACAATATTACTCATAAGATATCCATCGCTTATCATCCACGTACTAATGGATTAGTCGATGTATCTAATCGTGAGATTAAACGTATTTTAGAAAAATCAGTAAACCCAAATAGGTTAGATTGGTCTATTAGATTAGACTAATCGCATTATGGGCTTATAGGATCGCTTATAAAACTCCGATTGGAATGACTCCTTACGAGCTTATATATGGAAAAACATGCCACTTACCAGTTGAATTAGTAACATAAAGCATATTGGGCGATTAAAGAATTTAATTATAATATGAAGGAAGCTCGGTGAGAAAAGATTGCCGCAATTAAATGAATTGGAAGAATTAAGAAATGAATCATATGATAATGATCGGATTTATAAAGAAAAGATGAAATTATGGCATGATCGGAAGATTAATCGGAGAAATTTTGAACCAGTGACAGTGAAGTTTTGCTATATAATACTAGATTGAAATTATTTCCTGGAAAATCGAAGTCTCGATGGTTAGGACCTTTCACCATAACTTAAATATTTTCATACGGAACTATAGAAATCGAAGATCCAAAAACTGGACATAAATTTAAAGTTAATGGACATAGATTAAAACCATATTTCGAAGGTATAAGACCTAACTATAAAGAGGTTTTAATGCTTAGTCGACCTGATTAATAATTGAAATTAGGTCGGGTCGACGACGTTAAACCAAGCGCTTTATGGGAGGCAACCCATATTAGTTATCTATTTTTATTGTATCTTAATAGTTAGTCTATATTATTGAAACTTTACTACTCAATTATTATTAAGAATCATCACATATTCGAACCATTATGATGAGAAAAGAAATTATTCGATTTAGAGCGAAATTGGACATTATTTTGGAATCTCGCCGACGGCGAGGTCGATACTCGCCGACAGCGAGGTTCGCGCCTAAATTAAATTCAGTTTATTTATCGAGCTCGCTGACAGCAAGAAACGTCCCGCCGACAGCGAGAACATGGAAGGCAGTTTTTATAACTAAGTCGCCGACGGCGAGAAACTTCTCGCCGACAGCGAGGAAGTTATAAAGATGAGTTATTTATAATTTGAATGCCGATTTGGACGGTTTCAACACCAATTCCTTTGTGAAAACACATTCTTAAATCATTCTAGATCTGCCTTCTTCACTAGAATTCATTCCATTCACCATAATGACCTCCAAATTCTTAGATTCCTCTAATTCCGGAGTGTTTAACCGGAGGAAATTTGTGAGTGCGGAAGCGCAACGGATCTTCAACAAGGTTTTGGTAAAGAAAAGAGTTATCAAGGAACGGGATTTGTCAATCGAGGATTAGAGAATTCCACTACGAAGATAGAAGAAACGATCGCGCAGCAAGCACCTGGGAGGTATTTTGTTACACTACGTCCGCTCGTTGTTATTCCAGTTGTGAAAGAGTTCTACTCTAACTTACAAGCGATCAACAATGGGAATGTCTACGTCCGAGGAAGATGGGTGACGTTTACTCCATCAAGAGTAAATGAATTATTCTCTATAGAAAACACCCCGTATGTCACTATTCAAATTTTGTGCCTTCTCGATATAATATGAATGAGATATTTCGATATCCGACCGATGAACCGAAGATCGGGAAATGCGTGAAGACGGGTATGTTAGTTTCTCCGCATCACTTTTGAATCCCGTCTCAAAGCACTCGGCACTTTTTCATCTCATCTAAATTGTTACCTACTATGAGGGTAAACAAGGTTTCGAAGGAATGCGCTATATCGAATTATTGTATTCAAAATGGATCGCCTATCGATGTTGGATCAATAATTGTTAAGTCCGCATTGGGTTTAATCGTGCATGGGTCGGCTCACGGACTAGGACACCCATCTACTATTTTTGCATTATGCGATCAGTACTGTGTTTCTTATGAAGCTTGGGAAAAGGTTCTCGTTACCTTGAAGCCGCTCGATCCTACGTATATGTTCCCTACTTTGGACAATAATGATGAAATTACATTTATCTCCGATAGAACTTCACAGAATAATCCTATAGCAAGGCCTATTTCGTATAAAACGGAGTTACTTATGAAGAAAATTAAAGGAATGGAGAAAGAACTCGCAGAAAGTGAGAGATTCAATCGACAATATATCCGATTTATTCGATCACATCGATCGGAGGATGAAGGAACACTTTGATCATTCCGGACACCCGGAAGCTAGCTTTCTTCATTTACCGAGACGAAGGGTTGGATCACCGAAGAATCTGCTTCGGAGTTTCCCTTCGGGCCTTTCTATAACTTATTTCGTGCATCATCGTCATATCGGAAATATCGCAGAAGATGAAGATTCCGACATCGAAGAGTAGTAGTAAAGATTTTCTTAGTATGTTTGTATTTATGTTATTTGATTTAGATTTAGATTTTATTATGTGTGAAGTGATGATTTGAATATCTCAAATTTAATTGTGATATGCGTCATAGTTTTGTATCAGCATTTAGTGTGTCGTGGATTGGTTTGCGATGTTGATTAGTAGTAAGGATCGGAGAATCGAAGTTCGATTATAGAGTTTAAAATTATGTTAGTTTGTACATCTCATGGATTTCAATATTAAAGTTAATTTGTTGTGTTGTGTGAATTTGTTTGTGTATAAGTAGCTAATCTTCATATTAAATTAATAAATGATGTGATCGGAAATATAATATAAGGCAAATCAAGGACGAAAATGAGTGACGAATTTCAGAAATTAAATTTTTTGGAATCTCACCGACGGCGAGATAAATCCCGCCGACAGCGAGATCGATCTCACTGACAGCGAAGGTTAGAGCAAAAATTTCTCGCCGACAGCGGATTTTTCCCGAGAGTTTTTGGTTCCGAAAAATATTAGCTCGCCGACGACAAGAAAAATCTCGCTGACAGCGAGGTCGCGAAAAACACTTTAATTGACCGGTCAAAAACACTATTCATCATCCCCAAACTCTCATTTTCGCAAAAACTACCATAGGGCTCACGAAATTTCGAATTTAGAGGCTATTTCATCACTCAAAAACACCGGATTTCATCTTCTCTTGGTAAGTGCTTCACTCCTATGCAAAAATTTTCGATTTTCACCATGTATTTTCTCCACATTGAAAAATTTTGAAAAATCCTAAATGTGGAAGAATTACTCGGTAGAAATCCATAAAATTTATTTTAATTTGATCTTAGATGTTGTAGGAAGCCTCCTTAGTAATATTAGGAAGTTTAGTGATGATTTTTGTGAATTTCATAGATCGATCAAAAAATGGCTCCGCGACAGAAAAAACAAGTAGATTACGATACTGACCGATTTGTCAATGCACGAGCACAAAATCGGTATTTTCAAAACATTCAAGCAAGAAAGTGCATTGCGAATCGAGTTTTTAAGAATCCGGGAGGCGAAGTTGAGCGGATCATTAAAGAACGAGTTTGGGAGAATCTCTCGCTACATCACCAATGTAGCCGTCGTGGAAGTAGTAAAGGAATTTTATTCTAACTCGATCGTCGTAGAGGACGCACCAAGAAAGGTACGTGGATTTATGGTTGACTTCAGCCGCTGAATTAACGCCTTCTATGAAGTTCGTGACGGTCCAAATGAGTACGAAACATTTGGAACTATACCGAACCTCTGAAGATGTGATAAATTTTCTTACCGACGGACCGGAGTTTGGAAGATAAAGCGACGGAAAGAGTGAATTTTCCTCTTTCTAAGTTAAATGCAAATTCTAAAGCATGGCACTATTTTATTTGTTCTACTTTGTTACCTACATATCACCACAGCTGAGGTAACAAGGTATAGAGCGGCTTCCGAATTTCGTATTCGGAACAATGAAGTATAAACATTGGAAGTGTCATCTATAGAAATATCTTAGCCACTACTGGAAATGAAAGTGGAGGGGGATTGGGACATCCTGGGTTGATTTATGCAATCTGCCAACTCTCTGGAGTTGAGGCAGCAGATGATGAGGAGTGGATAGAACCCATGAACCCACTCACATCGGCCAATATTAACAAATATGAGTCTCATGAAGGGTGGAGATCAGGAGTGAGAAGTTATTTCACTCAGTCAAGTAGAGATATACCCTCTACTAGCTATGAACCTCCTGAGCCTACCACCCCTACCCTACAAGATCCGATGAATGAGCCGACACCGCATAGGAGGAGTTTTGAGCAGTTGGAGAGACAATGGGGAGAAGATTTGATCATTTTGATCAAAGGATTGATAATCCGGAGAGGAGACATGTTTATGATAGTGAGTACCTGCAGAGACATTCGTAGTACGAGATAGCATATCATGAAGTCGAACGTCGCTACAAGAGTGGAGATTTAGATGTCATCTTTCCGAATGCCCCGGTATACTCGGCATCATCCCGCTCGCCTTCTCGACTGCAGATCAAGGAGGGGATGACAATATAGTTTGGGACTTCAATATAGAAGATTAGGACTTTATTTGTTTTTGTTTGTTTGATGTTAAGTTATTTTGGAAACTTTTATATGTTCGTAATATTCAATACTTTATGTTGTGAGACATTGGATATTTGTTAGATTATTTGCTTGAATTGTTATAGTAGTTTAGTTTTTGTTTTTGTGTTAGTTAATTGCATTTGTTTTTATGTTAAATAGGATGTTAGTTTTCTTTAGTATGTTTTTATTTTATTCTCGTATTGTTTTAAGTTGTAAAATTGTTAATGTGTTAGTTAAATTGTTTTAATATGTTAGTAATTCATATGTGTAGTGTAGAGTTAATTTTAATTGTTGTATTTAATACTTATCTCGCATTTTATCCCCGCATTTTCTTTAAATTGTTATATATATATGGAGAATACTAACAGTACAGGTTCAATGAAAAATGAAAAAGCCTGCAAAAATTTCAAAGAAAAAGAAATACCTAAACTTCAAAGGTATGATTTATTTACTTTCTTTTTTTTCATTATTTAGAGTAGATATAAAAATTTAAGTTTGGGGGGGGGTAAAATACACATTTAGTTATTAACTTGTTCTCAATTTCTATTTTCAAATTATTATAAATTGATTTTTATAAGCAAACTTTTCAATTTAATTAATATGAATTATTTTATTTAATTATTATAAAAGGTTAAATGAAATATTTCTAGTGCTTTAATTAATTAAATAGAATAAAATATTTGGTTAAAGGGAATAAGAATATAGTAAACTATTTTTAGTAAGGAAAACTATATTCTAAAATTAAAATTCTTAAGTATTCAAGTGAAAAAGAAAAGATTGAAAATCAATGAAGTTAAAACTATGAAGTATATATAAGCTAAGAAATATTCCTAAGTTTCAAATTTAGGAAGATGAAAATGAAGTTCAAAATTATTAACGAGCTCTCCAGTATACAAGTAATCCTCATTAGTTTTTTTTTTAAAAAAAAAAGGAGAAGCTTCGAGGAGATGCCTTATCAAAAATCGGCTTCATTTGAATTAACCTAAAAGAAAAAAACTTAGATATTTCCAAACTTATGTTTATGGATCAGAATTTTACCTAATAATGTTTTCTTGAATTTCTTATCATATGAATATCTTAAGTAATTATTCTTTTAAATATAGTCATTCCCGAAATGAATAGTAAGCTAGAAATCTTAGACCTGATAACTAAATAATTTATTTCTATAAGATTAATTAAATTACATGAATTATTTTTATTTAACTTTATTATGATATTAATTAATCTAATTCATAGTTTATTTGAATAGAAAAATCTTACTATAGAAATCATTATTTTTATGTAGTACTAAAAATTACTTCGAGGACAAGTAATAAGTAAGTTTGGGGGATTTTGATCACCGAAAATTTTATTAAGAAATTCATACCTATTTTTGATGAAATTACACTTTAAAGAAAGGTATTTTCTTTATTTTGTTGCAGTGAATGTAGAATTTAGGTGATAAAAGCAAAAATCATAAAAAGGAGCGGATTTGGAGCAAAAAGAAGAAAATAATGCAATTTAGGCCGTAGTCGCCGACGGCGAGGGTACGAGGAAGAAATTCCGAAGGATTTATAACTGTCTCGCTGACAACGAGACCGAGCCCACCGACAGCCGAGATAGCGCGGTTCGAAGACCTTCTAGAAGCCTCGCCGACAAGCCGAGGTAGTTCGTCGCCGACGGCGAGGTAGTTCAAATGGCGCAGATACATTGAACCTGGACACTTTTTGAAGAGATGCTTACACACCTCTTGGTCCTTTGCTCACCTCTATATATAGAAGCCGAAATTCAGCTTCTAAGTGTGTGTTATAAGTGTGTGTTATAAGTGTGATAATTTTTACTTAAAACTTAATTTACTTTCAAACTGGCCATTTGATTTGTTAAAATGTGTTGATTATCAACTATAGTAAAAATTACATCTGATATTCGGGAATTCAATAGCTTTCGAAGGAGGGTGCAAATAAATAGGGAAATAATATCAATGGGCGTAGAATAGAGCATTTTAGTGTGACGGACTAAAATATTCAATTCGGTCTTATTGTTCGAGAGCCGAAGTGTAGATGTTAGCCCTCGGGCGAGGGGAACGTGGGAGCTCCGAGTGGCGATCGAGATCCTCCCAGACTCTAGCCGCGATTCAGTAATCAAACATAGGATTAGTCAATATTCTTTACACCAGGACCAAAGGGTAAAGAATAGGAATGCTCCTATTTGTCACAATACCTTAAAATTATCTATTTAAATTCATCAATCACTTAAATTTCTAAACAAGGGGAAAGATACTTTTTTTGAATAGTTAAGACTTATTTAGCAATTAGTTTAATTTCCGCACTTTCAATACGTATTAATTTTCTACTTAGTTAAGTTACCTAATTAAAATACTTAGTTTACTCTATTGCGCTTAAATTTAGAATTCCAAATTTTCGTATACTATTTTAAAATTATTATTATTATTATTTTAAAATTAGTTGTTATTTAATTTTCTATTTCCCCGTGGGATCGATAACCGAGACTCCACTAGAGCCCCGTATTACTCGATACGATACGTATACTTGCGTAGCATCCACAACTTAAACAATTACAATTCTATACATATAATATAGCGGGGTCAAGTTTTTGGCGTCGTTCCAATTAAATTAAAAATATCATAATATAAAATTGTGGGTCAGTAGTAGACTAGAATTTGACTAAAGACCTCTTACTTCACTTCCTCGTGGGACCGATACTGGGGTTTTTAAAGAAAAATCTATATTACTTGAAATGACACGTATACTTGCGTAGCACCCCTAGTGTGTAAAATATTTTCTAATTTTTATATCATTTAAGATTTTGCACACTAGCCACTATTTATAAATCGGGTCAAGTTTTTGGACATCTTTTGGAAGTTAATTTACTGCGTAATTGCGGGTCGGGTCAGCTTAGTATTTTAATTAGAACAAATCTTAAAGTTGATTAAGCAGAACCGATTAAGATCCCACGGTTCCGTCATCCCGACACTGTTATTTTCATCGGATTCACTTAGTCCAAATGAATTTGCTAAACTTAACTGAATGAGTTCCACACTTTCATTTAGACCGTGGGAAATCTCGTTAGCAACGCGTGGGTTGCTAATCGTTGAATGTTGGTTCTTAGCTTTTCCATAGCGTCTTCCAATGGTCTTTTTCGTGCGGTTTCGCAGTTATCATGCGATGGCTGTTGGGTTTCCTTTTTGGGAGTCCCCTTCATTGCGGTGGGCGCTCTCTTCGGACTCGAGTCTCCCGACGAGACTTTCCTTTGCAGGTCGTTGTTTCGGTCTTAATTGGTCGGTAGTAGGACGCCATACCATCCTCCTACAGCGAGAAGGCCTAGGACCGGATGGTCCGTCCGCCGAATCGTTGGAAGGTGGTATCCTCCCCGATCCGTAAACCCGAAACAACAACGAGTGGACTAGCCTTCATCTTCTTATTCGGCTTTTCACGTGGCGATAACGGGTTCAACTCGCGGCCCAAGACGGGACTTGGCCGGCACCCGCCCTATTCTTCTTAAAATCTCGATACGAGACATTTCTCTTTCTTTGCTAACTTCTCTATCACAGTCTGCAGTCGGGCAAATGGTGCAACCCTAGCCCTTTTCCTTCGGCTGTCACTATAGTATGCGGGTCGAGGTAATGTAGAAGCGATCCTGCCGACATTTTCTTCGTCAGCTGCAGCGGAAAGGGGATGGAATCTACTTCCTTCCAAAAGCGGTGTATACTCAGGCAATGGTATGTACTCAGGTAGTGGTGTGTACTCAGGGATCTCTTCTAAGAAAGCGACTTCAGCAGCTCTGGCCTTTTTGGCAATCTTTCTACTCCTGTTTCTCCTCTGAGTCCGTGTTAGGGGTGAAACCCTCGAGCTGGACCCAATTTCGAAAACAGAAGGTCTCGCACGGAGATCTGTACCCTCCACGGTAACATGCTCGTTACAAATTTGAATTTCCTTTCCCTTCTGTTTGGCGGAAGCCGGGGTAGGTGCAGAGACGACTAGACCAGGTGGGGCTAGAGATAACAGTCCTCCTATGGACAGTAGTATTCCTCTCAGCTGGAACCCTTTGCAGGGGAGGGAACTCTTGAGTTGACTTGAGGTTGAATTCGATCAAAGGTCTTTCAGTTTCAGATACTTTGTCTGTAAGTGTGAAAAGGGTAACGTCAGCGATCTTGACATTTGTGTTCTCGAATCCTTGTCCAAACCGGATGATCCCATTGTCGGGCAGCTCATCCTTGTAAACAGCGAAGTCCAGTCCATTGGTGAAGAAGAAAATCAGCTTTGGGGCAGACATTTTCTGCAAGGTAGATTCTGATTGTCAGTCCCAAGTTATGCTTCTTCTCATTAGGACGAAAAGAAAGGAATCGAAAAGAGTCCGAACACATTTTTGTTCATGTATTTATAAAAAGGAATTATTTGTTAAAAGAGTTATTCATTAGAGGGTTTGTTTATTAGGAACGGAATGTTCAAAGGCGTAGAGAAGGTAAGGAATCCGATTCAGAATTGGAAAGGAAAAGAAAGTCTTATGCAGGACTTCTCGACTCGAAGGACCGCTCCTAAACTAACACCTATTGGGGGTCCACCCCACCTCAGAAAAGAGGTAAAAGGATCTCGAAACCTCTCCGTTTAGGGGTGTCTAAACAGTGGCTCCTAAATCCAAGAGGAGTTGGCTATACTCGTTCAAGACAGAAATGAACGGGGTATTCCAACGGAAGAATGGTAGTTTGGCCCACTAGGGGCATGGGCTCACTACCGATTTATGAAAGAAAAACCATCTGATTAAAATGGAGAGAGGAACTTGTCCCCAGCGGAGTCGCCAGAAGTTGTCGGCATATTTTTAGGTTGTGTTGTATTTTTGAAAAGGGGTCGCCTACAGAAATTGTCGGCGAATTTTTATATTTTAAATTTAATTTAAATATATATATAATTTAGAAAGTAGTATTTGATTTTGAAAATAATTTGAGTTTCAAAATTTTAAGATATGAAATCAAACGGATCTCACATCCCGAATAGTTTATAAAAACGAGCACCGCACCACAAACCGTGTATCTATCCCGAAAAATAGACACACTGCTCGATGATGGGGCTCGATTAAATAAACTAGAATATTTGTGACATCCGTTTGGTCTGCGAACCAATTTTATAAGCCGACAAGTTCCCCTGCTTAATATAAAGAAATTAAGCGGTGGTTTATATTACTCGGGTTCTTAAAGTTCCCTATAAGGGCAAGCCCCTATAGTTAATTACATCTTAAATGAAGTGAATCATTTAAGAAAACTCTCGATAATGATCAGTGGTTTTTCTCTCAAGAATTTCAAAGTTTAAGGTTTTCAAAAGATTGGATTTTTGGAAATTCAAAAGGGAATGACTCAAAATTTGGAACAATTTATTTTTTGAGAATCCAAAGGAAGAGAAGTAGGAGAAGCTGAGGATCCAAGAAGAATCTTGGCAACTTCTCAAACTATCCTATTGTTTGTCTTAGATTTGGGAAAATCCTAATATTATCTTATATTTCAATCTTGCCAATTTTAGTTAATTAGGACTTATATTCGTATGACATAATCATACAATCAGCCTAGAAAATGTGAGGGTTTATGTCGTACCGAACGATCACCTCGGAGTCCTAAGATCGGTTAGGGCTTAATTTACATGACATGATCATGCAAATGCCTAACGAAGAGTTGAGGATTTATGTTGCACTAGGCAAACTACCTCGAAGTCCTACGGCTTGGTTATTTAATTCTAGGAATGTTTAGCTGATGTAGAGTTGTTTTCTTGACTAAGATGGTCGTGTCGCCCACCGTGCTCCAAGCTCCTTGTTGTTGCAGAGGTTTAGTTTTAGAAGTCATAAATCAGGAGATGAGAGAAGTGTTTTGGTTTAGAGAAAATCTTAAAATCCAAGTGTTTTTAATATTTTAATTAAAACAAATCTTAAAATTGGTTAAACAGAACCGATTAAGATCCCACGGTTCCGTCATCCCAGCACCATTATTTTCATCGAATTCACTTAGTCCAGATGAATTTGCTAAACTCAACTGAATGAGTTCCACACTTTCATTTAGACCGTGGGAAATCCCGTTAGCAACACGTGGGTTACATCATCCGAGGTATTCCCGATCATTCAACGAGACGTTTTAATTTAGTTGCAATTGTAGTTTGTTGTTACGTTTTGTGATTAAATTTTGAGTTGTTTTATATTTTGAAATGTTGTGGCGGTGAATTTTATCTTGCAGTGATTTTTAATTTAGTTTTGGTTTCAGTTCAGGGACTACCCTAAAGGTTTTGGTTTTCATGCAACAGTTGTTTATCATGCAAGAAAAGTAAAATATAGTGCATGTAAGTAAATTGCAATAAAGTAAATTGCAATAAAGTAAATTGCAATAAAATAAAAGCGTACCTGGAGGGTCTTCCCGTCATCCCAAGCTGCACTTAAAACACACGTTAAGGCATTTAAATATTTCAACAAGTATCTAGGTAAAGCTAAGGGAGAGGTTTTGGTTGTCTACCAAAGTTCTACTCCTATAGCTAGTCATCTCCTATGACGTCTAGGTTCTTGTGTTTTGGTTTAAGGACGATTTTCTTCATCAAAGAAACAATTAAATTCAATTGTTCTTATAAACACCCTATCATATTGAGGAAGTGCTTAAGACGAGTCTTAAACATCTTACAATACCTATAGGATTGTTTTAAGTTCAAGAGAATTTAATTATACAAGTGAATTAATCATCCAGGGGTTTAAGTTTTGTTCTCTTGCACGGTGAACTCAGGACATTTGAATATCCTATAAGTGAAGTAACACTTCACTTGATACCTCATTTAAGAGTTATAACAATAAGAGCTTTAAAAGGGCGAATCAACTTATTAAGTATTTTAATGATTTAAACTTAATGATTTAATTTTAATTTTGACTTAATTATAGAAAATTAGTTTAAGTTTGGAATAGTGTTCAAGTTATTTTAGATTTAATTCTTAATGATTTCATTTAGGTTAGTTGTTAAATGATTTTAATTTAATTTAATTCAATTTAATTTTAATTCAATTTAATTTAATTTTAATTTAGTTTGATTTTAATTTAATTTAATTTAATTTAATTTAATTTAATTTTATTTTATTTTATTTTAATTTTAATTTAATATTTTATTTTTTTATGTTTTAAAGATGATTTAATTTAATTGTTAAAGTATTAATTTAATTGAAATTTTGGAAGGATTTAATTTAAATGCTTTAATTTTAATTTAATTTAATGATTAAGTCTTTTAGTATTTTAAATCTTGAGTTTGGATTATCATTTTAATTGGGAATTAAATATTATTAAAGCTATAAATTTAGGGATTCTTAAATAAAAGTATAAATGTCTTCTTAATAATATCCCTATTTTAATAATTTCAATTTTTATTAATCTTCCAAATTTCATTAATTAAATGATTAAAGTTTACTCTAATTAATCTTAAAAATGATTGATGGGTCTCTATCCTTTAATTATTTAAATTTCAATCATCCAAATCAGATTAGGATCAAATATTTTACTCTCTCATTTTATTAAGCCTAAAGTTTTAATTAAGGGTTAAAATTTTAATTACCATTTTGCCCTTCAAGCTTAATAATTCCATAACTCACTAAATTGAGCTTAAATGAATTTGAAATTTTTATGTGGCTTCACTCACATGTCAATTAAGACAGTAGAGGAGAAAATGTGATTATTTCTGTATTTAATTTATTTATATAATTATTTTTTGTAGAAAATAGGGATTTTCAAGGAAAATTCAATAAGATGACCAAGGGAATTTTTCTGTCCTTAAGAAAATTATGGAGCACTCCTAATGACCAGAAGACCATTTGGACTAATTTTGATGATTTTTTGAATTATATTTTATTTATTAGAATTATTTTAAATTTTGGAGTATTAATTAATTTTAAAATAAAATTAAAGTTGAAAAATGGATTTTATATTTTTCTTAAATCTCTCTAACCACAAGGAGTCCATAGAAATAAATTTTATATTTTTCTGATTTTTCTTCGATTTATTAGAATTATTTTGGTGAGAAGGTTGGAAAATACATTTTTTAATATTAAAAATTACATTAAGCCTTTAAAATTCAATATCTTATCCTAGGGACTTAAAAAAAAATATTTGGTTTGTTCCTAAATGATTAGGAGTCAAAATGTGATATTTTGGTGATTTTTAATATTTTTATGATTTTTATTATTTTTTAATTATTAAAAATATTAAAATAATGATAAAAATCAACTTTTTTAGAAAATTATAATTTTAATTTTCCTAAGTTCCTCTAATATCAGAGAAGCTCCAAAACCATTTTTGTGAATTTTTGAAAAGTATTTTGTGAGTTATGAATTTTTAAAGTTTAATTTTATCCATTTTGCTTAAGAGGCTTAATCAACCCATTTGGTGGGGTTAATCATGTGCAATTGACTTCAAATTTTTATGTGGTGTTCCTCTGATCCAAAAGATCAGTTGAGAATTTTTTTCAAGTTAATTTGATGTGTAGTTAACCCTAATTAATTAAAGTTCAATTTTGGGTTTTTAGGCCAATTAGGGTTGTTCCTTGTGAATTAACCCAAAACCTATTTTTCCTAGGTTCCTCTGGTCATAAGAAACACCACCAAATTTTCTTAGAATTTATTTCTCAAAATGCTCATTATTGGAATTAAAATACTCAAAACAGTAATATACAATTGAAAAATCAATAACTTCTCATAGGGATGGTCTCTGACCTTGGAAAATTCAAATGTTCCCAAGTTCAGAGGCTTCAAAAGCCCTATGGTCTCATGCCATGGTGAATTTCCTATATGCATGGAGAATTAAAATAATGTAGAGAGTAAATAAATTATTAAAAATAAAATACTCAATGAAATTACTTGACTTCTTTTCCACATTATTCTCCTATGTTCACTTAGCAAGAGGGTATTTTTATTTTATTTTTATGATTTTTCTACACAAAGTTATGCATTTTTAAAGTTTAGGGTCAAAAATAAATAAAATATTTCATTTTCCCGCTCAATCGCCACGTGTCGCTCCCTGATTTGCTGGCACGGTTCTGTTCATGGATGCAGCTACCGTCCAACTCCATCAGCGCCGTCCATTGGATACACGCCTGATCGGAAGGCTGCTGCTTCTCTCCCCTAGTTCTATTCACCCAAAACCGTCCAACTTCAAACCTTGATATCTCCCTCGATTCTCAACGAAATTGAATGAAATTTTTTTTAAAATGATCGTCTAATCGAGTAGCACACATCTATATGGTGATGATATACTTAAAACATGTGAATAATTACAGAAAATTAAAACATGCTTGATTGGAGGAGAAAAATTTGATACCTTTGTCCAAGAGGTGAGGCCTCAATTGGAAATGATTGGATTGAGCTTAGGAGTGCTTAGAGAAGCTTTGGGAACAATTTGGCAGAGTTTCCCCAAGGTAATCTTTTTTTATCTCTTCCACTTGGTCATGGAGGTGGGGTTTAAATAAGGAAGGTTATGGTGGAGCTTGGGTGGCCATGAGGGTTGGCTTGGTTCATTCATCAAGGTTTTTTGGCTGAGAAAAACTCACATGATTGAGCTTGATCTTGGTGCAATCAATTGGATTATGCCATGTGTAAAGTCAAGGATTTAAATGGCATGGGTGTAAGGAGCATTTTTTGTCCAATTTGGGTCAATTCATGGTTTTGGCTTGGTTCACTCACCAAGGCTTGATTTGGGGCTGATGTGAGATCATTTGGGTCAGCCTCACATGTGTGGTGAAGTCCCCATCCAAGGTGAGGTGGCCAATTTTGGTTAAAGTGTATCATGAATGGGGTTAAAAAAGGTTTAGTGAAGGCTTAGGAAAGGCTCCCCTCTCCTTGCCATAAGTGGCATGGTGAGGTGGAAAGGGTTCCCCATGGCTTGCATATGGCTTATGCATGGCTCCATGACTTCATTTGGCTTGCTCATGGCTTGGGGAAAAGGTTGGCTCACTTGCATGGAAAAGAGTTATTTGGAATTTTGAAAACTTTGGATTCCATTGATGGGATTTGTCATGATGCTACAAATGGGTTGATTTCATGATGGTTTAAGACTTTGGTCAAATAGGATTATCAAAGGAATGATGAAGAAAAGGTTTCATGTGGGCTTGGGAATGGACTTTGGGCTTTTAAAATTTGGTAAAGGTGGACTTTTAAAATGGTTTAAGGGAATGGGCTTTTATGTTTCAAAATGGGCTTTTAGATCAAAAAATTTGTAAAGGACCATGCCAAATAAATGTTGGGTTTAGTTTAAGAATATGTCATGAGTGATTTAAAACAAATTTGGAGTGATTTGGGATTGAATTGGGTTGGATTTGGGTTTATTTGGTAAAGGGGCTAAGGTGGGCCAAATTGGGCTAACTTAGGCTAAGGTTGGGCTAATGTTGAAATTGATGTAAAATTAATGTTGAGAAATGTTTAGGAGAATGTTATGAAGAGTTTTCAACTTTTGTTGGGGTTCAATCTTGGGATTTGGGCCTATTTGGGTTCATGGTGAATTTAGTCCAATTTAAGGAATTTTGGGTTTGGGTTGAATTTGAGTAAGGTTTGGGTCCAAATTTTGGGAAAATTATGTTAGTGTTTTGTTTATGGAGATTTTAGGGAAGATTTAGAAAATGTTTGGGGTTAATTGGGATTGAATTGGGTTGGTTTGAGCTAGGTTTAGGTCATGGGTCAAAATTGGGCCTTAAGCTTTTAAAATGAAATTGGATTCAAATGCCAATCAAATTGGGCTTGAATTTGGTCTAGATTGATATTGGGGATATTGAATTGAAGTTTAGAATTGAATTGGATCAAAATTGAGACCAATTGGGGTGATTTGGTTTGACATTGGGTTCTTTTGGGTTTAAAATGGGCTAAATTGGGGGTTTTGGTAAAAGTGAGGTAAATTGACAAAATTGGCCCATGGTGTAGTTGGACAAAATGAAATTGGGAATATTTGGGATTTTCTTGAATTTTCTGGGAATTTTTTGAATTTTTGGATTTTTGGGTCAAGAGGGGCATTTTGGGTATTTGGAGGGTATTGGGGGGTATTTTTGGAATTTTTGGTATTTCTGGCTATGGATGATCAACTTGATTGGTGAGGAAATGTTCAAGGTTAATTTTGGGTGATTTGGAAATTTTGGAGGATTTGGGCAATTCTAAGGGCTTTTAGTAGGTTTGATGGGTAGTAGGGTCCCGGGGTCGAAAATTGAAATTTTGAAAAAAGAAGATTGATCAAATATGAGTGAAATGGAAGCACTTTGGTTGAGCCATGAAGCCATGTTAAGCCTATATGAGCCATGAGAAGACTCATTTGAGGCATTCGCTATGTTGTTCCTAACCCTCTTAGCCGGGGCTTAGGGGTTAAGGTCCATCCATAAGAATTACCTACATGAGTCAAGGAGCCAAGTTGGGTATGTGTGTGGTTTTAGGATTTGGATTGTGTGTGTGAGAGTGTAGAGTGTAGAGTGTGAGTGTAGTGAGTGTGTAAGTCAACTCTCACTAGACCAAGCCACCCATGGTGGTCCTAAGGCCAAAGAGTCCTATAGGGAACTCATCCTTTAAACCTTCACATTTGATTTCAACCCTCTAGGTGATTAGGGGTCTACAATCAAGCTTGTGGGGTTTGCAGGGAGGCAAGAAGTGGTTCAAATTTCTAAGGGATGGGTCCCAATTCTAGTCCTCTAAGATAGTCAAAGGAAAAGCCTAAGGCTAGATCCTAAACACTAAAGAGAGAAGAGAAGACCTCATCAAAAATGAGGTCAACACTTCCCTTTGGTTTAGCCTAAATTTTGGTTAGGGTTAAAATTCCTTAATTACCATTATGCCCTTTTAAGCTTATTTATCTCATAACTCATCAAATTAAGCTCAAATGAACTTGAAATTTTTATGTCACCTTACTAACATGTCTATTAAGACATGAGAGGAGGAAATGTGATTTTTCTATTTTTTTAATTTAATTTATAAAATTATTTTAATAAAAATAGGGGTTTTCAATGAAAAATTAATAACATGATCAAAAGAAAGTTTCTGTCCTTAGGAAAATTATGAGAGTTTTCTATTGACCAGAGGATCACTTGGACCAATTTTGGTGATTTTTTGAAATATATTTTATTTATTATAATTATTTCAAATTTTGGAGTATTATTTAATTATAAAATTTAATTAAAGTTGAAAATTGAGTTTTATCTTTTTCTTAAATCTATCTGACTTCAAAGAGCTTAGAGAAACAAATTTTATATTTCTCTAATTTTTCCTTGAATTTTTAGAATTATTTTAGTGGAAAGGTTAAGAAAATCATTTTTTAACATTAAAAATTACATTAAGCCTTTAAAATTCAATATCTTTATTTTGGGAATTAAGAAAAGTATTTGGTTGATTCCTAAGTGATTAGGGGACCAAACATAATATTTTTATAAATTTTATTATTTTTGTGATTTTTATAATTTTTTAATTATTAAAATATTCAAAGTAGGGTTAAAAATGAAGATTTTAGAAAATTTTCAATTTTAATTTTCCTAGACTCCTCTGATAGCAGAGAGGCCCCAAAACCAATTTAGTAAATTTTTTAAAAGCATTTTAAGTTTTATGAATTTTTAAAGTTTAAAAAAGGCCATGTTACTTAGAAAATTCATTTGGTGGGTTAAAACATTTCCAATTGATTCCAAATTTTATATGGGGCTTCCCTTGAGCCTAAAGATCAGTGGAGAAAAGATATCAAGTCATTTTTATTTTTAATTTGCCCTAATTAATTCAAGGTTGGTTTTAGGTCAAGTGAACCATTAGGATTATTTACAATGTTTTAAGCCATAAGGTAATTATCCCAAGCCGCTCTGGTCATAGGGAACCTACCCTAATTTTTCTAGAATTTTCCAAACAGTATGCTAATTACTGGAATTAAAATACCAAAACAAGCATAAAAATTTGGAAATAGATAACTTCATAAATACATAGCCTCTGGCCTTGAAAAATTCAGGGAATGTTCCCAAGATCAGAGGTACAAAATGCATATGGTCTCATGCCATGGTGAATTTTGTGAGTGAGTGGATAATTAAAATACTCAAAATAGTTTTAAATTAATTAAAAATAAAATACTCAATAAAATAGATCAATTCTTTTTCCATATTATTCTCCCCTGTTCACTGAGCAAGAGGATATTTTTAGTTTATTTTTATGATTTTTCTACACAAAGATATGCATTTTTAAAGTTCTGGGCATTTAAATAATTCAAAAATACCCTATTTATCTACTTAACCACGTCGGCGTCGTGTCATCCTCGTCCGGGTCGAAGCTGCACGCGGCGTGCTCCTGTTCGACGCTGCCATCTGACTCTGCAGCCACGCGGCCCGCGGTTTCGTTCCAAGCTCCTATCCGGTGCGATCCTGGCCGTTCATCCGATACACGCTCGATCCAACGGCGGATGGTCATCGTCTACGACTGGTACGTCCCGAGAGCCGTCCACCTTCTAACCCTAAGATCTCACTCGATACTCAGCCAAATTACATGATCTTGGGCTCTATGAACTCGTCTCAATAAAGCGCACACATCTATACGGCTATGATGTTTTGAAATTGATTTAAACAAAATGGAGAATCGAAACAAGCTCTCGGGAAGGAGGAGCTAGATACCTTGGATATGAGAAGTGAAGCTTCAATCAGAGGGACTTGGCACTTTCGTTGGAGTCTGGGGAAGCTAGGGATGAAGCCTCTGGTCCTGGTGAATTGCCTAGTTATGACTTCGTCCAAGTCCGATTTCGAGCTCTGGCCGATAGAACAAATGGCCGGTCTGGTGAGGGGGCTTTCACTGGGGAACTTCCTCTCTACTTCTGGTGAAGGTGTGGGAAGAGTTAATTTGGTTTCCGTGGAGATTTGGTGAGTGTCCTGTTTCCAGCTTGATTTTGGATTGAGAAATTAAGCTCAGCCAGTGGGGTTCAGGGCAGGAGAACAGTGGGGTTCTTCTTCTCTAGGCTGGGAGAAGCTCTAGGAGTGAATTGGGGAAGCTCTATTGAGAAAAATTTCAACAACTTCTCATGGCCGAGAAGGGGTATTTAAATGGTCAGGGCCATTAGGCTGAGCTTGGGTTCAATTGAGGGGTGGATTTATTTTCTTAGGTGGAGGGAAGTGGAGCTCCAAAGTTTAATTTGGTTGAGGTGGCCAATTGGGTAAGTTTGGGTGTGTATAGGCTAGTGGTGGCTCTCAATTTTTACCCCTTTCTGCGACTAGGCTGGCCGGCAAGGACAGAGGAGCTGGCCCCAGGTCAGGTGAGTCAGGTAGCAGGGTTTAATGGTGATTAACCAGGTAAGGGGGGATTTGGAGTAAGGTAAAAGGAGATTTAACCACTTAAGGGAAGAGATCCCTTAAAATGGGAGACCCTTGGTCCATGGCTCACTTAGCTTGGGCTACGTGGATCTAGGGTGGTTCCTAGGGTTCAAATGGTGGCTGTGGAAGGGTTGGTTTAGCCACATTTGGTTCAATTTGGTTTGGTTTGGCCATAGGTTCAATTTGGCTCACTTGGGTTTAGGTTGGGCTAACTTGAGTTTGGGTTTGATTTAGGTCCATGTGTCTTGAGTAACATTGTAGAAATGATTTCCATGAAGAATTTTCATGAAGACATGAAATGGTTTTGAGTTCAATTGAAAGGTCAATTTGATGGGTTTTGGGATTTTGGTTAATTTGGGCAAGGTTGGATCAAGTTGGGTCCAAGTTGGTTTAAGGTGGGGTTTAGACACAATTGAAAGCTCCAAATTTTTTAGGGGAATGTATTGAAGAGTTCTTAACATCAATTGGGAAGAAATTTTAAGGTTAGACCAACTAATTTGGTAGATTTAGGGCATGGATTCAAGTTAGGCCAAAATGGGGGATTTTTGATTTTTTACATGGATTTAGGTAAAGCTTAGGCTCAAATTGGGATAATTTAAAAGTTGCATGGGTTTCATAGGAGTACCATGGAAGGTTGAGATTGAAATTTGGGGAGAAATGATTGACATTAGGTTAATTGGGGAATTTTTGGATTAATTGGGCAAAATTGGGGATTTGGGTTTCAAATGGAATTGAACTCAAATATGAATCAATTTGGGCTTGGATTTGATTTATATTGGTAGTGGGGATATTGATTTAGATTTTTGAATTGAAATTGGGCAAAATTCTAGTCAAATGGGTTGATTAGGTTTAACATTGAGTCCATTTAAGTTAAAAATGGGTCAAATTGGAGATTTTGATAAAAGTGAGTTATTTTGGCAAAATTGGCCTATGGTATAGTTGAACAAAATGAAATTGGGAATATTTAGGATTTTATGAAATTTTCTGGGAATTTTTGGAATTTTTGGAATTTTGGGCTAAAAGGGTATTTAGGGTATTGGTAGGTTATTTGGAGGGTATTGGGGTATTTTGGTGGATTTAAGAGATGGGAACTGTTTTGAAATTATTTTTAGGATTTTTGGGAATTTTGGGTAATTTTTGGGAAATTTTTGGAGGGTTGGTGGTTGTAGGGGCAATTTAGGTAATCTTAGGTTGGTTTGAAGGACCCATTGTCAAAATCAGGAATTTTGGTAAAAGTGGAATTTGATTATGGTTGAGTGGGTGAAAAAGCTTAAAGTGAGCCATGGACTAAGAAATGTCCATTTTGAACTCCTCATAGGTTGTTCATAACCCTCTTAGCCAAGAGCTAAGGGTTTGGACTTAGTCACATGAGTGCTCCAATGAACCAAGAGTCAAGATTGGGTAGGGATGGTTCATGGTTTAGGATAGGTGTGAAAGTGTAGTGTGTGCTAGCCATACCTCACCAAGACCAGGCCACCCAGGGTTGTTCTAAGGCTTGAACATCCTATAGGAATTCATCTTTGTCTTCCCACACATTGGTCCTAACCTTCCAAGTGATTTGGAGGTTGATGACCATCTATGTAGGATTCTAAAGATAATCAAGATTTAGTTTGAATTTCTAAATGGTGGATTCCATCTGTAGTCTTCTAGGATAGTTAAGGAGAAGTCCTATGGCTATATCCTAAGCACTAAAAGGAAAGAAAATACCTCACCAAAAATGAGGTCAACACTACCCAGAATTCATGGAAAGGATGCAATAAAACTTTGATTTCATATAATAAAATAAAGTTCTACAAACTATAATAAATAAACATTACTTATCTCAAATTTCTCTCCAAGCAAACTCTTTGAAGTTCCTCTGGATTTCTTCCTTTCTTACAGCATACAAAATTCTCCTTTGAAATGGCAATGCAGAAGAGATCTCTCACTTCCTTTCCACTCTTACAATCCCTTGAAGAATTCTTCACAAAATTTCTAATTGAACTCACTACTCACTAATAACAACACTAATGATTCACTAATAAACTCTTTAGAACACTTTGGCACACTAGTAATCACGTAAGAGACACTTTTTTCGGCCTAATTTAGTTCTTTTTAAAAGTTGTAGAAGAGTCTCTAACGGTTTTGTAGGCACCCCTTCGAAAATCGTCCACATTCGACTTATTTCTGGAAAGAACCGTAGATCCCACCGTCGGCGGCCTCGAGCTCGCCGTCGATGGCCTTCTAGAAACAGTATTTTTTAAACAGGCCCCTCCGTCGGCGGCCTCGATCTCCGCCGTCGGCGGCCTTCCTTGGAATTAATTCTGAACTCTCTGGAAAATCATGTCGTCGGCGCCATCGACCTCACCGTCGGCGCCCTAGGTTAATTTTTCATAATTTGGTCCTTTTTGCTCCAAATTTGCTCCTTTTTTCATATTTTCGCTCATTTGTCCTTAAATCTTCATACCTGTAGAAAAACACCAAAAATACCTTTCTTTAAAGTGCAATATCATCAAAATTAGTATAAATAGGCATGAAATTCTTAACTTTTTTTTCCTTGGGTCAAAATCTCTCAAACTTAACTATTACTTGTCCTCAAGTAATCTTTAATACTACATTAAAGTTATGATTCATTGTGGTAAAGTTTTAATTCAGAAGACTATAATTTTGATTTAAATAAATATTATAGTAAGAATTCTCAGAAAGATCTTCAAATAATTAGATTAATTCTGCAGATATAAGGCTATCTAGTCATCAAGTTTAAGAGTTTTAGTTTTCTATTCATTTCAAGAATGACTATATGTTACAATATTAATTCACTTAGAGTATTCAGAAGATAGGAAATTCATGAAGAAACTATAAGTAAGAAACTAATCATAAATAGAAGTTCAGAAATGTTTTTAGTTTTTCTTTTAGGTTAATCCAAGTGAAGCCAATTTTTGATAAGGCATATCCTCAAGCTTCTCCTCACTTATTTTCTTTTCTTTTCTTTTCTTTTCAGGGATTGTTTTTCAATCCTTTTTCTTTTTTTTTATTTCTTTTTCAAGTGAGGATTACTATATCTGGATAGCCTGTTAATAGATTTGAACTTCACTCTTCTTTTCCTAAATTTGAAACTTTCAAACATTCTTTTCCTTATATGTACTTCAAAGTTTTTACATTATTGAATCCCATTCTTTTCTTTCTCAACTAAATTCCTAAGATTCTTAATATCTCAAAATATAGTTTTCCTTACTTCAAATAGTTAACTATAGTCTTATCCCCTTATACTAAATATCTTAATCCACAAAATTAATTTTAATTATCAAAAATATTTCTTTGAATCTTTTACAATATTTAGATAAAATCTAAATATAGTTATCTAAATTAAATTTTATCACAAAAGTCATAATAATAATTTTTGAAAATATATTATTTGAGAACATATAGTAGTTAAGATTTTTCTTCCCGCCCCCAAACTTAAAATTTTCTATAAATAGAAATAGTACATGGGTGAAAGAAAAATTCTAAATATAAAATTCATACATTTGCACTTTAGGCATTTTTGTCTTTTTGAAATTTGCGGTTCTTGCTTCAATTAACCTATAATAAAAAAAACTTTCTACACACATAACAGTTTAAAATTTGCTGGGGTAATGAAATTTTAAAATAAGTATATAAAACTCAACATTAAACAAAAACAACTAACTACACTACACAGGACATGCATTTTACAACACAAAACAAACAGTTTACTATTTTAAACTAAACAGTTCACAATTACAATTACAATCTCAAATATCACAAACATCCAAAAATAAAAATGCAACTACCAAACTAAACACATATCCCAGAAAATAAAGCATAGTCCATAGAATACCATATAAATCAAAGTACATCAAACAAAACAAACAAATAAATAAATACATCACATCACATCTAAAATCTCAAGCGTCAAAGTCCCACACAATGTCATCATCACCCTGGTCAGCAGGAGGATTGGGCTAATACTGAGTATACCTGGGGCACTCTGGAAAAGTCACATCTGGCTCTCCTCGGTAATATCTAGCCTGAGCATCGTAATAAGCCATCTCAAAATCTGAATG
Organism: Papilionanthe hookeriana x Papilionanthe teres; assembly: GCA_022702705.1. Taxonomy (NCBI): domain Eukaryota; kingdom Viridiplantae; phylum Streptophyta; class Magnoliopsida; order Asparagales; family Orchidaceae; genus Papilionanthe; species Papilionanthe hookeriana x Papilionanthe teres. Next base: position 112,903,837 of record CM040422.1, on the reverse strand, counting down.
CCTCTGAAGATACTCACTATTATGATCATGTCTTCTCTCTAGACCTTCAATCCTGTGATCAATTTTTTCCAGTTTTTCATCCAACTGTTCAAAAATTTTCCTCTTTAGGGTCATGGCATTCATCAGATCATACAAAGTAGGGGACTAGAGGCAGGAGGGTCATAGCTAGTAGAAGGGATAGCTCTACTAGTTGAAGGTTCTTTGCTCCTACTCCCTGATCTCCATTCTTCATGGGATGTATAAGTCTTAATATTTCCTTTACTAATGGATCTTATAGGATAAACCCACTCCTCATCATCCCTTGCTTCAACTCCAGATAGTTGACAAAGTGCATAAATAAGGCCAGGATGTCCTAAATATCCACTTGTCTCACTCCTCGTAGTAGCCATAATATTCTTATAGATTATTCTCCCCACATTAATTCTTCAGTTGTTCTGAATATAGAAATTCAGAACAGCTCTCTCTCTAGAGACTTCACTATGATGGTAAGTCGGTAGCAGAGTCGAACAGATGAAATAATGCCATGTCTTAGCAGTGGAATTCATCATGGACAATGGAAAGTTAATCCGTTCACGATTTTTAATTTTTCAAACACCTTTCCCATCAGTGAGAAAGTCGATAGCATCGTTCAACAGACTTCCATTGTTCCAAATGTTTCAAACTCGCTTGAAAAATAGTCGTGAAGCTCATAAAAAGTGTTAATGCGATTAGCACTAAATTCAACAGAAAATCCTCTTACTTGGACCGGTGCGTCCTCAAGTTGAGTAAGATTGGAGTAGAACTCTCTAACAACTTCAATAGCAGCCTTGTTGGTTGTATAGCAAAATTTCTCCCATCCTGTTTCCTTGATTACTTTTTCTACCACTCCTCCAGGATTCTCGAAAACCTTATCTTGTATACACTTTTTACTTTTGTAGACTGAATCGTACCTCGCTTGTGCCTTCGCATTAACGAATCGAGTTTCATCAAATTCAAGTCTTCTCTTTTGTCTTGAAGCCATAGTTCGATCTATCAAATTATAAAAATTCCAAACTAATCTCCAAAATAATAATACAATGACTTCTAAAGGGGATTTAAAACAATCTAAATCGATTTCCATGAATTCCTTCCAAGTCTTTTCTCCACATTTTATATTTTTCCAAAAGTTCTTAATGTGGAAGAAATTCATGGTGAAAATAAAAAATTTTTACATAGGAGTGAAGCTCTTACCAAGGGAAGATGAAATCTGGTATTAGATTTTATTGAAATCGCTCTAAATCTAAGATCTCTTAAGCCCTAGGTCGACTTTTTAGGTAAAAAGGGGAAGAAGATGATGAATAGTGGCATTTGACCGGTCAAAATCGTGATAAATAGGTAGTTTTTACGATCGCGCCGTCGGCGAGCTCTATTTGAATTAATTCCTATTCTTCTCGGGAAAATCGCGCCGTCGGAGGCCTCGAGCGCGCCGTCAGCGAAATTCTTAAAAAATTGATCATTTTTCAAATTTTTGCGATTTCGATCAATTTTAAGCTCGTCGTCATCCGTTCGATCCTTTTTATCATATATTTTAGTGATTAAGTGATGTATTAACACAAATAAACGTTCACACAACAAAACTTCACATTTATATATTAAATCCAAGTGTTTACAACACACAATACATAACACACATAAATAGGTATTCTTTCAACCTAAGTCCATTTAATCAGCGTCGCAATCCAAACCACAACACTCAAAACGCTGAAAACAAACATTTCAAATTTAATCTCATCTATACTGAGATTAAAAATCAAACTAAAGAAATCAAACACACACACAGACATAAAAACATTGTTCAAATAAAACACAACAGAATCAAGTCTACTACTCTTCAGAACTAGTGTTGGTCTCTCCTATGATATCTCCCATTGCTTGAACGTGGATGAACAGGTTATAAAAGGGTCGAAAAGGGAATTCTTCAGTTAAATTTTCATCGATCAATTCCATCCTTTTCAACAATCGCACTAAACTTGCTTCGAATTGCCCAGTATGATCAAAATGTTCTTTCATTCTCCAATCGATGTGATCAAAGAAATCAGACATGTTGCTAACTGTACTAGTTAAGTTTTGTACCTGATTCTCCAGATTCTTGATTTTATGCAAGAGAATCGGAGTCTTGTCTGCTACTAATGGTTGAACTGGAACGAAGTACCGTGATGCTTGATCCATAATCAAGCCTACATCACTCTCTCCATCATTGGTCGGGAACATCTGAGTTGGGTCTAATGGTTTCCCGGGTAGCAGTATCTTCTCCCAAACTTCGTACGACACTTGAAACAAACTGTAAATCGAGAAAATTGTGGAAGGATGTCCAAGCCCTTAGGATGATCCTTGAACGATCAGGCCATAAACAGATTTCACAATAATCGATCCAATATCAATGGGCCATCCCATTTGAATGCAGTAGTTCAAGATTGCACTTTCTTTCATGACTACCAATTTTCATCGTTGGCAATAACTTCACAGAGATGAAAAAGTGTCAATGTTTCGATACAGGATTTAAAAGTGTTGCAGAGAAACTAACATACCCGTATTCTCTAATTTCCCAGTTATCGGTTTCATCCGTCAAATATTGGTATATTTCATTCATCTTTTCTCTCGTCGGCACAAAATTTAAATAATAACAGACTGTAACATTCTCAAGCATATACAACTCATTAATTCTTCCAGAATTAAATGTAATCCACCTACCTCACACATAGACGCTTCCTTGGTTGATTCTATGTAAATTGGCGTAGAATTCCTTAACCACTGGAACGACTACTGCGGCAGTAGTGTAGCAAAACACTTCTCATCTTCTCCACACAATCATTTCTTCAATTGGTGTAGAAGGATTAATTTGTCCTCTATTGACAAATCCTCTTTCTTTAATCAATCTTTTCTTCGAGATTACCTTGTTGAAAATGATGTTGCACCTCCGCACTCACGAATTTTCTTTGGTTGTATACTCGAAATCTTAGGTTATCAATTGACTTGGAAGCCATTTGAGAAGGATTTAAGAGAGTATCCATTCGTTTTTGGGAGTTTGGAGTGTTTAGGAGCCGTCCATAGGAGTTTATAAAGGTCGAATTTGCTAAAAATCACCAAAGACCGTCATTTTGAAAATGAAAAACTACCCACTCGTCGATCCCGCTGTCGGAGGCCTCGAAGGCACCGTCGGCGAGCCTTATGCAATTAAATACCAAAGCTCTCGGGAAAAACCCGCCATCGGCGGCTTCGAGCGCGCCGTCGACGCCCTAGGCAAAATTTTGCATAAAAACGTCATGGACGTTCCAAATTTTTCTCTATGGATTCAAAGTATATAATAATCAGAGGGTAAATATGAGTAGTAGGACCTAATATTACAACAAATTTCAAATAAACACACAATTATTAAAGATAATTATGGGTTGCCTCCCATAAAGTGCTTGATTTAATGTCGTCAGCCCGACTTATTTAGGTATTATTCAGGTTGACTGAGCATTAAAACCTCTTTAAAATTTGATCTTTTACCCTCAAAATATGGTTTTAATCTATGTCCATTTACTTTAAATCTATTCACAGTCTTAGGATCTTCAATTTCAAATGTTCCATAAGTATAAACTTGAGTCACATTAAAGGGTCCTAACCAATGAGACTTCAATTTCTCAGGAAATAAATTTAACATTGTATTATAAAGCAATACTTCTTGCCCTGGTTCAAAGTTCTTTCGGTTAATCTTCCGATCATGTCTTAACTTCAGTTTTTCCTTATAAGTTCTATTGTTATTGTAAGATTCATTTCTTAATTCTTCTAATTCATTCAATTACAGCATTCTTTTCTCACCAGCATTTTTTAAATTATAATTGAATTCTTTAATTGCCCAATATGTTTTATGCTCCAATTCTACTGGTAAGTGACAAGTTTTTCCAAATATAAGTCTGTAAGGAGTCATACCAATAGGAATTTTATAAGTAGTCATGTATGCCCATAATGTAGTATCCAGTCTAGCAGACCAATCTACTTTATTAGGATTTACAGTCTTTTCTAAAATTTGTTTGATTTCACGATTAGAAATTTCAGCTAAACCACTAGTTTGAGGATGATAGACAGTAGAGAATTTATGAACAATACTAAATTTTGCTGTCAATCTATAAATATATTTATTCCTAAAATGAGATCCTCCGTCAGTGATAATCACTCTCAGCATACCGTATCTTGTGAAAATATTTTTCATTAAGAATTTTGAAACACTTTTAGCATCACAACGAGGTAAAGCTTGTGCTTCAATCCACTTTGATACATAATCAACCGCAATCAAAATATATAGGTTCCCAAAAGAAGGAATAAATGGTCCCATGAAATCTAATCTCCAAACATCAAAAATCTCAACTTCCAATATGAAATTCAGTGGCATTTCGTTTCTTCTAGATATATTACCTACTCGTTGGCATCTATCACATGTTTTTATATATCTGTAAACATCTCTAAAAAGAGTAGGCCAATAAAATCCAGCTTGTAAAATTTTATATGCAGTTTTATCAATCCGAAAATGTCCTCCAAAATCAAAATCATGACATTTTAGAATAATTTATTCAGTCTCTTCATAAGGTACACATCTCCTAATAATAAGGTCATTACATTGTTTATATAAATATGGTTCATCCCAACAATATGATTTTGAATCATGAACAAATTTTTTCTGTTGTTGCAATGTTAGCATAGGTGGCAAAATATCACTTACTAAGTAATTTACTATATCAGCATACCAAGGTATTTTCCACTCATTAATATTATACAGTTATTCATCAGGGAAACTGTCTATTATTTCATTGTCGATATTAGATATTTCATTATATTCTAGTCTCGACAAATGATCAGCAATTTGATTTTCAGTTCCTTTTCTATCAATCACTACAAAATCAAATTCTTGCATTAAAAGTACCAATCTAATTAATCTTAGTTTAGTATCCTTCTTTTGCATCAGATATTTAATAGTTGAATGATCAATATGCACAATACATTTAGTTCCAATTAAATATGATCTAAATTTATTAAAAGCATATACAATAGCCAGTAACTCTTTTTCAGTAATTGTATAGTTAATTTGAGCATCATTAAGAGTTCTACTAGCGTAGTATATAACCTTAAAAATTTTATCATATCTTTGACCAAGAACAGTTCCAATAGCATAATCACAAGCATCACACATTAGTTCGAACGATTTCTCCCAGTCAGGTGAAACTATTACAGGTGCTGTGATTAGTTTTTCCTTTAATAATTCAAAGGCATTCAAGCATTCTTTAGCAAATTCAAATTTTTTGTCTTTTTCTAAAAGTTGGCATAGAGATTTTGTAATTTTTGAAAAATCTTTAATATAAGGCCTGTAGAAACCATCATGTCCAAGAAAACTTCTTACCCCTCTCACTGTAGTAGGAGGTGGTAATTTAGCTATTACTTGAATTTTTGAAGGGTCTACTTCCATGCCATTTTCTGAAATTTTATGTCCTAATACAATTCCTCCTGCAACCAAAAATTGACATTTCTCCCAATTTAGAACTAAGTTAGTTTTTTTTGCATAACTCCAATACTTTTTCAAGATGATTTAAGCATGCGTCAAATGATGTTCCTAATACAGAGAAATCATCCATAAATACTTCTATCCCATTGTCTATTAATTTACTAAAAATAGACATCATACATCTTTGGAATGTTGCAGGTGCATTACATAGTCCAAAAGGCATTCTTCTGAAAGCGAAAGTTCCATAAGGACTAGTAAAAGTGGTTTTCTCTTGATCCTCAGGAGCAATAGGTATCTGATGGTAACCAGTATATCCATCCAGAAAATAGTAGTACTTGTGTCCAGCAAGTCTATCCATCATTTGGTCTAAGAAAGGAAGAGGAAAGTGATCTTTCCGGGTGGCGGCATTTAATTTTCGATAGTCAATACAAATACACCATCCAGAAACTTGTCTGATAGGTATTAATTCATCATTTTCATTTTCTTCAACAGTTATTCCTCCTTTCTTGGGAACACAATGAATTGGACTTACCCAAGTACTATCCGAAATAGGATATATAATTCCAGCATCTAACCATTTTAAAATCTCTTTTTTACCTACCTCTTTCATTATAGGGTTCAGTCTCCTTTGAGGGTCAATTATTGGTTTATGTCTTCATTTAATAATATTCTGTGCATACAAATCGAAGGACTAATTCCTTTAATATCAGCTAGAGTCCAACCAAAAGCTCTTTTGTATTTTTTTAATGTATGTCGGCATATTTTTAGGTTTGTGTGTTTTGAAAAGGGGTCGCCTACAGAAGTTGTCGGCGAATTTTAAATTTTAAATTTATATATATATATATATATATATATATATATATATATATATATATATATATATATATATATACAATTTGAAAAGTAGCATTTGATTTTAAAAAAATAATTTTTAAGTTCGAAAGATTTTTAAGATATGAAATTAAACCGATCTCACATCCCAAATAGTTTATATAAACGAGCACCACACCACAAAACGTGTATTTATCCCAAAGAATAGACACACTACTTGATGATGGGGCTCGATTAAATAAACTAGAAGATTTGTGACATCCGTTTGGTCTGCGAACCAATTTTATAAGCCGACAAGTTCCCCTGCTTAATATAAAGTAATTAAGCAGGGTTTATATTACCTGGGTTCTTAAAGTTCCCTATAAGGGCAAGCCCCTATAGTTAATTAAATCTTAAATGTCCGAAAACACTTAAGAAAACTCTCGATAATGATCAGTGGTTTTCTCTTAAGAATCTCAAAGTTTAAGGTTTTCAAAGGATTGGATTTTTAGAATTTCAAAAGGGATTAGCTCAAATTTGGAACAGTTAATTTCAGGAGTCCAAAGGAAGAGAAGTAGGAGAAGTTGAGGATCCAAGAAACTTCCCAAACTATTTTATTATTTGGCTTCAATTTAAGAGTTTATTTAATGTTGTAATCCTGCCAATTTTAGTTAATTAGGACTTATATTTGTATGACACAATCACACAAATAGCCTCGAAGATGTGAGGGTTTATGTCGTACCAAACGACTACCCCAGAGTCCTAAGACCGGTTAGGGCTTAATTTACATAACACAATTATGCAAATGTCTAACGAAAGGTTGAGGATTTATGTTGCACTAGGAAAACTACCTCGAAATCCTATGGCTTGGTTATTTAATGCTAAAGAAGGGTTTTGCTGACGTAGATTCAAGTTTTGCTGATGACGATGGTCGTGCTACCCACTATACTCCAAGCTTCTTGTCGTTGCAGAGGTTTAGTTTTAGAAAGTGAAAATCAGGAGATGAGAGAAGTGTTTCAGTTTAGAAAATTTTTAAGGTTCAGGTGATTTAATATTTTGTTAGGGGAATCTTAAAGTTGACTATAACAACACCGGTTAAGATCCCACGGTTCCATCATTCCGGCATCGTTATTTTTATCGGATTCACTTAGTCCAAATGAATTTGCTAAACTCAACTGAATGAGTTCCACACTTTCATTTAGACCGTGGGAAATCGTTAGCAACACGTAGGTTACATCATCCGAGGTATTCCAGATCATCCAACAGGACGTTTTAATTTAATTGTAGTTGTAGTTTTGTGTTTTGTTTTTGATTAAATTTCGAGTTATTTTATATTTTGAATGTTGTGACGGTGAATTTTATCTTGTTGTGATTTTTAATTTAGTTTTGGGTTTCAGTTTTGTGGCTACCCTAAAGGTTTTAGTTTTCATGCAGGGTGACATTCTTGTTTAACATGCAAGAAAAGTAAAGTGCAGCACATGTAAGTAAATTGCAATAAAATAAAAGCGTACCTGGAGAGTCTTCCCTTCATTCCAAGCTACACTTAAAACACATGTTAGAGCATTTATATATTTGCAAGAAAAGCAACTAGGAAAAGCTAAGGGAAGGTTCTGGTTGTCTACCAAAATCCTAATCCTATAGCTAGTCGATTTCTATGACGTCTAGGTTCTTGTGTTTTGTTAAAGATGATTTTCTTCATCAAAGAACAATTAAGTTCAATTGTTCTTCTAAAACATCTCATTATATTGAGGAAGTGTTTAGGACGAATCTGAAACATCTTTTCAATACTTCTGAGATTATTTTGAGTCCAAATGAACTTCATTGTACAGGTGAATTGATCATCCAATAATTTTAGTTAAATTTCATTTCTTGCTCAGTGAACTTAGACATTTGATTATCCGATGAGTAAAGTGAATTGTCACTCGATTCTTCATTTAGGAGTTATAATAATGAAAGCCTTTAGGGGCAAATTAGTTTGTTAAAGAATTTAACCGCTTTGATTAAAGTTGAATTGATGATTTAGGATGATTTAATTTGGTTTCAAAATTCAAGTTGATTTTCTCTTAAGTGTTTTAAATTGTTTGATTTGAAAAATATGTTTATATTATTCAATTTAATTAAACTTTTAATGATTTAAATTTAATTTGACTTAATTGTAACACTTTAGGTCAATTTTAATTGGTTTGATTTTTTTATGTTTTTAATTATGAATTGTCTTAAGGTTGATTTTCTTTAATGTTTCAAATTTGTTTTAGATTTGTTTTTTAAGTGATTTTAAATTAATTTTAATGTTTGAAATTTATTTAAATTTAATTATTGAATATTTAAAATTCATTTTAATTTGATTATTAAATCATTTAATGTTTTAAACTTTAATTTAATTAAGGTTTATTCTCCTTTTAATTATTTAATTATTAATTTCAATTATCATTTTTGAGTTTGATTAAGAGTTGAATATTATTAAAGTGATTCATTTAGGGATTTTAAATTAAAGGATTGATATCTTCTTAAATCATATCTCTAATCTTAATAATCCAAATTTTGATTATTCTTCCAAAATTTAAATGATTTAATTAACCAAGGTTTACTTTAAATATTTTCAAGATGATTAATAGGTTTCTACCCCTTAATTACTTAAGTTTCAATCACCCAAGGGAAAATTAAGATCAGATATTTTACCCTCCCTTTTTTATTAGACCTAAATATTAATTAGGGTTAAAGTCTTTCATTACCTTTATGCCCCTTTAAACTTATTTATATCATAACAAATCAAATTAAGCTCAAATGAATTTAAAATTTTTATGTCACACTCACATGTCAATTAAGACATTAGAGGAGAAAAAGTGATTTTTTTTTTAATTTAATTTAATTTATATATTTATTTTTATGAAAAAAATGGGTTTTCAATAAAAATTCAACAACATGACCAAGGTAAGGTTTCTGTCCTTAGAAAAATTATGGGATGTTCCTACTGACCAAAGGACCATTTGGACCAATTTTGGTAATTTTTTGAATTATATTTTATTTATTATAATTTTTTTGAGTTTTATCATATTAATTAATTATAAAATAAAATTAAAGTTGAAAAATAGATTTTATATTTTTCTTAAGTCCCTCTGACCTTAAGGAGTTCAGAGAAATAAATTTTATATTTTTTTGATTTTTCTTTGATTTATTAGAATTAATTTAGTAAAAATGTGGAAAAATCCATTTTTTAATATAAAAAATTGTTTTAAGCCTTTAAAATTCAATATCTTAACCTAGAGACTTAGAAAAATTATGGGAATGGTTCCTAAGTGATTAGGAGACCAAATATGACATTTTTATGATTTTTAATATTTTTGTGATTTTTATTATTTTTAAATTATTAAAATATTAAAAATATGGTGAAAAATGAAAATTTTTGAAAAATTCAAATTTAATTTTATTAGACTCCTCTGATATAAGAGAGGTCCCAAAACCAATTTGGTGAATTTTTAAAATATATTTTAGGTTTTATGAATTTGTAAAGTTTAAAAATGACCATGCAACTTAAATGATCCATTTAGTGGCTTAAATCATGTTCAATTGATTTCAAATTTTTATGTGACCCCTCTAACTCTAAAGATCAGTGGAGAATTATTTTCAAGTCATTTTGGTGTGTGGTTGGTCCTAATTAATTAAAATTCAGTTTTAAGTGTTTAGACCAATTAGGGTTATTCTTGAGGAATTAAACCAAACCAAAATTTTCCTAAGGTCCTCTAGTCATAAGATACCTCCCTAAATTTTCCTAGAATTTTCTAAGCAACATGATAATTACTGGAATTAAAATGGCAAAATAGATACAAGAATTTGAAAAATCAATATCTTGCCACAAAGATGGCCTCTGACCTTGGAAAATTCAGGGAATGTTCCCAAAAAATAGAGGCTACAAAAGCCCTATGGTCTTATGCCATGGTGAATTGTGTGTGTGAATGGAGAATTAAAATACTGAAATCAGTAAATAATTAATTAAAAATAAAATACTCATCAAAATAACTTAATTCTTTTTCCACACTGTTCTCCTCTGTTCACTGAGCAAGAGGGTATTTTTATTTTATTTTTGTGATTTTTCTATACAAAGATATGGATTTTTGAAGTTTCTAGTATTTAAATAAATAGAAAATACCCTATTTATCTACTTAACCCAGTCAGCTTCGCGTCAACCTCGGCAGCTCCGAAGCCCCACGCGGCGCGCTCCTATTCGACGCCGCCACCTGAGTCAGCAGCCACGGGTCCAGCGGTCTCACTCCATCTCCTCGTCCGGCTCGATCTGGATCGTACATTCGATACACGCGCGATCCGATGGTTCCTGGTCATCGTCTACGACTGGTGTGTGCCGAGAGCCGTCCACACTAAAACCCTAATATCTCCTTCATTTCTTAACCAATTTACATGAAATTTGATCTTATGTGTTCGTCTAAACGAAAGCTACAAATCCATAAAGCTAACATGCATTGAAATTAACTCAAATGAAATGGAGAATCGCTGGAAGCTCTCGGGAAGGAGGAGTTCCATACCATGGCTCTGAGAAGTGAAGCTTCAACCAGAGGGGCTTGGCACGTTCGTTGGAGCTGGAGGAGCCTAGGGATGAAGCCTCTGGTCCTGGTGAATTGTCTAGACCAGACTTCCACCAAGCTCGATTTCAAAGCTTGGCTGATAGGAGAAATGGCTGGCTTTGAGAGTGGGCTTTTGCTGGGGAACTTCTTCTCTTGGTCTGGTGAAGGTGTAGGGTCAATCAATTTGAGGATTGGCTCATTGTGGTGAAGTGTCCTGTTTTTTGGGTGGATTTTAAGCTGAGAAATTGAGCTCACAGAGGGGGTTTTAGGGCTGGATTTCAGTGGGGATCAAGTGCTTTGTGTTTGAAGAAAGGTCTGGAATGATTTTGGCAGAGTTTTGGTAAGATTTTTGTTCATCACCTCTGTTGGCCGAGAGGTGGTGGAGTTTAAATAGAGGTGGCTGGAGGGCTTCCCAGGGGCAATTGGAGGCTGGGATCAGCTGCTCAGGCGAAGAGAAGAACAGCCATGGTGTCCATTTGGGTTGGGACAACTCAGCTAGTTCAATTTGAATTTTTGAATCAAATTAAGCCTCTCGGCCTGGTGGTTTCCGGCCACTGGGGTGGTGGTCCGGCCAGGGTCAGGTCACCATCTGACTCAGTGTGGTCAGGGTTGGGGTTTGGTGCAATCAATTGGCTTTGGACATGTGTAAAGGGTTTGATTTAAGTGGAATAGGGGGAAGCCCATTTTGGGTTTAATTTGGTCAAACCATGCTTTTGGGCTAGGTGCACCCACCAAGGGGCTTTGGGTGCTGTGGGGAGTCAGGTGAGTCAGCTGGTTTTGAGTGGAGAAGTCTCCATCCAAGCTTATTTAGATTAATTTTGGGTTTAGGTGAAGCATGGGTAAGGTTAAAATGTTTAATCATAGGTTAGGAAAGAGCTCCCCTCTCTTACCATTAATGGCTTGGTGATGTGTAAAGTAGCTTCCATGGCTCTCATGTGGCTTATGCATGGCTCAATGGCTCCATTTGGCTTAAGAGTGGCTTGGCTCACTTACATGGAAATGGATTTTGGGATTTTTGATGAGTTTAGGGGAAATTGGCATGAGGCTTGATTTGGAATGATTTGATCATTGATTTAGGACTTAGGGATGATTTCAATTAAAAGGATGATGAAAGGAAACTTCATGTGGGTTTTGGAATAAGTCTTGGGCTTTTTGAAATCATTTTGGATGGGCTTTTGAAAGGGTTTAAGGAAATGGGCTTTTAGGTTTTGAAATAATTTGATAGATGAAAATTGGTGAGGGGTTGTGTCAAATAAATGTTGGGATTGGTTTAGGAATGTGCCATGAGTAATTTGGAACAAGTTTGTGGTAATTTTAAATTGAATTGGGTTCAATTTAGGCTTTTTGGTAATGAGGTCAAAGTGGATCAAATTGGGCTAACATGGGTTAAGGTTGGACCAATGTTGGGTTTGATGTAAAATTAATGTTTAAAAATGTTTATGGGGGTGTGACAAAGAGTTTTCAACTTTGGTTGGGCTTTGATTTTGGGATTTGGGCTCATTTGGGTTCATGATGGATTTAGGCCAAATTGGGGATTTTTGGTTTGGGTTAGGTTTTGGTGGAGTTTGGTTTCAAATTTGGGAAAAATCATGTTAGTTTTTTGTTTTTGGGGATGTTAGGAAGGTTTAGGAAAAGATTTGGGGTTAATTGGAGTTGAGTTGGGTTGGTTTGGGCTAAGTTTAAGTCATAGGCCAAAATTTGGCTTTAAGCTTCAAATTGAAATTGGATCCACATGTTGATGAAATTGGGTTTTGGTTTGGTCAAAATTGGTATTGGGGAAATTAAATAGAAGTCTAGGATTGAATTGGATCAAAATTGAGGTCAATTGGAGTGGTTTGGTTGGACATTGGATCCACTTAGGTTAAAAATAGGTCAAACTGGGGGTTTTGGTAAAAGTGGGCTAAATTGACAAAATTGGCTTGTGGTGTAGTTGAACAAAATGAAATTGGGAATATTTGGGATTTTCTGGAATTTTTTGGGAATTTTCTGAATTTTTGGAATTTTTTGGTTAAAAGGGTATTTTGGGTATTTGGAGGGTATTGGGGGGTATTTTTGGAAATTTTGGTGTATTTGACCAAGGATGATCAATTTGAGTGGGGGAAATTTTTAGGATTAATTTTGAGGAATTTTGGGTAATTTAGGCAATTTTGCAAATTTTGGGCAATTTCGATGGCATTTGGTAGGTTTGATGGGTTTAGGGTCCTGGGGGTCAAAAATTGAAATTTTGAAACAAAGTGAAGATTGATTAAGTGTGAGTGAAATGAAACCATTTGATTGAGCCATGAAGCCATATTAAGCTCACAAAAGCCATGAGAGGACTCATTCTAGGCATTCAATATGTTGTTCCTAACCCTCTTAACCAGGGGCTTAGGGGTTGAGGACCATCCATATGAATTATCTATATGAGTTAGGAAGTCAAATTGGTTAAATGTAGTCTTAGGGCTTGGAATGTGTGTGTGGGAGTGTGAGGTGTGTGTAAGTCAACCCTCACCAGACCAGACCATTCAGGGTAATCCTAAGGCCAAAGAGTCCTATAGGAAACTCATCCTTTAAACTTCCACATTTGATTTTAACCCTCCAAGTGGCTTAGGGGTTTACAATCAAACTTGTGGGGTTTGAAGGGATCCAAGAAGTGTTTAAATTTCTAAGTGATGGGTCCCATTTCTATTCCTCTAAGATAGTCAAGGAGAATCCCTATGGCTAGATCCTAAGTACTAAGGAGAGAGAAGAGAAAAGACCTCATCAAAAATGAGGTCAACAATGTATCCATTAATTTTTGTTCTTGAATTTCATTTAAGTCTGAGGATACAATTATGGGTAATGTTTAAAACTCTCCTAAAATACATACTTCAAATGAATTGGAAGACTCTTTAATTCAAGTTTAGGGGTTTTTACAACAGATGAAATTAATATTTCATTTTCTGGTGTAGTTGAATTGAGCGTTTCATATTTTTCCTGAATAAAATCAGCTTCTTCACTTTCAATTTCTTCAAAATTATCTTTTTCTACATCTTCTTTTTCTTCATAATTTTCTTTGAAATATTCTTTTCTTAGATAATCACATATATCCATTCTAAAACATTCATCATCTTTTTCAATTGATGGATATTTCATTGACTTTGAGATGTTAAAGGTTACTTCTTTATCATTTATTCTCATAGTTAATTGCCCTTTTTGAACGTATATCATAGCTCTTCCTATAGCTAGGAATGGTCTTCCTAAAATGATTGAAATTTCTTTATCTTCTTCCATATCTAGAATGATAAAGTCTATAGGAAAAATAGACTTATCAACCTTGACCAAAACATCTTCTACAACTCCCTTAGGATGTGTAATAGATCGATCAGCTAACTGTAGAGTTACAGAAGTTGGTGATATCTCTCCAATTTCTAATCTTTTAAAAGTTTATAGAGGCATCAAATTTATGTTAGCTCCCAAATCACATAATGCTTGCCCATAAAATTTTTCACCAATAGCACACGGGATAGTGAAACTACCAGGATCTTTAAGTTTTTTAGGAAGTTTTCTCTAAATTATAACACTACACTCTTCACTGAGTGCAATAGTCTCATGATCTAGTAACTTCCTCTTTTTGTTGAGTATATCCTTCATAAATTTAACATAATCAGTCATTTGTTCTAAAGCTTCAACAAAAGGAATATTTATTGACATTTTTTTCAAAATGTCTAAGAATTTAGCAAATCTTTTTCCTTTATCTTGTTGCTTTAATCTTTGAGGAAATGGTGGAGGTGGTTTTTTAACAGTAATTTTCATAGGTTTTAGAGGAAAATAAGGATATAAACTTTCGTTTTCTCCTTCAGTTTCTTCTTTTTCCTTTTCAATTACAGTTTCTTTTTGAACTCTTGTCTCTAACTCTTTTCCACTTCTTAATTGAATAGCTTTGATTTGTTCTTTTCCTTGATCTTTAGGATTTACTTCAACATTACTAGGTAAAGTTCCAACAGGTCTATTACTTAATGCAGAAGCAATTTGCCCTAATTTGTTTTCTATATTTTTAATAGCATTTCCTTCATTTTGTAATTGATTACCCATATTCAAAACTAATTCTTCCATAGACAACCTCTCCTCCTTAAATTAGGAATTATTATAAAAACCTGGTGGATTAGAAGGTCTATAATTGGAATTACTTTGATTGTTTATATTTTCTAATGGGTTTACTAGATTGCTCCCCCACTGAGGATTAACATTAGTATTTTGATTATCCCAATTAAAGTTTGGATGATTCTTCCAACCTGGATTATAATAGTTTGAATAAGGATTATTTTGTCTATTATTTATTACATATATAGTTTCATATGAAGATTGAGCATCTACGATTTGTCCTAATGAATTTTCTTCTAACACAGAAGGTGTTTGAGAACGATTCATTCCGTATTGATCTATTTTCTTTGAAAGAGCAGCAATTTGAGAAACTATCATAGTTAAAGCATCAGAATCATGAATACTGGCTACTCTCTTAGGATTTACCCTTTCAGCAGGCCATTGAAAATTATTGGTAGTCATTTCTTCTATTAACGCATAGGCTTCTTCAAAAGGTTTAGACATTAGTGATCCACCACCAGCAGCATCTATTATAGATCTAAGAGATCCTACTAATCCATTATAAAATGTTTGAATAATTAACCAGTCTAGTAAAGCATGATGTGGACAATTTCTAAGAAGTTCTTTAAATCTTTCCCAAGATTCATATATCGATTCTCCCTCATACTGACTAAAAGATGTGATATCGTTTCTAAGCTTAGCAGTCTTAGATGGTGGAAAATATTTCGATAAGAATTTTTGTGAAAGTTCTCCCCAAGTTCTAATAGATCAAGGTGCTAATGAATTTAACGAAGCCTTAGCCTTATCCCTTAGTGAAAAAGGAAAGAGTCTAAGTCTGACAGCATCATCAGACACTCTGTCGTACTTAAAAGTAGCACAAAGTTCTAAGAAACTCGCAAGATGTAAATTAGGATCTTCATTTGAAGTTCCACCAAATTGATTGTTTTGTACCATTTGGATAATTGCAGGTTTAAGCTCAAATGAATTAACGGCTACATCAGGAATTTGGATAGTTAAGTGAATTTCATCTAATATAGGGTTAGCGTAATCTCTTAATGGTCTAGATTGATGTTCATTTTCTATTATTTGGTTGTTTATGTTATTTTCCATTATTTCAGAATTTATAGGTTCTTTTCTTAGTTTTCTAATTCTCCTAACAGTGCGTTCTAATTTTGAATCGTAGGGTATAAGATTTTC
This sequence comes from Papilionanthe hookeriana x Papilionanthe teres, assembly GCA_022702705.1. Taxonomy (NCBI): domain Eukaryota; kingdom Viridiplantae; phylum Streptophyta; class Magnoliopsida; order Asparagales; family Orchidaceae; genus Papilionanthe; species Papilionanthe hookeriana x Papilionanthe teres. Next base: position 112,887,694 of record CM040422.1, on the reverse strand, counting down.
AGAACCAAATTTGCGCATACAATCGAAATCAGTTCACAATAAAACAATTAACTAAATAAGTTGCAATTCTATAAAGGTTTTCTAACAGTCCTAAATTGTCCGTTACTTTAATTATGTTTTTCCCCAGCAACGGCGCCAAAAACTTGATCCCGCGATTTTATATATATACTTATAAATATAAAAATTCGACACCACTACTAAAAAATATGAATTCTTAGCAATGGCGCCAAAAACGTGAACCCCACCGGTTTTATATATATACTTATAAATATAAGAATTCGACACCACTACTAAAAATATGAATTCTTAGCAATTGCGCCAAAAACTTAATTAGGAGCGTAATTTTAATTTTAGTAACAATTAAATATTATAAACATTTGATCGCAGAGTTACCTTTAAACGCAAGTATACGTATCGCTCAAGTAATACAGAGCTCTAGTGGAGTCCTGGTTATCGATCCCACAGGGAAAAATAATAAAGCCTACGGACTAGGATTATATAAACAAAGTTAAAATTACAACTAATCGAATTTGTCTATTTGTCACTAATATGCAATCGAAAATAAAGTTTTTATGATTAAACTAGTTCTACTAACAGATTACTAATACTACTAAAGTTAAATTCAAATATATATATAAGCAAGAATCTTTCTCCTTTGTTAAGATATTTAAGTGAAATGATAATTAAAATTTGTTTTATATGTGTTGTGTCAAATAGGAGCATATCTATTATTTACCCTTTGGTCCAGGCATAAAGAACATTGACTAGTCCTATTGCTTGGTTACTGAATCTGCGGCTAGGCTGTGAGGATACTAGCTCTCACTTCGGAGCTCCCATGTTCCCCTCGCCTGAGGGCTAACAATCTACACCTCAGCACCCAAACGATAGGACCGAATTGAGGATTTTAGTCCGTCACTCTAAAATCTTCAATTCTACGTCCGATTAATATTATTTTCCTATTTATTTGCACTTCTCCTTTCAAGGATTTACCCGTCTACCTTTCAAAGAGAAATGTGATACATACTAGTTAAGAATTCTTAGCCCACGGTCAGGTCTTAAAAATTCTTCACAGATTTTAACAATACAAATGGCCAATTCGTATAGTAAAGTAGGTTTAGGTATAGTATCATCACAACTTCTTTAAATTTTGTTTATTATACTAATTTATTTAATCATTTCACAAAAACATCAAAACAAGGAGAAAGACAGAACAACTACTCAGAATTCATGGAAATGATGCAATAAAACTTGGATTTCATATAATAAAGTAAAGTTTTACAAACTATAATAAATAAACACTACTTATCTCAAATTCCTCCCCAAGCAAACTCTTTGTAGTTCCTCTGGATTTCTTCCTTTCTTATAGCATACGGAATTCTCCTTCGAAATGGCAATGCAGAAGAGAGCTCTCACTTCCCTTCCACTCTTACAATCCCTCGAAGAACTCTTCACAAAATCTATATTTGAACTCACTACTCACTAATAACAACAATAATGACTCACTAATAAACTCTTTAGAACACTTTGGACTCACCAGTAATCACGTAGGAGACACTTTTTTCGACCTAATTTAGTTCTTTTTAAAGTTGTAGAAGAGTCTCTAAGGGTTTTGCAGGCACCCCTTCGAAATCGTCCACATTCGACGTATTTCTGGAAAGAACCGTCGATCCCGCTGTCGGCGACCTTGAGCTCGCCGTCGGCGGCCTTCTAGAAACAGTATTTTTTAAACAAGCCCTGCCGTCGGCGGCCTCAATCTCCGCCGTCGGCGGCCTTCCTTGGAATTAATTATGAACTCTCGGGAAAATCACGCCGTCGGCGCCATCGACCTCGCCATCGGCGTCCTAGGTTAATTTTTCATAATTTGGTCTTTTTTGCTCCAAATTCGCTTCTTTTTGCATATTTTCGCTCCTTTGTCCTTAAATCTTCATACCTGCAGAAAAACACCAAAAATACCCTTCTTTAAAGTGCAATATCATCAAAATCAGTATAAATTAGGCATGAAAATCTTAACCTTTTTTTCCTTGAGTCACTTTACTTTCCAGTAATATTACATGATTATTATTATAATAATACAAATTAACATTAGATATTGACTATTTAATTTTTATTTTTTCAAACAAATTTTATATCATTCTAGTTAATTAATTATTTTAATAAGTATCTCATTGATTCAAACCATCACCTAAGAAAAATATACAACAAGCAATACACTTTGAATTATTTTGAAATATCTGCATAATCAGTATATGTTCTTTGATGTAATCATACTATTAATTAAAACTCTTAACCACTTCTTAACTTCTTTTAATACAAATCAATGTTCAAGCACAAATACACCTAATCATCTCAACATTTCTCTTAACCCTTAGGTCTTAACCCTTAATCCTTTAATATTTCCAAGCTCAAACAAATGGGTCCACATCCTACAAATTTGTCACCAATTTTGCAAGAAACAAAATATGTAGAAAAATCTACTAATAAAACACAATTTAAAAGTAGGGGTGTAAACAAGTCGAGCTTGAGCGAGCCCAAGCTTGGCTTGTGTTCTGCTCATTAAAAATATAATTGTTCGTGTTCGGCTTATTTATATATCGAGCAAAAAAAAAATATTTATGTTCAGCTCGTTTGTATAGCGAGCTAAATTCAAACTATTCGCGAACAACGAGCTGTTTTGACTGCCCTAATCATGCACTCATAGGATGTTAAGAGAAAAAGCGAGATTTAAATCTTATCATTTATATTAAAATATTCATTCATATAGAAATTTAACATATTTTTATTCTATTTTTTATTTAATAATTTTAATTGAATAAAAATCTTTGTAGCCTTGTAGTCAAGTAATTATTTAAAAAGAATACTCATTATGTGTGTATGCATGATTTAATTATTTTGAGATAAAACGAGCTGAACACTAACAAACAAATCTTTATTCGTGTTCGGCTCGTTTATATATCGAGCACACAAAAAAATATGTATGTTTGGTTCATTTGTCTACTCTGCCTTAGAAGAGAGCATTTACATACATACCACTTAATTCCAATATATTTACATATCTAACACCTGAATTTTACTTTTGTACCTTTACCTACACAAATCATTTACATAAGAATTGAAGTTTAGGTGTTATAAACATAATAAATTCATAAGAATTGAATGATATGCATGTAAATCTTCCCAATAGTAAAATTTAAAATGCTGAAAACTAGATTAAATGCAAAAATAGAAAAAAGTCCATTGTTCTACCCTGTATATTCGCTGCCATAACATGTGGCTAAAGGTCAGCCCCAGGTAAAGAGCTTCAGCATCTGGACCTCTTCTGGCATTTGAGCCGTTAGGCAAAGCTTAACCATAACTCCTTGATTCCAGGAGTCCAAAATCATATTTTTCCCAAAAAAGAGCGGAAAACAATGAAGGAAACAAGAGACAAAAAGACAATATCACCTTCTTCTCCTCCTCTTCGAATAACAAGCAAAATACCAGTCATTACAGGTGACTTGTGATCCGTAAGCTCTTTGCAGCTAATGGGCGACGGAAGGCCTGCATTAGAGACGTCCATCAGGCTGACGGCGGTGGCCGTCCACAAGGATAAGAACAGCCAGCATGCCGTGAAATGGGCGGTTGAACATCTGATGAGCACGACGAGCATTGTGCTCGTTCATGTCAGGAGCAAATCCTCTAGTAGGTACCCTTCCTCTTAATTTCATTCTGCAGCTAAAACTATTTATATATATATATATATATATATATATATATATATATATATATATATATATATATATATATATATATATATATATATATTCAAGTTAAAATAGTTATCTTTTTGATGTGATATGAAAATTTTGGGCCGTATAAATCTAAAAGGAAAAGTTTAGATGTTAGATATGTAAATGTATAAGAAATGGGTGGTATGCATGTAAATTCCCAAAAAAATAATTCCATAATAATTGCAAAAACATTCAAAAAGTCTGTTATGGTGCTATAATGTTACAACCACTTTTACAAACCACTATAGCTGCAAGGGCAACTGACCTCTCCCAAATTTAGATTTTTATTTATATGGGAGAGTATTTTGGTATGTTACCCCTACTTAAATATTACTTTGTCCTTCATTTCACTAACCCCTCCCGCATAGGTTTATGAGGGAAGTTTGCGTCCCTCAAAAAAGAAACTGGTTCCGCCCCTGTATAACTACTGCAAATTTCCCCATGTACATGTGTGAAATAGGAAAAGTCCGTTACAAATCATCAGTATTTGAATTGATTTGTGATTATGAAATAAGAAACTCACTGGAAGCTGTTACAAATATGAATGAAATAAGTAAAAAAATGTCAGGGAAGACGTGTGAGCAGGAAAACAAATCCTCTTAACATATAACTAGCCATTCAGTTGATATCATTTAAAATAATTTTGATTTATATATTAAAATTATGCTTCTGAAAACCCATATTTGTTTCTGCACTTTATCTATGATTTCATGAGAATACAGACAAGGCTATATAACAGCATGAACTTTTATGCATGCAAGAGTACTTTTACTGCAACATTGACGCGATTATACCAAATGCTAAGATCAATAAGTAGCTCTTTTCTTTAGTATGTTGTAATTTTTTTTTCTATGAAAAGCTGCAATTGCTGTTCTCAGTAGTGCAGATGATGCTATTTCTGATCCCAAATGGATGGTTTTATAGAGACGGAGGCAGGCCAGGAAACCACAAGAGAACAAGCAGATGAAGAAGTGAATAACCTATTCCTCCCTTATAGGGGGTTTAGTGCTCGCAAAGGGGTAATCACTCAATTCCTTCAGAAAAATAAAGTAGCATTATTATTATTATTTATTATGAAAAATGATTTATTTAGTATTTACTAAGATACCTTAAAGTTAGCAAATTAACAAGGTTGGTGATATGGAAATAATAAATATAAATTTATCTTAACAAAGTAATTAATCCTTTGCTTTACAATATGTGCAGAATTTCGATAAACCGCTAGCATGTTTCACATTTCGATGAAATATTATGTGTGACACGCCTGGACGATGGTCCGGGTGGGCCTCCATGCCATACACGGCAGCATGTTCACATCCAAACAGTCATCCGGATGTGCGACCAGTCACACATGTAATATTTTCTCCAAACATTCACATCTTTCGGCGGAATCCCTCATGCCAATTTTAAAGCTGATGGCCATGTCTTGTCTGCTTGATTTCAGAAAGATTGAGAAGGGCATTCTTGACTTTTAATCCTATGTTAAGTGGAAGTGGGTGAAATTTAAACTATAAAAGCTATTAATTTTTCAAGATGCTTTTTTTTTATTTTTTATTACACAAGTCTAAAAATAACTCATATTGTGAATTGGTGATGAGTGAAGATGTGTTGAGTAAGAGTAAAATGTGGTTTTTAACAGATGATAAAAATGGAATACTATTAAAGCTATTAGCAATTAAGAGAATATAAGTCTTTAGATATTTCATAGTACTCAGAAGACAAGGATATAACATAGTTAAGATGAGATAAAAGATCTAACTACTTTGATTCTGTTATATGCATTCGAAGTGAAGATAATAAGATCTTTCAGGAAATGAAAATATTATTTTGGTAAATTACTAAAGGTGAGTTTTAAGGAAAAACATTTAAATAACAAAATAAAAAAATAATGAAGCATATTATATATTGATTCAAAAATTAAGGTTTCTCTAAACAATAACAAATAAAAGGCTTTAAGCCCTATTACAGTGATTTAGTTGTCAAATCTTTTTAATAGAATTTTGAAGGCTAAAATGATGTCAAAAAATTGGAGAAAATACTTTAATATTAATATTAAAAATGATAAGGCATTTTGTATTATGACAAGTGGAAAATTGATTGATTGTTTCATTTCAAAATTTGTCTAGTATTTATCTAGTCTTAGGAGAGTTTTAAGTATAAGAAACTTTCAAGGAATAATAATTACAAAATAGTTGCAGTAGTCCATGAAAGATCTAGTGGCGGAATAATAATTATGAAATAATTAAAATAACCATTGAATTGATGAGATAGCAATAATAGTCATATAAATCATTAAGATGACATGTAGTGATAAAGAAAATGGAAAACTAATGGGCTCAGTGAAATATTCATCAGACAAAATCCAAATAGATTGAATTTTTCAAACTTCCCTTCAAATGAATAAATGGTTGTTTTTTAATCCAAATTGGCAACCTAATTTTAAAATTAATTTTATTGATAATTCTTTGGTAATAATACATGAAAATTGCCCACCTATTGGAAAAATAAAATATAAAGTAGACCATGTTGAGCTTATATTTCATAAAATGTTATTCAGTCAAATGTACTTTGTTCAATTATGCGACATATGATTGTATGTAATATTGATGTTTGATTTGTTATCATGATAATCTTATTGCCTGTTTTCATTAAACCTTTAAATCTTCCGAAATTATTTTTAGCCATTATAAATCACAAATTCTTAGCACCATATATGGAAATTTGACTTTTTCATTACACATAGCCACCACATTTTTTTCTCTAAATCAAGGATTTGCTCATAAAATGTATAATAACATAAGGTTGTTCTTCAATTAACCATAGATATTTCATAATTGTCGCCTGCATAGGTTTTAAGTATTGTATCCTCTCACCTTTCGAATAAGATTTCTTTAACTGGAGTTAGTTTCAATTGTGTAAAATTGTTATGTAGTCGTTAAGGTGTGATTTTTCAGGATAACGTATAAATTGAAATACCATACCAATAGTATAGGAAATATTATATCTAATCAACCTGATAAGTAGACAAGTATGCCCACAATTATTTAATAGGAGAATTTATCTATGGTTATCTTTTGAAGCATTTTCAAATTTATGATTACATTATATGGTGTTCTTGATAAACATGCATGCCAACCTGCATGTTCATTTCAACATGTCTATATTTATATTGTGATATAAATATACATCTGAGAGTATGCAACATCGATGCCAATGAAGTAATTTAGGTTAGAGAACTCTTTGATTTTAAATTCTAGAGAGATACCTTTCAAATCACTACATGTTATGATGAATTCATCTAAATAAACTAACAATATAAGGGTTCTCCCTAAATCATGAAAATTAAGCAACCATCTTAACTCTAATGTATCAAATATTGAGCACTATCTTGGCAAATCTTTCAGAGCATGTCCTTGGAGATTTTTTTAATCTATATAATACTCTTTTTTTGTTTACATAGTTTTATTATGTGTTTGAGTCAAACTCTAGTGGGATCTTCATATATACCTTCTCTTTTTTAGATCACCTTATAAGAAATCTTTCTTCATATGAACTTATCATATTTTTTAATTCTTGTTAGCTACTAATAATAAAAAAACTCAAAAAAACATTCATTTAAGCATTCAATCATAATTAATTGCACATATTTTAAGTGCAATCCTTTTCCATTGATTTGGTTGTACGCATGTCTAATGAGGCGACATTTTATTACTTAATTTAAAGAACCATATATATTCAATTGATTTCTTAAATTTTGGCTTATGTCACCAATTTATATATTTTATTCTTTTGAAGAGTTTTCATTTCTTCTTTCACAGCTATATTTAAACTCATATTATTTAAAGCCTTAAAAATGATATAAGAGAAAAAAGCTAATAAGGAAGGATTAGATGTGATAAAAAAATCAGAGATGTTAAGCATCTTATTTTGTAAGCTTAATAGAACCCTTCACGTGTTTAATGTCAATAATTACTTGAGTAGATTTGTACTTCTGTCCATTGAGGTGCATCTCTAGTTGAGCAAATTTGTAATGGTCGAGTGGAAAATTATTCAAATATGTTTGGTTGCAACTTCACCGGTCAATGTAGGTTATAGTAGAGGTTGGTGTGTGATTTAGTTGATTGAATACACTTAAAACACCAATTATGTTATCCTAATCACCAAGAAAGAGCGACAGATACATTCAATCACCTAAATTCATCAAAAATAACATGTCTTATTAAACTATTTTACACAAAACTAGTATATCAAATCTTGAAATTAAGTGGAGATCATATAAAATATTTTATTTTAATCTATCCACGAAGCATCTAAACACTCCAAACTACTTAACAAAATATAATTTCCATATGTTAACACATCTCAAAATCTCTTTATTTTATAGTAGTTATGCATAAAGTATAATCCCAATATTGAACTGATACTATTGAACCTCGACCTTCTTTTTCAATATTTTAATAAAAGTAGCTATGACAATCAAACGAGTTATGAAAATTAAAAAAATAAACAAATTTAAATCATGGCTCAAATGCTAAAAAACTATAAATAGCACGTAAGCTAATAATGATTGGATATAATTCAAGTATATGTGATATACACAATGCTATAGCAGTAAAAAAAAAGTTTATAAAAAAATATTTGCACCAAGTGATAGCATTATACTTGCAAATGTAAATGCATCAAATTCTTTTATTACTTAATTATTTTCAATTATCTTGTATTTTATTCTAGTTTTGGAATTTGTCGTATATAGTTATTTAGATTATTGGTGAGTATAATCGGAGGCCATATTATTAAGTTTAATAGAGTCTAGGTCAAACACAACACTATCACTATTGAAAAATATTGAGAACCCTTTTGCCTTTATAGGGAACTATTTTATCCTATTAGGATCCCTTTTGCCCCCACTTGCATGGGTTTCAAAAATATATCATTGTCAATATATTTCTGCAACATGACATTTCTTAAGCTTCACATATTTTTATAACTAATTTTGTCAATAAAAAGGTGATTCTTATTCAAATATGCTAAATAATTGTATATTCAAATGAGTAAATTAGAAATATTAAGTAATTTTTAATAGTATCATCAACTAATAAAATATTTATATAATCAAAAGCACTTATTTCCAAGCTTATATCAACTAAATTTTATGTTGTTCTTTACTCTAAACCAGAGATTATAAATATGTATTTTATAATATAAAATTTTTATAATGCATCTCAAATATCATTCTTCTATACATATAAATATATGTGCACATGATTTTGAAGCATTCATTTTTAGTATTTGAATTTATAAATCTTACCCAACTCAAGTCTTAACCCTTCAAAATAGGCTCACTGAAACCACTTTCTTTTATAAACAATCACATAATTAATAACTTCTTCATCTTTAAGAATTAGCATAAAACTTTATTTATCAAAATGATCATTTTGAAGGGGAGAATGCAATGAAATTTTTTTTTATAATTTTTTAGAAAGCTAATATTTTAGATATAATTTATTTGGGCATTTTATACTTGTACCTTGTTGAAAATTGAATATTAAAACTTAGTTATTTAAGGTACAACTAGTTCTGTAGTAATGTTACTAGCTAGGGTGTGGAATAAGACGAGGAAAATTCTGAAGGAAGAATTCATTTCTGAAAGATATGTCTTCCTTGGGATAAATAGAATATATTATAAATATTTTGTTTCAAGTTATATCAACAAATGCATATAGTTTTCTTGTATTGGAATGGTACACCTATACCATTTTTAATTGGAAGAGTAGTCAATAAAAATATAATTGATTTCTTTGGATTTAGTTCTTTTCTTTCTTTTTATGATGTTTATGGACAAAAAAAGACATTTTTAAATAACTTAAGAATAAGATTATTTGCGTTGAAGTGAGAAAAAATTTTAATATAATGATTCGTGATATATTGATTCACATTCATGAATAAAAGACGCAGACCATGAGTTGCATGTATATTGCATTTAGAATGTGTTATCTAGATGTCATTATGAATAAGTGAAAAATAATTTTCAATTATTGTATTACTTGTGAAAAAAATGACATACTTGTGTTTTGCTAACTCAAAAGTTACACAACAAAATTTTAATATTAATATTTTTGAATAATTAAAAGAATGTAATTTTGAGAATGATAAAAAAGATAGCAAAGGCATAGGCATTATACCCATATTCTATCTTTATTGTATTTAAAAGTGTAAGAGAGGAAATGCAATACAAAAAATAATTTATTGATGATAAAACCATCTCTTTTTTAGCAAAAGTACAATCGTCCTTCTTGTGTCCTGATGATAAATTACACAATGAGAGTATAAAATAACATTTTAATTAGAAATTATACTAATTTTTTAAATAGATAAAAATTGATGAATTATTTAGATATGTGAAAGCTGCTTTGAAGCGTGAGAGATTTGTTTATTAGAATATTCTCTTGAACAATAATAATTATCAAGGACCAGAAATGAGCATTTTCATGTTGCTAGGACAAGAAGTATGTGAAATAAATTTATATAGAGTTGATCACATGATCTATATCAATAATATAAGAACTATGAAGGTAATGCATGTAAATGTAAAAAAAAAAAAAAAAGCACCACTATAGGGTTTGTTTCTACTAGTGCCAACAAACTTTTCAACTTTTATTTCTTCTTTCTCAATCCCAATAGGAGATTCTTTAGTTTTACATTCTTTCACACGTATACATACACATGTCTATTATTTTGTTTATTCTCTTAATGTTATTTAACTTTTTCTTGGTGCTTGCTAAGAAGCTTCCAATATATATATTTTTTAAAATATTCCAATCTTTCTTATAGTATATGCACCCTGGAGAATCTCTATTGACCATCTTCATTGAAAGTAACTACTTGAGCTCTTTAAGAAAAGAGAATTTTTTATCAAGAAGTTTAACATCAACAACCTTTCTTGTTAGCTATAAACCTTTTATGGGGTTCTTAACAATCACAACTCCCCCTCTCCATTCTTTCATTCAAACATGACAGTGATTTCATTTAAAAGAAATCCTCTTTCATGAGAATTTATACCTTTACAGCATAGACAACATCTAATCTAACCAGAAAATCATAAATATGTCCCTTTTCAATAAGCGCTTTATATAGAGTCGCATCTTTGTTGCATTCAATTCAACTTCATTGACGATGTTTCATCCCTTACTAAAATCCTTGTGGTATATTGGAGAAATATATGTTGGAATATTGTCCAAGCTTTGTGATTGAGATCTTGATTTTAAGTTTATAAATTTGGGTCACATCATTGACTTAAGAATACATTTAATTTATCGTAACCTAAGTTTTATTTATTGAATGAAGGAACATGCTGATATCACTTATTTTAGGAGCCATATAATTTTATAATTAAGACATCACTATTGAGCCATATTCATCCCAAATATTGAAAGTAAGATCTCCTTGTTGTGGTCTACTGTCAAATAAATGTCCTATTTTTTCTCTTCCCTTCAAGAAGGTGCAAACTAATTGTAACCGTTTAAGAAATCTCTTTTCAATAAAAAAATATGTTAAATAAATATTGCATAATCATCCTATTGGACTTGAGTTGTCAGTCTCGATCCAAAATAAACCTAATAAGAATAATAAAACTAAGAGATTGAAGTATAAAAGTAAGGTTACTTTGATGAATAATTTAAAAAAGAAAACTAAGAGAAATGAAAAGAAACTTCAGTAATGAAGGGATGCAAGTTCTGAGCAATGTAATGATGAAGGCTATGACTTATAGAATAGATGAAGGGGAGAAGAGAAATCGATATTTTGCCCTAAAGCCACATCAAGAGAGAATGGAGGGAGAAGGCAGAGAGGGGCATTTGCGGGGACAGAGGGAGGGATTTAGGAAATTTTAGAGAGGCAGTAGTGATGTCATTTCACACTCATAATGGAGTTAAAACCGCATAACACACCCTCACACTGTCCGTTCCCACTTTTTCCGTTCCACAGACGCTCGGCGCAAAAAAACCCCCATAAATTAGACTACCAAATAGTCATTTACACGTTAAACCAATAAGTAGCCAAAACGGAGCCCCAAACAGGGCGTTACTAATTCAAATATCGAGTATATGATATATAAATTTAAGGTGCACAATAAAAGTTATCAATCAATTTTATTAGAATAAAAGGTGAAACAAGTGTAGATATGCTTAAATATCTATTATAAAAATGGTGATATTCATAATGATAGAACTTATATAATTTTGGATAATTAAAATAGTTTAGAGTATTATGCGATACAAAAATATCATAAAGAATTAAATGTTAATTTTTATAAAAATCACACAATTAGTAAATTGAGTTATAACATCCAAATGCTGGGAAACAAAAAAATCTTGATATCAAAATTGAGCATGACAAAGATAAAAATGGTCAAGATGGATGTGTGAAAAAATAAAAAAGAACACATTAAGGAAAGCCTATATTAGGAAAACAATTAAGTCACACCTACTAAAGATAATATACTTAAAAATAGACTTGCATGATTTAGATAGTACAACAATGAAGTAGACCTAAATGTTGTGCATAAGAAAGTTGGTCAAAATAATTTTCAAAGAATTAGTTTAACACCTTAGGCAGCACTCAAAAAGAATAAAAAAAAAATAACAATTAATAAACCTTCCCTAAATAATCTAGATAAGGTCAATCATGATGATGATCATTCTTATCTTTATGCATTTTCTAATTCTCATGAAGAGATGCAAAATGCTGTGTTGTACCATAAGATTTTGCATACCTTGGTAATTTGATATCACATCACAAACCCATACAAGCAGCAAACTTTCTAAATTTTTTTCAAAAGTTAAAGCACATTGTAGTTAAAAACACCATAGGTTTGAATCTTTGATTGAGTGTATTTTTTTCATATTTAAAATGAAGGTCTAAGATACAAAATATTGAAAAAAAAACACACTAGAGTTAGCTTAGGCTTACATGATTGTTTGTGAAATCTGCAGATGCAGCTGAAGGAGGAAGTCCTAGAGGGTGCTGATATTTCAAATACCATAGTCGATTACATCAATGCCAAGTCCATCCAAAATCTTGTTGTCGGGGCCTCAAACAGGAGTATCATGAAGTCTATCCAACAAACCACACATCATGTTATCTTCAACCCCTTCACGAGGCTTTCAAAGCTTACTAACATTAATTAGCCCTCCTCTAACTTGCAGAAAAATCAGAGGTGTTGATGTTCCATATAACCTCATAAAATCAGTACCAGCCTTTTGTGCCGTGTATGTCATTTCCAAGGGGAAACCAACTACCATCCGACCAGCAAGAAGCTCAAATCCAAGTACTATTCCACCAAGGAATTTGAGCATCATGGCGAGTTCGCTATACCAACCTGACCAAGAAGATATAGTCAGGCATGTTCCTATGAATGTTTTGTTGATACAGGAATTTAAGAGTAGTGACAAAGTAATCCTATGGCTATTTATATGGGTCATTTTAGTCCCATATTTTATAAAAGTGTCAAATTAGTCCTTGGATTCTTTCAGTGGAGGCTAAAATAGTCCACACTGGGATTAATTCAACAAATATTTAAGAAATTTGGGGATTAAATTAACACTTTTATATACTGTAGAATTAAAATATGAGGAGATCATTTTGATAGTTTTCTCTAAAAATTGATAAGAGAAAGTTGATAATCGGTGTTTCATAATTGGATTAGATAACATTTAGGAGCTAATGTTATTAGTTTTATGATAAAAGCTTAAGGTCAAGAATTGTGGGATTTTGATTCCCATACTGGTGTTAAACACAAGATCTCACTTCCCTTGTTTTGAATCATTCAGCAGGGCACCATATTCAAGGAGGAACTGGAGAGTTTCAGCTCCACCAACCCCCATACATGAAAGCACAGAAAGAAGATCAATAGATTTGCTGCCTGACTATCAGAATACATCTGCAAGAGACAGACCACTTTCCACAGCTCGTTCGGCGCCCAACAATCTATTCATGGACAAGCTTGATTCTGCCAACCAGACCCAAAGTTCAGTTGATTATGAAAGCTCATTTTCAGACGACATTGATTTACAGGGACTCAGTTTCCAATCCATGAACATTGGAGATTCACTTGAGTTCTCATCAGCCTCCATGGATGGTCATTGGACTGGGAGCAGCCCCTCTTTTACTGGTGTAAGTACATTTCTCGGATTGAACTGCATGAAAATGACTAACTCATCCGTCTCACAAAATTTTCAGTTTTAGTCATCATCTAATCAGTTAGCTAGAATCATAGGCAAACCGAGAACTTGAGACTGAAATGAGAAAGCTGAAACTTGAGCTAAAGCAAACAATGGAGATGTATAGCAATGCCTGCAAAGAAGCTGTAACAGCTAAACAGAAAGTGAGAAAGCACCCCCTGCTGTTCAAATTAAAATAAGATATTTTTAGTCGCCAGTAAGTAATTAAAATGTTGTATTTATTTGGATGTAGGCTATGGAGCTTCAACAATGGAAAATTGAGGAAGCGCATAAGTTCGAGAAATTAAAACATGCAGAAGAAGCAGCTCTTGCTATGGCTGAAATGGAAAAAATAAAGCGTAGATCTGCTGTTGAAGCAGCTGAAGCTGCACAAAGGATTGCTGAGCTTGAAGCACTAAAGAGACAACATGCAGAGAGGAAAGCAAGGCGTGAGGCAGAAGAGAAGAAGAAAGTATTGGATGCACTGGCTCATACAGACACTCGCTACAGGAGATACACCATTGAAGAGATTAAAGCTGCAACTAATGACTTCTCTGCAGAAAATAAGATTGGTGAAGGTGGCTATGGACCTGTTTACAAGGCATATTTGGATCATACCTCAGTTGCCATTAAGGTCTTAAGAACAGATGCTGCACAGGGAAGAAAACAATTCCAACAAGAGGTAATCATTATTTTTTCAGAAAAAAAAAAGAAAACATTCTAATGATGATAGGAACAGTGAATAACCAAAACAAAAGATTCAAATATATTAACAGTATAATAAACTTTATGATGCGTGCTAGAAAATTCACGGCAATAGAATAGCAGATTATCGTCTTAGCGTGGTACGAAAATTCAGCACACATTCTAAAAAGAGAAGATAACTGCTAATGACACCATAAGTGTTTACGTGGAAAACCCAAAATGAGAAAATAACCACAGGATCTAGTCCAGCTGAAGAAATCCACTATAAAATGGATATTACATGTACAATCTCTCATCCCACTTGCGAGAAAGGGCTGAACACACTTAGGAGTTACAACGCCGGTGCACGAATGAATTTATTGTAAGAATTGGGCGACGGCCGAAGGCGATCGGTGAAGGCCGACATGTGGTCGTCGACGACAATCTGCAATGTTCAACGGAGACAGGGTGGTGTTGGACTTCAACTCCTTAAACTTTTAAGTTCTCTCAAGCCTCAAGCCCTCTCTCATGAGTGGGGTGGGGCTCTATTATAGTGTTCTGGGTGCAATTAATACAGGAATATAAACTACTTTAATCGGAAGGTCCTGAGAGCTTCCTTCAATTAGACGGTGTTTGATGGACATTTAAGTGTCTTATCGATGTCGGAATTGAGCAATCTTAGGCTCGTTGGATTCGTTTTGCTGAGACGCTCCATTCGACTATAGGCTCGCTTGATTTGACATTCGTTTAACCTTCTAAAAATGTCTGGAAAACTTTCCAGAGTGGTTGGTTGACTTGATATGAGCTTGATTTGACTCAGATTAGACTAATTTTGTTAATATTGGGCTCTTCTTATCGAACTGGTCGGTTTTCCTGTAAGTTTGCTGAAATCGGAGTTCTATATGAGCTTTTATTGAGGTTTGAATATTTCTTGTTCAAAAGTCGCATCGAGATCTATGTCATGTCTTGAGATTCATGTCGATGATAGAGATTTGTTGGAGATGTATCAGTTGCCCTCCTATTTTTCGCGTGAGATCATTTTGCTGATCGAAAATATCAAGATCTAAAGTTTTTTTACTTTTTGCCGTGTATATATATATATATATATACATATGAGTATATGATATATTACTATGAGAATTTATATAAGAATAATATAAACCTCTAAATGTTGAAGCAAAAAAGCGCAACTGAGTTGGTAGGGGCTTTTCTCTTCACGTGGTGGGTGGTGGGTTTGATCCCTACGCAGGACAAAAAATTAAGATTTTTTTTACCACGGGCTCGAAGCTGAGAAGGGAAGGCGGGCCATCTGGGACGAGTGAGTGGGCTGAAGCTAGGAAGGCAGAAGAAGGCGGGTCATCTGGGACGGGTCCAATGCTGAAGAGACGGGCGCAAGAGCCTTAGCAGCGGGTTTTAGGAATCTAAACCGTCGAATTTGGATCAGATTTAGCCGAAAAAGAGGAATTTGAGTAGATTTTGGGAGCCCAAATGATGAAATTGAGCTGTTTTTTTTAGTTTAATGAGCTGTTTTTTTTTATTAATGAACTACTGCCCTTTTTTTTTTTTTTTTTGAGCTGTTGTTTCTTTTTTAAATAAACTTACATATACGTATATATATAAATATAAAGTTTGTTTGAAAAGTAATTGAAATGTATTTAATTGTAATAATTAAACAAGAGAATATGAATTTTTTTCTCTTTTGATACCTGAAACAGTTTTTATTTCTTATTTTTAATTTGAAATGAGGAAGGTAGAAGGTCATGAGATGAAATGTCAAAAGCCGGAAGGTAGAAGGGCGTGAATTAATGCAAATTTTAATTTTTTAATTACAATTTTAATGAAATGCATTAATTTTTAGCCATAAATATTGGTATTTTTTAGCCTATAAATAGGCAAAGGAGATGAGGATGTAGGTCGAGTCCCTGACTTTGGGTAGTAGTTGATCTAGGATTCCCAAAAGAATGCGAAGAAGAAAGTTGTCTCTGTCCTGCGTAGCAAGTGAGCAACGGATCTTCTTTCACGTTATGGCGAAGAGGAAAGTCATCATCCTGCATAACAGGCAAACAACGGGATCTCCTTTTCGTTGTGGCGAAAAGGAAATTTGTTCCCGCCCTGCGTAGCAAGCAACGGGATCTTCTTTTGCGTTGCGGCAATGAGAAAAGTCATCCTGCGTAGCAGGCGGGCAATAGGATCTTCTTTTGTGTTGCGGAGAAGAGGAAGTTCGTCCCCTTCCTGCGTAGTAGACGAGCAACGTGATCTTCTTTTGCATCAGTGTGATGAAGAAAGTTATCTCCGCCCCTGCCCAGCAGGTGACTCGGGATCTTCTTTCTTATTGCTTCATGTGTGTTTTGGTCGAGATGAAAAAATGTTAGAGTTTTCCCGCCCCGCTTTGAGGGGGAGAATTTCATGCTTATGTAGCGGCAATCTCGTGTAGCCTTTTTACCCGTTTTTGTTAGTAGCTTTTTTAATTATCTAAAGTGACATTTGTAGATGATAATGTATTTCTTTGTACATCTTTGACGTTGCTTTTGAGGTTGTTGTGGTTTCTCAATCGTATAAAATCCTGCAATTAAAGTTAGCACACACTTTATAAAATAAAGAATCACATACCTTGCGAGGCTTTTGCCTTCCGAGGTTGTGCCCTCTCGGGTATATGCCTTATAAAAGCTTGAAATGAATTGGTATCTTCTGGAGCTCATAGCTTTTTGATATCTTTTATGTATTTGTGACTTTTGAGGCTTATAGCATTCTGATGTCTTTAATGTATATGTATCTTCTGAGGCTTTTAGCCTTCCGAGGTCTATAATGTTCCTGTGTCTTCTGAGGCTTGTAGCCTTACGAGGCCTTTGATGTTCTCGTATCTTCTGAGGCTTGTAGTTTTCTGAGATCTTTAATGTACCTATGTCTTCTAAGGTCTGTAGCCTTCTGAGGTCTTTGATGTTCATCTATCATCTAAGACTTATAGCATTTTAATGTCTTTGATGTATGTGTGTCTTCTGATGTCTGTAGCCTTCTAAGGTCTTTGAGTGGAGACCCTGTCAACCACTTGCTCTCGTGGAATCTTTCTAGTGAGGACCCTGCCTACTACTAGCTCCTCATCAAGGCTTGCCTCTTGGGTTCGTCTTCCACGGGCATGGTAGTTTCTCATTGAGTATTGCCTCTTGGGCTCAACTTCCAGGAGTATCATATCTTCCTATAGTCTTGCCACTAGGGCTCAACTTCTAGGTGCATGGTAGCTTATCATCGAGTCTTACCTTTTGGGATCGACTTTCAGGAGTACCGTATATTCCCATCGAGTCTTGCCACTTGGGCTCAACTTTCAAGGGCATGGTAGCTTCTCATCCAATGTTGCCTCTTGGGCTTGACTTTTAGGAGTACTGTATCTTCCCATCGAGTCTTACTTTTTGAGCTCGACTTCTAGGGGCATGGTAGCTTCTCATCGAGTCTTGCCTCTTGGACTTTACTTTCAAGAGTATTGTATCTTCCCGCCAAGTCTTGCCTCTTGGGCTCGACTTCCAGGTGCATGGATGAGGTTCTTTTCTACCGCTTGCCCTTAAGGGGATTTTCTACACAAAAAATCTTTCATGAGAAAATAAAAAAATTTCACTGAAATGACAGTTTAATCAACATGAAAATAAAATTAAGAGTTTATAAGTCAGTTTTTTATTCAAATAAGATAATTTGAAGTTGTACTTCCCATTCAATAACTCCAACGATTCTCTTTTGGTTCTCTTCACATTATTCATGTAAGTAGTGACCCAGGTGACCGTGGCATATCAGATATTCAACTTTTTCCTTTAATTGAAAACATCTTTCTATTGAATGTTCTTTTGCATGGTAGAAATGACAATATTGAGACTATTCTCCACCATTTGGATTTCTTAACGGTCTTGGCCACTTAACGGTCTCTTCATTCTTGATGGTTATTAATATGTTGACATTTGACATGTTGAGTGACGCGTACTCTTTTTTCTGATTGTGGCTCACGATTCCCCTGTGGTATGAACTTTTCTTCGCAGTGAGATTCGATTGGTATTTCAGGCGTAATTCTTGCGCTTGACCCCCCCCCCCCCAATGTCTCAAATTGTTTCTTGTTTGTCTTGATGTCTTCGTCTGCAGGGATTTGAGCTTCTACGCAATGAATGAGATCGGCATAAAAGCGCGTCGTCTCCCGCATAAGTGATGAATAGAAAGGTCATGGGCGGAGCGTTCCAAGAAAGACTCCTCTCAGTAACTCCGGATCCACTCCAAGAATTTGGCAAGCTTCAGTGGAGAACCTGCGGAAGTAATCCTTGAGAGATTCCCCATCATTCTGGCGAACTCCTGATAAGTGATATGAATCTTTGATGATCCTTCTATTTGCTATGAACTGCTCTATAAAAAATCTGACATCATTAAAGGTGTTGATGGTGCCCCCAGAAGAGAGTATAACCATATGTGAGCTCGACCCTTGAGAGTCGTCGAGAACACTTGACAGGGTAGCACATCAGAAGCACGGTGAATGTGCATGATGGTTCGATAGTGGACGACGTGCTCGTATGGATCAGTTACCCCTTCTTAGGCAACAATGTTTGGGAGTTTGGGATAGGGTGTTGGAGAATCGCGTCGGCCAAAAGAGAGGATTCTTGGAAGTTGCGGTGAGCAGGGAAGAGATCTGTTTTATCCGGAGGAAACTCTTCCGAAACTAGGCGTCGTAGCTCATCTAGGATGATATCAGTAGAAGCGACAGTAAGGTGGGTGGTGCCAGGTGAGCTGCATAAGACGAATGAGTGGAGCTTGTACTGTCGAGAAAATCGGTGTCTCATATCGGTAGGAGAATGGTTTCATCATTAGGAGAGAACCCAACGACAGGTATTTCTCATTGAATGTTGAACCGGTGATAAGTTCCATTGGGTTGCCGTTGTCGTTCCCTGCATAGAAGATGAAGGATCTCATGTTGAGACTCCTCCATCCTACGTACTCGATCTTCCAGAGAATGAACCAAGACAGCTTCGTCAGCGGGATAATGCCTTCTAGAGTAGGAGGATGGGAGGCTTGATGAACTTGGCTTTGTGACTGTCTTCTGGAATGATGAGAGTTGGAGGGGATGCTCTGTTGTTGCAAGTGTTACTTCTGGTGGTCATGCAACAATTCTTACAAGTATTTTAGCAATGGGAATGTTCTAGTTCTCACAGATGAGACCAAACTGATGCGTGCTAGAAACTTCGCGACAACAGAATAGCAGATTATTTTTTTTAGCATGTTACGAGGATTCAACACACATTCAGAAGAGAGACTATAGCTAGTCATGATACCAAAAGGTTTTACGTTGAAACCCAAAAAGGGAAATATACACGGGGCCTAACCCAGCTGAAGAAATCCACTATAAACTGTATATTACATGTACAGTCCCTCGTCCCACAGGTGGGAAAGAACACTCTTCGGAGTACAACGTCGATGCACGAGTAAACTTGTTGTAAGAAGTGTGCGGCGGCCGATAGCGATTGATGGAGGTCGGCAAGTTGTGGTCAAAGGCGGTTGGCAGTGGTCAAAGGCGGTTGGCAGTGGTCAACGGTGACAGGGTGGTATTGGAGTCTCAAAGTTTTAAGTTCTCTCTCAAGCCTCAATCCTCCTCTGATGAGATTGGTAGAGTTCTATTTGTAGTGTTCTGAGTGTAATTAATGCAAGAATATGAAACACTTTGATCGGACGGCCCGGAGAGTTTCCTTCAATCATAAAATGTTTGATGGACATTTACGTATTTTAATGATGACGGAATTGAGCAATCTTAGGCTCATTGGATTCTTCTTGTCAATACGCTCGATTCGACTATAGGCTTGATAGATTCAACATTCGTTGAACCTTCTAAATATGTCCAGAAAACTTCCAAGTGTGGTTTATTGACTTGATCGGAGCGTGATTTGACTTATATTGGACAATTTTTGGTAATATTGGGTTCTTTTTATTGAAGCGGACAGTTTGACTGTAAGTTTGCTGAAATCAGAGTTCTGAATGAGTTTTTATAGAGGTATAAATATTTCTTGCTCAAAAAGCCGCCTCGAGATTTATGTCATACATTGAGATTCGTGTTGGATGATGAAACTTTACTGGAGATATATCACTTTATAAGTCATTTAAGTCCTTATTATAGCTGGGATGATATATCTCTTTGCACCAGTATGAAATTTTTCTACTGCAATTTATGAAGAAACACAAAAAAACCATTCATCAGAAATAAAAGTCTATAATGTATTTTAAGCATTTGGGCTTCTGAATCAACTTGTCATAGCAACAGCCTTGTCATTCTTAAATATTAATAACATGATAAAACCTTATGAATATATTTATCCACTAATTATAGCTAGTACTACTACTAAGTTACAAGAATTAGTGTGTAAGTGGTTCAAGCTTAAGCCGATACAACCTCAAAACAAGATCAATTTAAAGTCATTTAATTCTCTAATAGAGTTAGGCCTGGTTATTGGTTGAATCAAATTGATGCTAATTCAAAATAGGAATGGCTTATTTATTCAGGGCCCATTTGGCATCATTTTTGTAATTTTTTTTTTTTGAAAATATATTTAATTGGTATTTATTTTTATTTTTTAGCTTTGGTTTTAAAAGATAAATTAATTTATTTTTAAAAATACTCAAAACACCTAAAAGATGTTTGGAGTGTTTTTAAAACAACTAATGTTATCAAATATATTACAATTTAAATCAAAATATATACAAAATAAAATTAAAATGAAATTAAAAAACAACAAAAAAAATTAGAATGGATGCCACACAGCACTCTTAGATTAAGCTCAAACCAAATAAAAACTAATCAACATTCAATCAATTAAAAAAATACCTATTCCAAACTCTAAACAATCACTCATATATAAGTACATATACTTCGATGTAGATATGTATTGATATAAATATACATGAATGCATAAATATATATTACACACAGTCATGCATTCATACATTCATATATGCATGCATATGCATTTTGTTTCAGTCCCAACTGACTTGATTTATTCCATCATAGACTAAATTCATGTTTAATTCAAGTTGTGTCTGACTAGTTGATCCACCAGTTTATTTCAATCAAAACCATAAATCGATTTGATTTTTTAAACAATTATCAATCATTTTGTCAAATTCATACCTTCAACAAGTATGCTTGTTTCTTATTTCTAGTGCTCACAACTTACATGGGCAGATCAAATCAAGAAGAACGAGTCTTATATCCTCTTGTTCTCTTAATGGTCCAAAAAGCTTTTCGGACAAGAAAAAATGAACAAGAACTTTAGGTGTACTTTTTTTAGGGAGTAAAGCATTACACTCCTATCTCTTACTCATCGTTGAATTGAGCTGCTTTCATATTTTTGAACTCTTTCCAAATGATCAAAACAGAAAACCTTATCATAACCACCTTTATAACTTGAAGTCCCCAAACTATAATTTTAATGGGCCATTTACGTATATCATACCTACCTTTTCTTCTTCACATTTATACTATCCAAACGTTTCATATCACATCAAAAACATTACAAGTTTAACTTTCAAAAAGCAGAATACATATTTTCAAGCATATGTAATATGGTATGCAAGTAAAAATTGAAGCTTGGGAGTTAGATTTGTAAATACAAAAGAATTGAGTGGTATGATGTAAATCTGACTATTTTGATTCTCAAACTGTATGCTAATTCCATACCCCTCATGCTCTGGATTAACCTTGTAATGATGACCATCAGGTTGAAGTCTTGAGCCGCATCCGTCATCCTAACATGGTCTTACTACTTGGCGCCTGCCCTGAGAATGGATGCTTGGTGTATGAGTTCATGGATAACGGTAGCTTAGATGACCGACTCTTCCGAAAAGGAAACTCACCCCCTATTCCATGGAGCACAAGGTTCAAAATCGCTGCTGAAATAGCTACCGCACTCTTGTTCCTGCATCAAGCAAAACCAGAGCCAATGGTCCACCGTGATCTAAAGCCTGCAAATATCCTCCTAGATCGAAACTATGCCAGCAAAATCAGCGATGTCGGTCTTGCAAGGCTTGTTCCACCATGTGTAGCAGACAATGTAACGCAATACCACATGACATCAACTGCAGGAACCTTCTGCTATATTGACCCTGAGTATCAACAAACAGGGATGCTCGGCGTCAAGTCTGATATTTACTCCCTAGGAATAATGCTGCTTCAGATTATCACGGCTAAGCCTCCAATGGGTCTCACCCACCATGTTGAGAGGGCGATTGAGAAAGGAATCTTTGCAAAGTTGCTTGATCCAGCAATAACTGATTGGCCAGTAGAAGAAACACTTTGCTACGCTAAGCTTGCCTTGAAATGTGCTGAATTGAGAAGAAAGGACCGGCCTGATCTTGGAACAGTAGTCTTGCCAGAGCTTAACAGACTAAGAAAATTTGGACGAGAATATGAAGCCAGTAGACGATATAACACAAAAAGTTGCAGGAGTGGCAGCAATTTCAGCACTCCACCAAGGCCACACAGCAACAGCAGTTCACATCCCAGGACGCAGCCACTTGTACAACAGGTATTTGGCTTGATCTCTGAACATAACAAGGATTAATAATGTTCAATTACCACAAACTTAACATTGTTCATTTTGTCAATAACAGGAAAAAGTTATAAGCAACGCAAGTATTACGGCACCCTGGACTTTTTCGAGTGATGATGAACTCAGATCTGGATAAATGCACTGGGTGAATGACTGAAGAGGGTTTGCGTGAGCTAAATGTTTTATGTTGAAGAAAATTATAATTTGGTGGCTGAGGATGGGTGCAGAGCGTGTCAGTTGTTAATCATTCATGTATTGAATGTTTTCCTTTTCTAGTTGATAGAATCGGTGTCAAATAAAATTGTGTGTGTTTCATGGTAAACAAAGATACAGAATTGGTTAATTTGAATTCATAATTGCCTGAAGTTTTCTAACTTGTCTTCATAGAAGAACTCAGATGAAATGTAATTTAAACGCTTCCAGGCATTCTGAGCATTGTGTAAAGCCGCTTACTAGCAAGAATCAGCCACCACCATCAAAAATCATTTCATAGCAGTGGTTCCTAAGGGATTATACGCATATACCATAACCAATTTTGTCTTTTAGCTATTCCAGAACTTTTTGCATGGAACTATAGATAATGTACTTTATGTAAAAGCTAAGGTAAGAAAAGCATTGACTGTTTACCTTGTGTTTCTGTTTGTTGCTTATCTCTCGCCGGGCGAAAACCCTTTCTAGGTTCACTCCTCGTTCGTGGTATCAGAGCATGCCTGGATAAGTGATCTCCTTCTTCGTCTCTCGGTAGCTAATCCCATCCTCCCTGGTTGGTATGTTTACATTGAATCCAACTCTAGCTCTTCTCTTCTCACAAAAAGGATGAATCTATGGTTGCCGAATCCCAATCTTCTCTACTCAATATACCGAGCGCCGGTTTTCCCCCCTCCCTGAAATTCTTAATTTCCCACCTCAAACATCTCACTCAACATCAGCTCTCCACAGATAATTATCCGAACGGAGAGCTCGGGTTCTTAAAACCTTCCCGACAAACATGTTTGCTGGATTCCAAGATGGGAGCTGCGCCTGTCCACCACAATACATCAGCAACGCCAGCACCAGCGAAAAGAATACACAATTTCAAAAGTGGAACCACATTGATTAATACCGAACAGCCCCTCTCTACTCCATTATTCTCCCACATTACTTCCCCAGATCCTACATCTACACTCTACCGCAGCCGTCTAGAGCACTCTAGAACATAGACTACAACATACCAGCAAAACCTGCGTGATCCAGTAGAAGAATGAATTGCACCACATCTCGATTAAGTAGAATGCCATTCAACAATGCCTATCAACGAATCGCAACCAAGTTGATCAAATACAAGTAGCTGGATCCACAATTCAAGACACTTGATCAAGGATGTCATTCTATATATACTTACCTTCCAAAATCCTATAATGCATTCAAAACCTCTATTTGAACTATTTTGCAACCTATTGCGCTTGAAGATCTCTATTTCTTGTTATGTAGTGAGGAGATTAATATACAAACTGAGAATGCCGAGAATGTTACATCCATTCAATCTCATATGGCTCTCACAACCTCTTGCGGATGGACAAAAAATGCCTACAAGGGAAGAGGTAGGAATCAACGTGGAGGTTTTTCCAACGAATCCCGTAGAGGTAGACAACACAATCGCCCACCTATCATCTGCCAAATCTGCAATAAAACCGGACACTCGACATCTACTTGTTGGCAGATGACCAACCTAGAATAAACCCCTACCGTTCCCCCACGAGCTCTAGTCGCTGCTTCAAAGGAATGGATTTGGGGCTTCGACACATTTCTCCTCCAACATCAATCAACTCCAAACAGCTATTTCTTACTCCAGTACTGACGACGTCATCATAGAGAAAGGGTAAGCCGTCCCGATTCAACATAAGGGAGATGCATCCTCCCTAACCTCATCATCGTAAGCTTAAACTATCACAAATTCATCATATACCATAAATTTTTTACAACTTAGTGCCCGTTTGGGGCAGCTTATAAGTGCGGATCCAAAAACACTCCTGCACTGTTTGATTCGCACTTATTAAGTGCGGATCCAAAAACACATTTTTTATTTTACGAAAGAAGCTGCCCGCGGGAATACCTCTGCGGGCCGCGGTTTGGATCCCGTATTGGGGGGGGGTACCCCCGTGACCCTCCCTCACACATCTTCGCAAAAACCCTCCGCTTCTCTTCGCGGCGCGCGGCATTCTCCCTTTGTTACGGCATCGTGCGCTTGGCGGAATCAGCGGCATCGTGCGCTTCGCGGCCTTCTCCTCCGGTACTCCTCCTCTTCTTCTTCGACATTTTTTCTCGATCGTGCGCTTCGCAGAAACCCTAACCCCTCTTACACGTTGATCCGCCTCAACTAGATCGAACAATTGACCTTCAGATTAGAGGCAACAAAAACCAGAAAAAATAAGCTTCTGATTTGGTTTTCGGGTTTGTGCTGTTGATTTGTTATTATGAACACCGCCATATATTCCTTAAGCTTCTCTCTCATAACAAGGATGAGAAAAAGTGACAGTAATAGTAAAGGTGGCATTTGTTTTCTAGTTAACTAACTCAGCGTACTTATTTGGGTCTGCTTTTCATTTGATTGTTGAACGTCCTGAGCATGTTTAGTTTCTATAATCCAATCAACTTGACAATATAAAAATTACCTACTAAAATGGTTTTGATATTCACATATTCGGGAAGAAATCCCTTGGTATGCTAGTGATGAAAAGACTGGGAAACAGGCAATATCTGTTCAAACTCAAAGCATGCTTAAATTTTGAGCCAATTCATAATTAACAAAAATAGCTTAGCCAACCTAATCTTCTTTTAGGCTTAAATAATAAAAATATTTGTTAAGTGAAGAATGTTTTCTCAAGGTGCAAGATCTCTATATGCATTGTCAATAAGGATCTTGTTGTTCACTTTCTCAATTATTATGAGCTAACATATATGTAATGCTACCTGTTTAGAATTTATAGGTTTTGTGAACACTATCATTATCTAATGCAGAAGTCAAATGTGTTAAGTGCTCTTTGGAAATTTATTATTGCTGTTAATTTTTTTTCCTTCTCATTTCAGTTAACTTTAGAGTTTAGACGTGAAGATTGGTTGTATGTATTTACTTTCTATTTTCAGTATATAGTTCTGTGAGATAAATAGCCTGCTTACCAAATTGAGAAAAGTGCATAACCATGGAATTGTTTAATTTTGAAGGCTGTTTATGCATTTAAAATAACAAGAGGAAAATCCAGAATTTTGTGAACCTCCTTAATTGTTCTGTCAATAAAGTTACGAGAAAAAAAGTGTTTATTACAATAAAAGTGCATTATCAACCTTTGCTCGTCCATGTATATATCTATTATGCATATGTGAACTCAATTGCATGGTTTTGCCACTGATTTGGCTTTCGGTTTTGTGCTGCTGATTTGTTATTATGAAAACCGCCATATATTCCTTAAGCTTGTTTGTCATAACAAGGATGAGAAAAAGTGACAGTAATAGTAAAGGTGGCATTTGTTTTCTAGTAAAGGTGGCATTTGTTTGCTAGTTTTTATTTTCTCCCTTCCTCGTTTATGAAAAGAAATATCGTGTTTACCCTATTGCTCTATTTCCTGACTCAAAGATAGTTACAGTATTCCTTGGTTTTTCTTCATTCATGTTTTACCATATTGCTCTATTTCCCCAATTTCTTTGGAACTAGCTCCTGTTTACAAAAAGAAATATCGTGTTCTAACATGTTTATATGACAGTTCGAGATGAGTAAAGTAAAAGAGGCTGGAACATCGGCCATGTGGGATAGAGAAGTCGCAATTATATTTTGTGATCTCTGGTTGAATGAGGTGGAATTGAGAAATAAGCCAAGCACCCATTTCAGTAAAGAAGGCTGGCAAAATTTAACGATTAATTTCAAAGAATTGACTAGAAAGGATTGGGATCGAACGAAACTCAAAAATAAATGGGATCAACTGAAGAAAGATTGGAAAGTTTGGACGGAACTCAAAATAGGATCAACGGGACTAGGTTGGGACCCACTCAAGCAGACCATTGCTGCACCAGAGGAGTGGTGGGCTGAGAAACTATTGGTAAGTCAAATATATATGAGGACTTTAGACATATTTTTTGATAAAATTGTTATCAATAATAAATAATTATTTGTATTACAGGCAGTCCCGCTAGCCAAGAAGTTTAAAACCTGCTGGATTGATCCAGTTTTGGAGCTGTCGCTACAGGGGCTTATGCATTCACCCCAAACCATCAGGGGTTTGCAGACCTCCCAGAGGAAGTAGAAACCGTACCTACCGAGCAGTTAGGTGACTCCTCAGAGGGAGGTACTAGCCAAGTTCACCAAGATGTTAGATCCACGGGTGTTTCTAAACGCCCAAGGGTTGAAAAAAATAAAAAAGGAGTGGCGTTCCTCAAAGGCTCCATTGAGACACTCGTTGAAAGCTGCAAGGCTAGAACCGCTGCCTTAACTGATAACTCAATTGATGAGTGTATGGAGATCCTAGGTACATATCCTGAAATTGCAGCAGATGCAACAGTATACGGAAAGTACATGAAGTTGCTACGAGACCCAGCCACAAGAAAGATTTTCATAAAGATGGAGCCTAAATACCGACTCAAATTTTTACGGGCTTGCTTAAACAATTGAGTTTCTGCACTGTCATGTATTCTATTGATTATGTGTCGTTTGTAGTTTTCATTTCATGGACTCTTTAGTTTTTCCGTATTTTGTTGGAGACTATTTATTTCAGTTGTTATGTATTCTCATTAATGCACTCATCATTTTATCCTATCACTCTATCTTCCTAGTATCATCACAATTGTATTAACTTCTACTGAACATGTCTATAGAATATTGTGTTCATTTTTTTTTATAGAATGGATGAAGAACTCGTTAACTAGGAGGAGGAAGAACTTAACCACACTACAACAGTCGTTGTAATCTTAACATTGATGAACTATTACTACGTTAATTACGTTGACCGGACCCCGTGCATGACGTCCAGTCAGGTGGGGGATAGATGGGTTGGTGAGTTATTACGAGGCCACCCGACCCGGTTCTTCAACATGTTCCGCATGACAAAGGAGATATTTTATGACCTTATAACTGAACTACAGAACAATCATGGATTGTATGGCTCTAGCAGAACATCAACAAGAGAAGTCCTTGCAATAACGATATATATCTTATCCCAAAATAGATCTGTTAGAGGAGCAATGGAGCGCTTCCAACATTCATCCGAAACCATCAGCAGATATTTCTCTGTCGGTTTGAATGCCTTAGTTAGTTTGGCTAGCAAGATAGTTAAGCCCGATGATTCAACATTCGAGAAAGTCCCAACACAAATTGCGAATGACCATCGCTACATGTCATTCTTCAAGGTTTGGATTGAAAATAACATTCCACATTAATGTTGATACGCTTATGTGACTTTCCTAACGATTACAAGTTGTATGTCAGGACTGTATCGGTGCAATTGATGGAACACACGTTCATGCATGTGTATCCGGTACAGAAAAGGTGGGCTACATTGGACGTTCCGGTTCACCCACACAAAATGTTATGGTTGTTTGTGATTTCAACATGTGTTTCACCTTTGTAATGGCTGGATGGGAAGGGAGCGCACACGATAGCCGTGTTTTCAAGTTTGCAACACGAAACCTTTGTCATGGCTTCCCGCATCCACCTCCAGGTATTTATTTTCATGAATTATGTTTGGTCAACTTTTTAAAATTTTCTAATTATATTAATTCTGAAGGTAAGTACTACCTGGTCGATGCTAGATATCCATTACAGCGAGGGTATATGAAACCATACCCAGACACGAGATATCACATCCCCGATTTTTAAAGAGCAAGTGGAGTTGCGCGAGGCAAGAAAGAACTATTTAACAAGAGGCACTCATCTTTGCGTGGCGTGATCAAGAGAACGTTTGAAGTGTGGAAAAAGAAATGGGTTATTTTACGTGATATGCCGAGCTATCCGTTTCAGAAACAAGTGCGTATAGTAGTCACAACTACGACACTACACAATTTCATACGGCGTCAACCTTCCGCCTTAGATGAAGAATTTGTCGTGTTGGAAGATGATTCAGTTCAAATATCACCTGAACGTACTATGCCTGACGAAGACGTGGAATCAGAGGATGTATACACTGGAGACGGTCAAGGTGCATCAGAGATGGCTTTTTTGAGAGAACAAATCGCAAATGCGATAGAGCAATCATGAATGGATTTAGCTGTACTATGTGATGACAATTAGATTCAACATATTGTTTCAAGTTGTGAAGTCATTATTTTTTTGTATTTTGTAAGTATGTTTGATACAATTGGAGTGGGGTAAGGCTCCATGGATCAACCTTCTGCATACTCTACACTTGCGGGCGGTTTATGTTGAATATGGCTTACTAAAGATTGATATATTTTTTTATTATGCTGTAGTATGGTTGATATGTAATGTTGTATATTTATTAGGCAGTACTATGCTATACTAGGGTAAGCTTACATATTTTGGCCAGTGAAGTGTGTTGTATGCAAAAATTGGTTTTATTTGCAAAAATTAGTTTTACACACAAGTTGAGACACGCCTCATCTCAAAATTTTGAGTTTATCCATGTTTGTTTGACAACCAAATTATTGTGAAACTTTAACTAAAGATGGAAATTTACATTGTTTCCAAACTAACGAGGATGGCCTGGGGAAAGGCTTTTCAGTCGACTTGTACTGACATGTGAGGGGGTGAAGTTTGGACATAAAGATTATTATGGTTTCTCTTCTTTATGTGTGTCCGAGGATGGCCTGGGGGAAGGTATGTTAGGCAACCAGTATATATATACATATGAGGAGTTGAAGGTTGGATTTATAATTTCATGTGGTTTCTTTTCTCTACGTTTATGCATGTGTGGGTGGGTGTGTGTGGCTTGTTCGCGCCTTCTTATAAAAGCTTGATAAATGTGTTCTCCTGGCAATGCAACTACACTTGGTTTCCATTAAACAAGGTGAACCATATGGAACTACACTTTTTAGATTACTCATCTTGTTCTTCATTGAGGGAAGTGCTGATGAGACCTTGAACTTAAGGTTGATTTCCAATTTGGATGAATGTACAATGGTAACTGTTGATGAATGTAGCAAGCAATTTGGATGTTAATGTGGAATGATGTTTGTAATTGCTGTGTTCAACAACTACCATTGTAATCCCAATTCCATGCTGTTTTGAATGGTGCTCTATACTTTTTCCCCTAATTTCTGAAAGTGTCGTTTCAAATTGAAAAAAAAAGATGTGAAATAAAACTATTGTAAATTTACATACCACCCAATTCTTATATATTTATGAGCAGCTTGGAACTATCATTGTTATCCTCATTCCATGTTGTTTTGAATGGTGCTCTATATTTTTCCCCATGATTTCAGAAAGTGCCTTTTCAAATTGAAAAAAAAGATGTGAAATAAATTTCTGAAAGTGCCTTTTCCCTTAATTTTGAGGGCTATTTCCATGAGTTTTAGGGAGAGAACTGATTGGTGGATATGTTTTGATGGAACAAATACGAGACTTGGCTTCTGATTCCCCATTTCTTTTCCACTTTTCTATATCTTTAAGCATCTATATGAGTTCTTATAAGTGTGTTGATTCTGACAATTTAGTCGTAGTTGGTTTTGTGTAAGTGCATGTATTGGTTTCTTTTCTCCTGTCAACCAAATGAGTCCTTCAAGATTCAAATTGGGCCCTTAAAGTGGATTGTGGTCTGCAATTTAGCTGAAGTTTTAATACTGTTAGTTTCTATTCCTTTTCTATGTATTGCTGTATGCATTTTCCTCTGCAATTGCTTAATATTTCTTCATGCAATTATATATATATCGTATGTATATTGCATGCATGCTTTGTCGAAAATATTGTACCGTTAAAGCCAAAGAATGCCACTGTCGATGATCCTGATTGCTGCTTTACCTTAAAATGATAATTTAAAGACATTTCTTGTATTCTTGTCATCAAGCAATCATCTGCATTCACCATATAAAAGCATTAAGGTGTTACTTTGTAGTGATTATTTTTGTCTTGATATATAATTCTGTAACAAAACAAAAATAAGTGTAAATTACATATTGATCTATGAGGTATAATGAACACTTCATATTGGCCAATATTTTCTGAAGGCATAGTAATTAGATCTTAAGATTGATATAAAAGAACCAGGGCATTCTTACCAAATTTCCAGCGAGCTTGAACAAGACCAATTTCAGGATTGTGGATGAGGAAGGGAACTGCTCTCATTAGAAAATCTGAAGCAGGTTGAAAATCTGCATCGAATATGGTGACATGTTCACAAAGTTACACTTAAGGAAGCTCCATTGCTTCCTTCATGGCTCCTGCTTTATATCCATTTCTATTATCTCTTCATATGTAATCAATATTTATTTCTTTTCTCCTCCATTTCTCACATTCATTTTGAACCAAATCCTGCAACTCAGAGCAATAGTATGGTTGCATTTATTTTATGGAAGGTATAAATTGTTGATGATGAATGATTTGAGGAGATATACGGCTAGCTTTGCTTTATGGTTTGAATATTTGAGGGCAGCTGTGTATAGCTTTTCCTTGATTTATGTTGGATATATATATATATATATATATATATATATATATATATATATATATATATATATATATAAAGAAGAGAAAGTTAGCCAGTTTTCTTTTTTTTTTTTTGAATTTTAAGAAGCTACAGATTATAATTGGCAACAGTAATTAGAATTTTAAGAAGCTTGATTAGAATTTTAAGAACCTACATATCACTGTTTTTTGTGAATGTTGGAACAGTAATTATTTTGACATATTGTTGTAAATATCCTCTTCAATACAATTCCTGAGTGTTATCTTAGCTTTTGATGTACTTTAAACTTTTAAGTTGCACCATGTTACTGATATATATGTTCCATGTAGATGAAGCTCTTATTGCTCGTAGTGCTCAAGCAGCTTGGATGGCCTAAGGGCAACCGCTGCAACTTGGATAATAGTGCAATTTTTCTTTATATCAGCTTGGATGGCCCACGGGCAACCGCTGCAAGCAAAATTTTGAAATTGCAATTGCTGCAATTGTGCAGTTTCTACTTTATTAGAAATGGAATTTGTAATAATTGTAACTTGAGGGTATGAACTGACCAATTCAATTTTGTCATAAATATTTGCAGAAAAATGAGCTGCAGGTCTGCAGTAAAGTCTGAGCAAGTACTATACCGCTGTGGATTGCCGACCTTAATACTCACGTCACGTAAGGAACATAGCTACGGGCGACAGTTCTACAGATGCCCTCGGTGGGGACAAGGATCAGAGGACTGCAAGTTCTTCAGGTGGGTTGACAATACGTCTGTTACTACATTATCCAGGCCGAACACCGTTGCTCGGAGATCCACGGTATCACAAGTTCAAGACATTGCTTCTAGTTCTACTGCTTCCCATACAGACAAGTTTGCTAACAGTTCTTTGGTGTCAGAACCAAACAACGATCGTCATGACGCGCTCTTACATTATAAAATGAATGCTGTCATTTTTCTCCTTATAATTTTAACCTGTTATTTCTTCTTTTTATTTAGGTTTCATGAAACTTACTATTAGGTGTGGTCTCTATGTTTTTTGTATTTAGGTTTCATGAAACTCATTGTTTAGGTTTCAGAATGTACTTGTATTTGATTCGGATAACTGTTAGTTATGTAAATGCGCTGTTTTATTTTGAAACATTTTCATTAATATATTTGGATTAGTTTTAAATTATAAAATGGTTGACTGGTATATATGCGAATAATTTGTTGAACATACGATAATAGATAAATGAAATAAATAAATTTATAATCTGTTTGAAAATAAGATGTAATTTTTTAAAATATGATTTTGTATTTCAAAGTAAAATTTAATATTTTAACATATTTTTTTTAAATTTGATTATTTATTTAATTAAAAGAAATTTGCAAATAAGCTGTTTACAAAACGCAATAACCAAACAACTAAACAGCTTATTCAGAACAGGGGCAGAATTGTCAATTTTCCAGAATCAGCTAGTTTTCATAAGCACAAACCAAACAGACTGACAGCTTATCCGGATCAGCTGCTTATCAACAGCTTATCCAGATCAGCAGCTTATCTGGATAAGTTGGATAAGCTGCAACTGCCCCAAACAGACCCTTAATCTCTATTCATAAACTCACTAAAGATAACAAATCTTATCGTCTCATTTGACTCCTCAAGATTTTTCATTTCTGATTCACACACTCACTAGTGGATTCTTCAGGGACAAAGCTCTAATGGCCTCTACTCCATTCCACACTTAACACACCTACCACAAGCATTTACTACCTCCCTCTCTTAGACAGGACACTCGGATCTTTGGCATATAAGGTTGGGTCATCCTTATTCATACATCATCTCCGCTATTTCCAAACGACATTCCTTATATATACCTTCCACTTCTACTTTTTGTAGCACTTGCAACCTTACTAAAAGTTTCAAATAGTCATTTGTATCGTCCATAGGTCAAAAATACAAATCACTTGAGCTCGTTCACAGTGATATATGGGGCCCATCCCAAATTTTTATCTTATCATAGTTCTATATACATTACATTACCTTTATTAATGATTTCTCTAAGTTTCGTTTGGTATTTCTTATGTTTACTATATGTCAAACTGCTTAAATAACCCAATATTTTATTTTCCTACTTCAAAACAAATTCAACACTAAAATAAAGATTCTACACTTAGATGATGGAAATGAATATAAGAATCACAGACTCAAGTAATTCCTTACTAATCACGACATCCTCCATCAATAGTCCTGCTCATGTACCTCAAACAAGTCGGAGTGGTTGAACACAAGCACCGACACCTCACGGAGATCACTCGAGCCTTACTACATCATGCTCATGAACCATATAATTTATGGACTGATGGCCTTCTAACTGCATTTCATCTCATAAATTGAATGCCAGTTAAAGCTACCCACTACATCTCTCCTTACGAAAACCTCCATAAATCACCACCACAATACAGTCACCTCTATATTTTTAAGTGCGCGTGTTACCCATGGAGACTATCTAAAAAACACACAAACGTTAATCCCGATCAACTCAATGCATATTCTTTATTTTCTCCCTACACGCAAGGGCTAAAATATTACAACCCCACCACCGATAAATTCATAATCTCGAGACACATGGTATTTGATGAAATTACCTTTCCTTTTCACAAATTAACCCCATTAATACAATCAAACTGCCCAATAATTCTACCACCATTCCTCCATTCTTTCTCAAACCAGCATCATATCTACAACCTACATCATTCACACCTACCTCACTTAACTTCACTACTCACCTATAAAAACTACATCATCTCACTCCCCAACACCCTCTCAACCACAACAACCCAACCCCACTCCTACTACTACACATCCTATGACAACAAGATTAAAAACAGGCCACCTAAAACCTATCAAAAAATTAAACCTATTCCATCAAGTTAAACAACCACCCGACCCCTCATGCTTCACCCAAGCTTCCAGATATCCTCATTAAAGGAATGTCATGACCGAAGAGTTCAATGCCCTTCAAACCTAAGGTACCTGGTGCTTAGAGTTTGCACCAGTTGACCAACCTATTCTTGGTTCGTTGTTGACCAACACCACCAAACTCAGCTCACTTAGCGAAGTCACACGTTACGAAGCCTGCTTAGTAACTCAAGGCCACGAGCAAGAGTTTGGAGTCAACTATCATGAAACATTCAGTCTGGTGGCCAAACTACCTATCATTCGCATCCTCCTCATGATGGCTCTTCATGTTAACTAAATCATTCTCCAATTCGACATGTCCAACGCATTTCTCCATGGCACACTAAATGAAACACTCTACGTGAAACAATCACCTGGTTCCAAGATCCACAACTTTCTCATCAAGTATGCTTGTTTAAGAAGTCACTATATGTCCTCAAAAAGGCTCCACGCCGGTGGTTCCTCACTTTCTCTGATTTCTTACTTACAAATGGGTTTCAATTCAACAAGAAAGATCCATCTCTTCTTCTTTATCATCAGAACGACATTCACATTTTTGTGCTCATCTATGTTTACGATATTCTAATTACCAACAACCATCTTAAAGCTTTATCACGGCTGACTGAATCCATGGCTGTAAAATTTAGCTTGAAATATATGGGTCCATTTTGAAGTTTCATGGGTATCAAGGTTAAAAAATCTATGAGCTCATATTTCCTTAACTAACAAAGGTATGTTCTTCAACTACTTAGCATCCCAAAATTGTAACAGTACTCTCCTATCAACACACCCATACTAGCTCGGCTACCGACCTCCTCCCTCTCAAGCACCCCTTTTCACAATCCCAAACTATAATGCCAATTAACGGGTAGTCGTCAATACCATACAATTTCTTGACCGGACATTGCTCATGCAGTAAATTGGTTTTGCCAAAACATACATTCTCCAACAACCCCTCACAACAAATATTTAACCAATCTTCTTTTATACTTAAAAGGTTCTAGCCATTTTGGCATGGTAATTCAACCTGGAAATCTCCATCTTTGTTCTTATGTTGATGCCGACTGAGCCGGAGACCGAACTGACCGAAAATCCACAATGGGGGTGTGTTTTTCTTTCGACAATACACTCATCTCCTGGAAGGTAATGAAATAATCCTCGTTGGCAAGTTCGTCAATAGAAACCAAATACGGATCACTAGCTACAGCTACCAAGGACATGATATAGCTTCATAGACTTCTTCAAGAATTTGGGATCAATCTCCAAGAACCAATTTCACTCAATTGTGATAACATTTCAGCTATCGCTCGCTAATAATTCCATTTTTCATGCCATGACGAAACCTATTGAGATCGACCATCACTTCATCTATGATCGCATCAACTCCAACCATATCAATATATAATACATACACACTAAAGATCAACCAACCGACATACTTAAAAAATTACTTCCAAAGAGAAAATTTCAAGAATTTTTACCGAGCCTACAATTCTTCTTCAAATCATCAGCTTGCAGGAGGGTATTAGCAAGAATCAATCACCACCATAAAAAATCGTTTCATAGTAATGGTCCCCAAGGAAGTATGTGCATATCCCATAACCAATTTTGTTTGTTAGCTATTCCAGAACTTTCTTAATACTACTATATATAATTCCCTTTATGTAAAAGCTAAGGTAAGGAAAGCATTGATTGTTTACCTCATGTTTCTATTTGTTGCTTATCTTTCGTTGGGTGAAAACCCTTTCTAGGTTTTCATGCCTCTTTCACTACTGATTAGCTGCTTAGGTGATGTCCATGCAATCAAAAGAATTGGGGATGGAATTACAAATAGTATCTCAACAAATAAATATTAAAGATAAACATAAAATGGGTATAGCAAAGATATACTTCGGAGATCCTTTCCATCCATCATCCGATATAGGCATAGATTTTTTCTTCTGGGGCTCGTTAAAGAATGATAAGAAATTGCTATATTGTGAGACTAGTCGAGTAGTTCAAATCCTTTGAAAAATTTAGAAATGTGTTGGTGCTTTGAAGTAATAAGCTTTATTTTGACAATTAACTTTGAATTTAAATGTTCACAAGAGTATTATTTATTTCTTCTTTAAATATGAACTTAGTAGTATCATTATAAATAAGTCAACAAGGGTTGAATGAAATTGATTCCACTTTTCACCCAACATTCTCACTCTTCAACATCTTTAATAATTGGTCTTCCACCTTTTGAATCCAGTTTTGAAACTTCCATCAACCAATTCTCTACCTCTTATAGTTGCAAATCCTCTAGTGCCTAATCTCACCGCTAGTCTCTACATTCCTACATAGGTCCATTCAGAAGTCATGTTCTCCTCTTAGCAACTTGGTACAAAATATGGAACTTCACGCTATTTTAAAGGAGAAAGTAAAAAAAAATTTGGAGAGCATGGCAAAGCATATAATGTTAAGAGCAAACTTGGGATCGGGAAGTCATTGTGAGAGAAGATGGAAGGATTTAATTTGAAACAAAATCCGAGCACATTGGTAATTATATAATGATTATACTCATTATCAAGTATTTATTCAATACAATTGATAGGATTGTCATTTACTAGTATTGTTGGTGCATATCATTACAAAGGCTAGTTCAAGACCTTGTCATAAATGATAAAAACAAGAACATCTAAAGAAACAAGTAAAATCTCTCAAAGAAATGACTAATAATGCATTGAATTAATTTAAATTTTTAAAATAAGTGTGGTAGATTGTTGGATAAATATGGCTTAATAATGCATTGAATAGCTTTAAATAACCTTAGTAAATGAAAATATTTGACAAACATGGCATTAACACTTTTTTCAATCTTCATAGAAGACGAGGTACCTTGGATACTTCATTTGTATTATGAATCTCAAAGTCCTTGAAGTAGACTTAAAATATGCTTATAATATTTTGTAAATATTTCATAAACTGTGGTTGGCTGTTAGAAATAGTGGTAGCTCATTAAGGGCTAAATGTTTTATATGGCATTTTAAATTAAATAAAGTTATGCATAAGATCATAATATTTAATGTAGTACATATAATATGAGATATAATATTCTTAGCCATCATCCTATGCAATAGTAATGATCATTGGCTAAGGGTTTCATAAGGAAATCAATTAGTAGGTCATCTACTAATAAGCTTTACATCCATTTCACCATGATTTACATGGCTCTGAATGATATGATGATGAATCTCTAAATATTTTTTGATTGAGTGTTGAATAAAATTTTTGGTTAAATTTATGAAACTAGTATAATTACACTAGATACAAATATGATTAAATATTTATTCACAATCATTGAGTTATTTCCTTATTTAGGATATGTATGCAACATAATTACCAACATAGCTTAGTCTCTATAATAGGTAAACAAATAGAAATTACTTTCTACTTGACCATAATATAACTATGGAGTTTATGACAATTACTTATACAAGGAGGTCAACATATGGTTAGATGGGAAAATTATTATATACAGACAACGTACGCAGTGCTGCGTACGGAATCTCCAAATAACCCCCGAATAACCACCTAATAACCCGTGAATAACATTAAAATGAAACTGCGAGAGTTATTAACAGATTATTAAGAAGTTATTGCAACATTATTTGAGCAATAACTTCCCAATAACCTCATAATACCCCGAATAACAAATAAAAATTAAAAAAAAAAACCGCGGAGGTTATTGGGGTGTTATTAGGAGGTTATTCGCTGATTATTCGGAATAATACCGCAATAACCTGCTAATAACCTCCCGATAATCCTAAAATACAGAATCACGGAGGTTATTAGGTGGTTATTCGGGGGTTATTTGGGGGATTCCGTACGCAGCGCCGCGTACGTTGTCCGTCTGGAATAATTTTTCGAGAGGAGGCAATTTCTCTTTTTTATCGACTATAATACTAAATAATATATAACCCTACGTGTACCCTTTAGAAATAAATTATATATGAGGTGGCTATGATCTCCATTTTTCGAATAAAAATATTAAAATAAGTTCATTAAAATTTTCAATTTTTTTCAAGTAATAATCCATTTAAAATATATAAACTATTGGAATTAATTTAAGTTCAAATGATTAAAAGTTGACATTAAAAGTTTTAAGATATTCACATTTATAAAGGCTCAAAAGTATTTATAGAGCCCATAAAGCTCTTTGCAAAAACTTACAATACTTTTAAAAGATTTGTTCTAATTTGGAAATTTACATACATACCACTCAATTCCTTTGTCTTTGCATATCTAACACCTAAACTTCATTTTTTACAGACATGCCACTTTCCCTATGAAAGGAAAGGTGTATTTTAATTTTTTTTTAAGTTCAGATGTTGGTACTTTTCAGGTGATATAAAAGATTTGGGTGGTCAAAATGTAAAAATTAAAATGTAGGTGTTATATATGTAAATACATAAAAATTGGGTGGTATGTATGTAAATGCCCCAATTATATTTTAAGGGTAAAATATCTAAATTTTTACAAGCATAGCAATAATTTATGGAGACCAGATCATTAAATTTTTATTTAGTGATACATGTGGTATATTCTAAAACATAATAAGAAAATAATTTGACTGAATAAATTTTTTTTTTAATTATTTGGTTTAGATGACCCCTCATTGTCATTTGTTCGCGATATAATAGGCCTCACTCGTATATTTTTCACGATGATATTAATATTTTTTTTAGTAATTTTTTCGCATGAAAGTCATTATTTTTGTATACTAAATCATAAAACTTCATTTAATCCACCCTAATATTATTTTGTTAATTGTAATCATTTAACTTAAGAAACTATTACCCTTTCATTCTTTAGTATAATTTATGATTATCAAAATTCTAGCATAGGCTCATGAGACTAACCATATTCCTTATTTTAATTATAACAAATATAATAAATTGATGGTTATACATTTTGAGGATTTGGGTGTAAACATTCCCCTCAATATTAGTATTTATTCAGTATCATGATGGATAAAGTGCTATCAATCATAAATATTGTATAGAAAGCATTAAGAAAATGTAGAGCAATAATAACATAATAAATATAAAGTAGGCATAACAATGGAAAGTTAGGTATTTGTCATAGAAATTAATTTTATCATCCTTAATAAGATGGGGCATATAAAAGTTTCATTGACTCCTCTCTAATTGCACACACTTTACATGACACATGGTCTCTTTCATTGTCAAAATAAATCACTATGATAAATCTAGAACATATTTTACTATTTCTCCTTATTTGTCAAAACAAAATATAAAGAATATACAACTAAGTCAAAGTACAAAAATAAAATAAAAAAATAGAGCAAATAAAGAGGATGACATACCAAAAAAACATCAAAACTCATCAAAATTAGTTTGATCTCCATAATCATCATCAGATTCAAGGGTGCCTTTGGGTTGTAGCCTTTAACTGATAAGCCAATACTCGAACATTTACTTGATGTCGATTAATGTGCTAAAGTAGATGTCTCAGTGTAGTGGAAGAAATAAAAAATTTATGCTAATGACAAGTCTCTGTATGATGAAAGAGGCATTGAAAATTAAAAGAGAAAATATTCATTGCTAATAATTACTTAATTAAATAGCTTGGACTAAGATTATGGTATCACTTATGGGAGTAATCTTAATGATTCATGGTTTAGCACATCATTGTAAATATCATATCTTGCACATTGATGGGAAGGCGATATAGAACATACTAGTTTACCAAAAATTGAGTAAGTTTTAAATTCTTATAGTTATGACTTTTATAATATGGAGTGCTGAAGGATGTGATGTGCTCTTCAGAAGGGTTGTTATGGAATATAAGTTTAAGGCCTGATCATCAAAAAGTTTTCCAAAAATTTTTAATGGCTCAAATTTTTTTATTATTATGAGTTAAGAAAAGTAACTTCAAAACCATAGATATGATATTTCATATAATTCAACAGTGCTATGGCCATATTATAGTAGAAGGTTGAATAAAGTTAAAGCAAAATGGTGAGGCTCATTGAAGTATAATACAAAGCTTGGACATTTTGAACGAAGGAAGGATATTATACTCTAAATTTATGGAGAGGTGGATACACTAATGAATGTTTATTATGACTTTACTGATGTTAATATAAGAGGCATAACAAATCTTACATGACTTGCCATGATAATGATATGATTTATCATGGTCATCAACCATTTTTAAAGGAGAATAATAAAGCAAGAACTGTGAAAGAAATATGCAAAAGTTTTATGAGTAAAATAGATAACAAAATATAGATAATTTTACCTAAGAATTTTCTTTGTATTTAGAACATAAAAGAAGAAAAATGTAGTATGGAGGCCATGGGGTTAATAGAGGGCTATTTATAAAAAGAAAAATTAATAGCTTTGAATAATTTTAAATTTTAGAAATAAGTGGGATAAGTGGTAGGATACTTATGCTTATTAATTCATGCATGTAATAGTTTTGAATGGCCTCAGAATTTGAAAAGATTGTTCGCACACAACATTTAAACTTTTTCTTACATTTTATTAAGGATGATTTGATGTGTTGGATACTTCATTTATATTAAGAGTATGAATAGATCTTATGCATACCTAATATATTTTTACAATATTTTGTTATTGTCCTCTTCATTGCAGGTACCTATTATATACAGTGCTGGCTCATTAAGAGCTGAATGACTTTTATGTTAATTGAATTAAAACTAATTATGTATGAGATCATAATATTTAATGGAGTACACATTGTGAAGTATCACCATAGGTAATTGAAATACTAATTGGCTAAGATTTTTATGATGATATCGATTAGTTGATCATCTGCTAATAAGCTCCATAATCATATTACTACTATTTATAAGGTCATGAATGAAATGATAATGAATATTTACATATTTTGTCATTGAGTGTTTATTAAATGTTCAAAATTATTATAATTACTATTGGTAGTAATGTGATTAAATCTTAATTAATAATCATTGACATATTTTCTAATTTAGACTACCTATGCAATAATAATACCTCTAATGAAATATTCAACTTCCATACAGACAAAATTAATAGAAGTTTAATATCTACTCAATCATTATATTGTGAGATTTTTAAAAATTGGTATGTACTTAAGGTGTTTTTTTGATCGACTTTGCAAACCACAAAATTAGTATATTTGTATCATCTAACCTCAGAGGATAACTCATTATAAATATCCCCTATGGATTTGATGAAATTATTAGACATCTAAGAATTCTCTCCACCTTATTCAAATGTTGCTCCTCAGAGCTTAATTTAAATCTAGAATACTGTTCTACATCAAATATAAAATTTGGCCTACTATCTATCGATACAATAAGGACCCTATCATCCATTTATAAAACTATAATTTTATTGGCATTTTACTTACATCTTTATCTAATTTTTTCTTGTTCTCGTGGGGCTACACATAGGCTTTTACCCTCTCAATAAAACTTTGAAATTAAGTCATTTACATAGTTTGTTTAAGATACAACTAAGAACCTCAAAATAATTCATGTACATATTTGATTTAAAATATAAAATTTCATCCCTTTTATACTTGACTATTATGCTAGAAAATATATATGTCCTCTCATTTCAAACTTTCTACTCATAGTTTCTATAAATTCATGACATAATGATACTTTTGTGGCTATATTGACCTCTCTTTTAACAAGGGAAACTTGAGTCAAATGCCCATCCTTAATCTATAGACTTATGATACATAACGTAATATTCGTGTTGTTAGTTGGAGTTGATTTGAAAGGTGTGCTCACATTCACCCTCAGAGATAGTTATTTGTCAGTGGTCTCCAAACTAATCCCTTTATGGGTGTCGAGCTGAAGAGGATTTTTTTGTACATTCTCCACTACTCACAGTTAGCATGTGGGAGGTTGGAATATGTCTCTCTTAACGGTGATAATTTTTAGTCCTCTTTGGAATTAACAACCACGTGGTAGGTGGAATTCACCGTTTTAAACACATTAAAGACTAGTATGCCAAATATGACTTTGTAAGTGTTCAGGGCATTCACCACTATGGAATCTGCCATATAAATATTTTGTTTATCTACTTCTCTCCAATTATTGATGGAGAAATGACTCCATAGGTCTCTTTTCTCTTCTCTAAGAACTCGTAAAATGTCCCTAAGTAGAAGCAAGATGAATGTTCATCATATTCATCTTCTAGAATACCTTCTTGCACATGATGTTGTATGAGCTTCCAATATCTACTAACACAATCCTCATTTGATGATTGTTGGTGATTGTGATAATGACTATGGTGCCGTTAAAAGGGTTTCAACCCTCTAGTATGCTAGCTTCTGTGAAAATTATAGGCGTGTGGTTAGAAGGTACATTTATAGTATGAGAACTTCAGATCTATCTTCACTGAAGATAGTGGGTATGAACATGATATGCACAATTGTGATGGAAACTGGTTCATTAGTAACTGTCTTGACTGCCGCTTTTCCTTGCCTCTATGCACGAGCTTCCGACGCAACAAACTTATTTAACTTCTCTGCTCGGATTAATTCTTCGATCAATTTTCAAAGGTGACAACATTCCTTTGTATCATTTCCATGATCACGATGATAGAAAAAATACTTGTTGGGATATCTTTGGAAGCTTTCAGCCTTCATCCATGGAGGTCTCTTGAAAAATTCTTTGTTCTGAATGATCTACAATATTTTGACCATGGATACTCGCAGAGGAGTGAATTCCAATA
Organism: Papilionanthe hookeriana x Papilionanthe teres; assembly: GCA_022702705.1. NCBI lineage: Eukaryota > Viridiplantae > Streptophyta > Magnoliopsida > Asparagales > Orchidaceae > Papilionanthe > Papilionanthe hookeriana x Papilionanthe teres. The sequence continues at coordinate 112,844,197 of CM040422.1, read as the reverse complement.
TGGAGAGTTGAGGCACATTTTGTCTTCCTTTTAGCTTCTTCATAATAAGCCCTTGATAGTGCTGCTCCGATCGCTGTTATGGCCGATGTTATCGTTTGGGGGCATCTCATTAGTTTACTTGTGGGAATCTATGTTTGGATCCATGATGCTTGCAAAAATCTCTTTGATAGAGCTTATCCTTTGATCTTTGCATGCAAGAGTGATTCAAAAAATAATTATATTTTTATGTGAAGATGTGATCATTGGCCATTTCTAGGATTTTAGCCAAAGATTTAGGCGTTTGCAAGCCAAGTTTGTATCGGAATGTGTCTTCACATAGGCCTTGCACGAGTGCCACATGATAGACGGAAGATTCAACATTTCTAACGAGTATTTTCCGTTGGATCTAGTAAAAAAGCTCCTTAGACTTTTGAATGGAGCTTACCGAATTCTTAGCAAACTCGAGAGTTTTTCAATGGCTTTTGATCGCTAAGAAACCGAGCTATGGATATTCATTTAAATTTCTTAAAAGGAGTAATAACACATACTAGCAAGTTGTTGAATCATCACAAAGTTGGCTCTTTGAGCATTGCGAGGAATAAAGGACACTTAAGAGCGTCATTTATTTGTAACAGACAAAGTGATGATTCGAAAGAGGCTATGTTGACGGCAGGATCAAAGCTTCCTTTATAAGAGTTCATTAAGGGAATTTTGAACCTATTTGGGGGTTCTAATTCAATGTTTTCTCAGGGAAAAAATAGTTTCTGGTGATCTTATTTTTTTTTCAACTTTAGAGGACTCCAACGTCCCTTCTCTGGGAATGTACTACATGTCATCATCATCTTCCTCTATTTCCTCATATATCGAATATGGGGCTCTCCATACCCTGACCCGAGGTGACTCTTCTCTAAGTGGTTTGTCTCTCTGTTATTCTTGCCTTTGTACCACCGAACCTGACAATCATGTACGACTTCCCAAATAATTATTGTAATGGTTTTTGGATGCCTATTGCTTTAGTTCTTATATCCTCTTATTCATTTGTTCCCTGAGTCACTCCATTTATCGTGTCACGAACTTTCTAGTGCAGTCCATCATTGTTCCTCATTTCTCCTTGAAATAGAAGATCTTCCGTCTGGATTTTGATAATGAGATCCACATTGACTACACCTTCTTAGGATGTTAAATTCTTTTGTGATGTGAGATCCCATATAATTTTGAACTCATGCAATCTAGACAAGATCTTGAAGAAAGAGTGAGAAGAAGCTAAAAGGTTTTTACAGAGTTTTTTGAGAGTGCAGAATTGAGAGAGAGAGAGAGACAGAGAGAGAGATTCGCCCTTTATTTTTTCTTTTTATTTATATACTCAGTTGCCTATGTCTCTGTACATGGGTCTAGAAAATAAACATAAAAATATATTATAGGCTTTGTAATACGGAGCTTAAGCAAATTTGTTGTTCGACAAGAATATTAATATGGATTGTCATGCTGCTAATAAATGACAGACAAATGAAAATTGTCTTTTTTCTGCCTCGACGAGTCACTCGCTGTGCTCGGTGGTATAGCCATGTAATTCTTAGTGAGTTCGGTTAGAAGCTTCTACCAACTTGTACGAGTATGGAATAGGAATTCAGATAATATAGATAAGCTTTACTTGAAGAGCTCGCTTCAAAATTAAGGTAGGGGAGACATGTTCTAATAACTCGCCGGTATGGTAACGTACTTCAGAGGTACTCACAGAATCCTTCGGACATTAATGAGCTCCGCATCTTATCTTTTCTAAAGGTATGACTAATAAATACAGTTAACCTAGTCAATGCTAGACCGCTAGAAGCACAATTGTTGGGCTCAAGTCATTAAGCCCATGAGAACCATTTAGCTCGTGAATTCTTGATGCCCAACAATTCAATTTTTTTACTTTCATCTGAAAAATATATATAATTTCGTTTTCAACGAAATATCGGATGAAATCATTCTTATTTGCCTCCATGTAAAAGCCTTACCAAAGATTATAAATTGATATTTTTATTTAAATCTGGGATGTGTTAGCTGCCAAATCTCAGATTTGAATATATTTATTATACTGTCTCCCACTTGCGCAAATAAATAAAGTGAAGTCACGCCGCCGACGCCGAGTCAAGGTATAACACAACTGTTCCTGGGCTGGTCTTTTCAACCCACCTTGTTTTGCTTAAAAGGACTCTTATCTCCACCAAGAAAATATTATATCAGGACTTTGTACATAAAATTCCGTGCAGAGTTCAATGAAATCATGCTACGCGGTGCGTGGCAAAAAAAAAAAAAATTACCCGATAACTCAGATAATATTCCCCTGTATTATTTTGTATTATTTAGGTGTTATTATTTGTTATTCATATGTTATTGTATGTTATTCAAGTGTTACGCTATTCTGAGAATATTCGTGGTGTTATAATAATACAATAACACGTCAGTAATATATGAATAACACACAATAAAATCGAAATAATGCGAAATAATATGGGAGAAATATTCTTTATGTTACGAGACTTGATTTTTTTTTTTTTTTGTAATAATTATATGTGAAATCGTAATATAATATTTTTTCATCTACACCTGCATAAGGTCAATGGTTCCTGGTGCAATCTCGCCCCACGTGCACTCCCCACCACAATTTCTCTGAATCCAACGATGATCGGCGAAAGTCGCATAAGAAATTGGAGCGCGTCGTGTGCACAAAAAATTCTAGTTAATGCCCCCATCATTAGATTTTGACCGGCATCTATCTTTGAGAAGTCAATTCAAATTTTTAAAGAAAAATTAAACGCTTAACACATAATTCTTTTGCATTTCCGTATCTCACACTTAATTTTTCATATTTGCATACATACTAATTATGTTATTTTTTGTTGTGATATTAAGATTTGAGTGCTACGAGTATAAATATGTATAATTAAAAATGAGACATAAGCTAACATCATATAAAAATTTGTAATAATAATTATTTTTTTTAATATATATATATATATATATATATATATATATATATATATAAATATTTAAATTTATGACACCAAAATACTATAAATATAATTAAATATATAAATACATAAGAAATATGTGGCATATGCATAAAATTTTCGTTTAAAATAAGTGAAGTACTCAACATTGAACAAATTGATATTTAACATTTTACCATCTTTTAAATCTCAAAAAAATGTAAAAAATATTTCATTTAACATTATGCTTAAATACAAAAGGTCATAAGTTTTTAATTATTCATATATATGCATACTTACATAACCATCGAACCCCATCAAGGTTTGCACGATCATTTTATGGGTGGCAGTTGATTAGCGGGTCTGCTTACTCTGAGTAGTCGTTGGCCGGTTGGCTGTTGGTGGCCGGTTGGCCAATTTGCTGTAAGAGCTCAGTTGATCTTTGCTACCGTTGAATCTGCTCGAATATATTACGTATATGATACATAAATTTTAATTTGAATTATATAATAAATTAGAGTAGTTCCGTCAAAACTACTTTAGATTATACAATATATATATATATATACACGCTCAAGTCTTTTGGCATTACCCATGTAAGTTCCTAATTTTATTGGGTTGACTGGTTGACTCTTAGTTCCTTTCAACTTTTTTAATAAATAAGATAAAAAATCTTATTCGTGCCAAAAGTAAATCAAAATAATCATATCCACGGCCTAAAAACATCATGAAATTTCAACGACTCCCGGTACTTTCTGCAAATCATACAATGTTCTGCCAGCAAATTTGATTCATACCCCGTTGACGACTTGTCAACTATTTCCGCATGTGCATTTAATCCGCGGCCTTCTCTGCTCTCTCCCGGAGTGTGGGTTCTTCGTCGGTAGCCGGCGACTTGAGGCGGCGGAGAGGAAAGCTGGCCGACCATGAGAAAGGGCGGAACGAAACCTAAGCTCGAGCTTGCGCTCCCGGCTCAGGAAGCTTCCATTAAGAAATTCCTGTACTGATTTCCATTGATTTTGTCCACACTTAATGTGCTTCGTTTCTTGTTTACTCAAAGAGTTATGATTACTTTTGAGCATAAACGCAGGACGGAGAGCGGAACTTTCAGGCATGAGGATTTACTGGTTAATAAGGATGGACTTCGGATTGTGTCTCGCGGCGAGGCGGGCGAGGTAACTGTGGTCTTTTATGTTGTTTTGTTTGGCGTGTTGTTTTCGTTTGTAGTTTGTAAGTGGAGGTTTAGAGCCTGACGTTTGGGTATGGAGTTGCTCTTGCTTTTAGCCATTGATTGGTGTTTTGGTCCTTTTGGATGCATTTCTGATTAGGAATTCTGTATCCTATTGAATTCTTGAACAAAAGATGCTGTTGGGAAGTTTGGTTTACGGTCGGGTGATATACCTTAATAAGAGCATAATACATGTTTATCTTTTTGTTTGTCGACTCTTGACTTTACGAACCCTATGGTTGTGAAAACGTTGCCATTTTTGCTCAACCAATTGAAATGTGATTGAAAGGACAAGTTTGCATGCCAGACTTAGCCAAAACCTTATGACGAAAGCAATTTAATATGGTCAAAATATTATTGTAAACCTTTATTCACCAAGTCATATTGATCAAGTCATCATGAGCCTAAACTGAATTCGACACATCATTGGTTGTGAAGAGACTTGAACTTCCTTTAACCTCATACTTACCAAACTTGAAGTCACCCAAAGCTTTGATTTGTATGTTGTTAAATGCTACAAGTCGCGCTTGAGCTAGATGATATTTGATTCATGTTACTAAGCTATTGTGCTCCCTAGATGACTCATAAACTCACCTATTTATTAAAGCTAATTTCCCAAAGAACTTGACTACTTATTCGAAGTACTCACATGTGGACTTGGGGTTCTCAATAGCACTCACCCTTGATATGAAACTCGTTTGAAGTTCAGACATAGCAGAAAAAATATAAATTAGATTTTTCTATTATACAACTAGATACTCTTATGTCATTTTTATGTAGTTCTTTATAATTTTTCTCATGTAAAAAAAATTTAAAGTGCTAGCCTCACTCTTGTCTATAAATAAGGGGCAGAGGTTGTGTACGGGTATATAAAAGTTGACACATGAAATCAAATATGAAAGCTCATTCTTTTGGTCCAACCTTCGTTTCACTAGATTCTTTTTAAGATTTTCATAGATTTTCTCTGCTATAATTGTCTCTTTGCTTGGTTTGAGTTATCCTCCTTTGTGGATCATTCAAGTCTTTTGCTACCTAACCCACTTGAAAAGGTTCTCTAAAGTTTTGCCCTCAGTCTTCCCACTTCACTCTTTGGTTTGATCAATATAAACAATATGAACATGGTATCTTGCCACAATGAAAATGGATCCAATAAGCATTATCACTATCATCATGATAAACTTGTGGTTGATCAGTTGTGCTCGTTTGCAACAAAGAAGTCATTGATAGCCAAATTAATTGTACTTGAAATGAGAATGATAGAAGAGTTTGATGGCAAACTTTGAATGACTAGATAGAGAAATGATTGTAAGAGTGGGAATACAAGAGTATCACTTACTTTAAGTAAGATGGTTGAGAATGGACATAGTTTGTTTGGACAAGTACAAAGGCGAAAAGTATATGCACTCATAAGATGTGTAAATAAAATTAATTTGAAAATATTAGGTTTTAATAGGATAGAACAAAGGTAATATGGATAGAAGTTATGGGAAATGATTTGTATAATAAATTCAACACTTCAAATAAAAAATAGTATGAATTAATCGAGAATGATAATTAATAAAATCAATCCCAAATAATTAGGGTAAGGTTAACATTGATGTGGATTGCTAAAAGCCTAAAACATAATAGTGAGAAAAAAAAAGAATAGAATAGATTTGTTTGGATTGTGAGGAAGCTGTTTGCACTTGAATTTAATAAGTGGTTAAAGGTCTCATTGATTGGTAGTTATGACGAAGGGTTAAAAAAATTATATGGTGATAGTGTGGCACTTGATTTAATGTAATGGTGATACCGTTTTAGGGTACCTAGAAGGTGTTTTGGGAGCCGGTTTTGGGACGTGGTTGTGGAATATGAAGGAAGTAACAATAGGGGTTGTCGGGGACATTGGAAAGGATGTAGGAAGCAAAATATGCTGTTGGACAACAAGGGCGAGTGCAACTGCTGTCTAGACTGCAAACATAAATCCAACGATGAATCAGTGAGTTACGAGCGATTGGATTGGTTTTGTGCTATGACTAGCAGCTGGAAGTGCACCAATAGTTGTCCGGCTGAAAATAGTGGGTAGAATGGAGAACGCCGAGATATAGGCGGCGAGAGGGATCCATCACCTATTCCTGGGCAAGCTATAGGAACACCACTTGCTAAAGGAATAAACTATAGCACTCCAAAGTCTAGATATCAGAGAAAAAAATCTCCAAATACATTAACTTAGAAAGAATTGAAATTCAAACAATCCAAATTAAATTCTTCTAGTAGTAATCAACTTAATTAGAAAATAAGAAAATAAGAAGATAGGAAATAATTAGAAAGGAAAAAACCTGGGAAGGGAAACTAGTTGATAAATGAGAGAAAATAACGAAAAAAATGGAAATATAAGCTTTAGTTCTAACTCCCGTGATCTCAAAATCCTCGCGATCTTGCATGCTGCGAAATTTCGTGAGATGCTGTAAACATTGCTTCCGTGTCATTCTCCCCTAGTAGAAGAGGTTTATCCTTCTTTTTTAAAAGCAACTGGACTCCACTTTTTGATGTTGTTTTCAATAAAATATTTGTAGTGATTTCCAAAGTAACAATTCACCACTTTTATTTGGCTATCTATTCGTGGGTGTGCCGCTGAATTGATTTGAATTTGAGCACCTAGCTTACTCCATATAGCCTTCTGAAAATTGCTAAACACTTCTCATTTCTATATAAAGTGATGACATGTTGTACTGTTGCTCTTAATGGTGGCAACTTGTGGGAATATCAGAGAATCTTGAAACTCTTTTAGTGAGGGTGGCGCTGCCTCAGATATCGTCTCTTTCATGGCACTATCGTCTAGCATTACTAAGGCTAGTTTTCACCGTTGTCTCTCTCATAGCATATAGAAATATGGCACGGGCCATTAAAGTTCTTATCTCTATCAGAGTATCCATCACGATTGACACTTCCAACAATAGAAGTATAATGCGCTTTTCTTCCTTGATAAGTGAGCATGTACTATTGCGCCCATTATGAAGTATACCCTTATCATATTTCAACGATTGGCTTAAAAGATTATGACACACATCCATTGGCACAACATCACACTAAACATAATCTTGCAGCTTGTCTCCCATAGAAAACTCTACGAGACACCTCATGTTAATATTGATCTTACTCTCCTTATTCAACCAAATTAGGGAGTATGATTGAGAATAATTTTGAGCAGTGAGGCTCAATTTATCCACCAGTTGTATGAATGCCACATTTTCACAACTGCCTCAATTTATAATAAGGCTGCACACTTTTCCCTTCACGTTGCAATGTGTCTGAAATATACTGTGGCTGAGCCACAATTGCTCTCTCGTGGGCTTAGTATGAAGGATTAGTCATATTACAAGCATTTCTCCCTCATCTGCGGGTAGTCGACACTTCTCTTCATTCTCCTCCTCTAAGACTTCACTCTGTGCCTATGTTGCACCCTGCCCAGTGAAAGATATCATTTTTTTAGATGATCAAATACAATACGTACAAAACCATGATATTTGAAACACTTTCTGGCTGGATGAATTTAGAAGTACTAGAGATGTCCATCTTTCTTCAATAGGGGTCTCTCCTTTGTTAGTTTTTGCTTGGGTACTCCTTTACGTTTACTTTTGTTGCTTGATCCTTTGGTTGAACCCTGTTTGAAGGATGGTGTTGAGTTGATATTTTTGTGTTGTCTCTCCACCTTCAAAGCTAGGCTTTGAACATCCTATAATATCCATGAAAGCTATAATTGAACCACGTTGCCAGTGGATGGTTTCAATCCCCCTAGATTTTAAGTCTTCTCGGGCTTTACTAGCTCCACTTCAACGTAAGTTGCTCAAACTCAATTGTGTACTCTTGTGAGATATTTTGCTGTTGTAATTGGTGAAGCTTCAAGAACATGTCCTGTTTGTTATGTGCTAGGAAGTACTTGCGTTGCATCTCCCTTTTAATCTTGAACCAAACTGTGATTTTTTTTCTCTCTCGCTTGCCTAGGCATTTCAAAATTTTCCACTTGAGGGATGCGTTCTTTTTTAACTTAATGGCAGGTACTTTTATTGTTCTGTTTGGTGGAATATCTTGTATTCAAAGTCCGTTCCACTAATTGAATCCACTCAATGAATTCATCGGGATCCATGCAACCATTCAAATATGACAAGTCAATCTTCGCTCCAAAATTTTAGCTTCTCCTTTGATATGATATGACAAATTATCAAGTTAATGATTCTTCATCAATGAAAACTGCGTGGTGAAAGGGATTCATTTTCTCCTATCGATCTAGCGATTCACCGTTATGCTACGAGTGATCTTATGGGATTATCTTCTTCCAAAGGCAATAAGCCTCTCTTGCATTTAAAGGGTTATCCTCCATAGTAATTGGACACCTTTTTTGCAGATTTCTCCTATACGACATTGTATCATTTTCTTTCAATCAAGGTTTCCGACATATGCAATATTGCAAATCAAGTTTGGCCGGAGGCTTAGGTTTTGATATTAGTTGTTGGGATGAAATTTTTGTGGAGGTAGGAATATTGAATATTGAAAATTTTATATTTAGGGCTAGAAATCATGGTAGGGATGGTTAGGATATTGAGTTGGTTGATGATTTAGGTTATGCTAAATTTGGGGAGGTGGAGGAATGATAAATCGTTAAAAAATTAGGCTTTTTCATGCTCTGTTATTAGATGATACTGTTTTAGGGCGTCTAGATGGTGTTTTGGGAGCGGGTTATGCGGGGAAGTTGTTATGGAATAGTAATGAATTGACAATAGGGGTTGTCGGTAGTGTTGGGAAGGTTGTAGGAAGCAAAATCTAATGTTAGATAACAGGTGGGGTGAGTGCGACAACTGCCCGGATTGAAAACAGTATTCCAATGGTGAATCAGTGAGATACGGGCGACTGGGCAGCGAATTGGAAGCGATAAAATGGCTATTATCTGCTGTGACTAAAAGTTGGAAGTGCATCCGACGGTACTCTCTCTGAAACTGTGGAAAGACTAGATTCGTGTGGCAAGAGGGATCCACAACTTGTTCTCAGGCAAGCTAGGAGCATACCAGTTGCTAAAAGAATAGGCTTCAACACTCCTGAGAGCAGAAATCAGAGAATAATTCTCTAAATACATAAACTCATGAAAAACTGAAATTCAAACACGCCAACACATATATAAAATTCTCATAGGACATAGCTTAATTAGAAAATAGGAAAATTGGAAAGTAATAGAAAGGAAAGAAGCAAAGGTAGGAAGCTAGTTAAACTGAAATTAAAGGACGAAAAAAAAGGAAGTGGAAGCTTCGGTGCTGTGTCCCGCGTGCTTAGGAATTTCGCGATACCACGGATGCAATAACATTGCTCCCGCGTCAAATGGTTTTTGAGGATGGAAATTTGGTTGATATTTTTTATCACTCTGCTCAATATATTCCTTTTATATATGAATTTTGCACATCATTCAGGATAAGCTAGCCAGGTATAAAACATCATGGCAAGGAAAATTTGCCCTTGCTTGCTTAATTGACGAAAGCCATAGGCTCTTTTGCCTGCCCAGATTTGCAGTCCTCAACTTGCCTGATGCGGTCAACTCACTAGAGCGCTTGCAAGCGCTCTATAAGGCCCAAATAAATATAAAACAACTCACCCAAAATTTAGTTTTCCTTTGCTGATACAGCTAACCCGCTATCCTTGTTTGACAAATGAAGTAACTGTCCACACATATGGAGGCGACATCACCCAGGCCAGCATTCCAGCTGACTTGTGGGCACATAATTCACCGTAATTCTTGCTAAGGCATATTTCCTCATAGAGTGGGCTACGTGTTCTTTGTAATTAAGCAGTAAAATTTCATTAAAATTTAACATGTTCTTGTAATACCAAAACTCGGGTCTAGGCCTCTTAATCGAGGGGTCTGAAGAGAGGCTGAAGGCCTAATGACTGGTTCCCTACTTTTGTACTTTTGGATAAATCCAAAGACGACTCCTAAACACTTAAATCTCTCTTTCTCCACTCTCTTTTTTTGCATCCCAACCTCTGTTCTTTTATCATTCCCCACTCTCCTTTTTTGCATCAATACTATGGAATCCTTATGAGTATGCTCCGGGTGTTGTCCATTGCCAAAATTTTGTCCAAGTTTTCCTAAGAAGTGTTTTATTTATGATATTATTTACTTTTATTGTAATTAGGGGTATTTTAGCTTTTTTCCTTTATCTACTTGTATGTCATAGTTCTCATATATAAAATGGATTTAGGATTCATGAGAGGTGATTATGGTGGGAAGTTGAGTTGTAACCGAACTGTTTTATTTCTCCCATCCGGTGCTAGTGCAATTCCCTTCCCTGTGGATGTAGGCGAATCAATTTAACGCCGAACATCGTAAGTATTTTGTGTTTGATTGTTGTTGTGTGAATTTCTACGCTTTGACATTTTTTTCGCATAACAATTGGTATCAAAGATTTCAGTTTATGATCGGAGTGAGATTTGACATCTACGCAGCAAATCCGGCGTGTGTTGCCGAAGTTTTTTGCATCATGTGGTATGACGTGCTTTGCCGACAGATTCAGAGGTTCGACGGCAGGCCGCCGGCTTGGCCCCGAAGAATCGGCGTGCTGCTAGAGGGACTGCGACAGTAGGGAGACTACAGCGATTCCGATCACAGAAAGAGGTGCAGCTTGGCGGAACAGAAGGAAAGGCTTTTCTTCTCGGTTCGTGGAATCATAACAAGAAATTCCTTATAAGAAATAAAGTTGCTTTGTTTTGCTTTCACAACTTTCTCCACCTTCCAAGACCAGAAAGAAAATTAAGAAACACAGTTTTATTTTTTTGGGAAAAACATAAAAATAAAAACCTTTTTTAAAAAAGAAAATTTAGAGGTTTTTTGGTAGGAAAAAGAAGTAAATTTTGTGGAACAGTTGGAAGGTGAAAAAAAAACTTTTGAATATAAAGCTTTTTGGAATTATGATTTTTAAAATAAAAAAATTTAAAATTGAAAGAAAATTTTGAAAATAAATAAAAGGAACTTGTGATTGAAAAAGAAGGAAATTTCAGAAAAAAGTAATTTTTTTTCTGAAATTTATTTTTTTAGTTAACTTTTTTTTGTTGTTTGTTTTTTTCTTTTTTTCCAGGTATTCTACGAAAAATAATTTTCAGTTAACTTTTTCTTTAGTTAACAGAGAAAATGAACTTCTGATTGAAAAAGAAGGAAATTTCAGAAAAAAGTGATTTTTTTTTTCTGAAATTTATTTTTTCAGTTAACTTTTTTTTGTTGTTTGTTTTTTTCTTTTTTCTTGGTATGCTACAAAAAAAAAATTCAATAGTGGTAGCCGTGAAGGATAGTACGATGTCAGGTTCTTCATTGTCTAATATGACAGTGGAAAAGTCAATTCATCAGGTGGTTACACATGTCGTCAAAATCGATATGACGAAAATTGACGGCAAAGAGAACTTTGACATATGACGATGTGAGGTGATGGATGTGCTGTGTTCTCTGAATCCGAAGGAAGTCATGGATAGTGAGGAATGTCTAGGAGAGATGTCAGAGAGAGATTAGTTGAAGATGAAACAGTGCTTGTGGCTTGATCCAAAATTGCTTGACCTAGGAGATCAAATATGGGGTGATGATGGAGACATCTCTAGGGAAATTGTGGAGGATGCTGAAGAACAAATTTATCACGAAGAGTGTGGATGACCGTCTCTATATGAAGCGTTGACTCTACAGATTTCAGATGAGACGAGGGGTTACTGTTGATGAATACTTGAATGCCTTCACTAAGCTATTGACAAATTTGTTAAATTTACATTAGGATGTTGGAGAGGAAAATAAGACACTTTTTTGTTGAACCAGGTGAGTACGAAAACTTCACTATGACACTCATTCATGAGAAGGAGATCTTGAATTATGACGAAGTGATTACGATGTTGTTGAATCAACTGAGACACTTATACTCCAACATGACAGATCTAAGTAGAAGAAGAGGAAGAATTAGTCAAAGAAAGGTGGCAACAACAACACTTTTCAAAAGCGGGACAAGTCTCATGGGCGCAGTCTTGGAAAAAATCAGTGTGCTTACTGTTTAGAGATTGATCATTGGAAGAAAGATTGTCTGAAGCTGAAGGAGAAGTGAAAGTAAGTTGCATCTGAGGCGAAAGCCAATGTTATTATGAAAAGATGTGAAGAGACGAATTCAGATGTATTATTATCTGCAGTTTTTATAGTTTGTTTACAAATGATTCGTGCTGGATTCTGGATACAGGTGCTACTTATCACATTTGTCCCCATCAATGATGGTTTTGTATGTACAAAGTGCTAGATAGTGGTGCAGTAGCAATGACCAACAATAAAGCTTGTCATATTATTGGTAGGGAGTATCTTTATCAGGATGCATGATGGTACTGTAAGAAAGCTGACTGATGTTAAACATGTTCCATATATCAGTAATAATTTGCCATCAGTTGGGGCTTTAAAGTACAAGGGCCAAAAGGTAGTTATTGAGGTAGAAGTTCTGACGATATGTCGTGGAGCAATGATTTTTATGAAGAGAATTCGTTAGGGCAATACAGTGACTTGAACGACTGCTGTTGCTGATTTCTTCTGACGCTATGCTGTGGCAGAGGTTTCACTTCAGATTTTAGCGAAGAAAGAATTAATCAAAGGAGCGAGCACCTTCAAGCTTGATTGCTTTGAATATTGTGTATTTGACAAGAAGACACGAGTATCTTGTGGGACTGCCATCCACAATACAAAATGTATTTTAAAGTATGTTTACATAGATGTTTGGGGCTCGACAAAGACAACATCATTCAGTGGGCAGAGATACTGTCTCTTTTATTGATAATTACTCCAGATATGTTTAGGTGTACAACATGAAGCGCAAAAGCAAAATACTGAAGATTTTCATAACTTAAAAGAAGTGGATTGTGAATCAAATTGGTAAAAGATTTGGTGTATTAGGTCAGACAATGAGGGCGAATAAACTTCGGTTGCTTCTTGCAGGAGTGCCAGAGAGTTGTGATTGAGCACTACTTCACTGTTCGAGAAACACCACAACAGAATGGGGTGGCAGAGAGGATGAACCAGACTTTCGTGGAGAAAGTTCAGTGTATGTTATCTAATGCTGGGTTGGATAGAATTCATTGGATCAAGGCCATAAAATGTCTGTCACTTTGTGAACCGTCTGCCTCCTGCAACTATTAAGAAGAAAACCCCAAAAGAGATGTGATCAGGGCATCCTGTTAGAGATTATGATCACGTGAGAGTGCTTGTGTGTCCAACTTACTACTACCTGCAGAATGATAAACTGGAACCACAACCATAGAAGACAATCTTTATTGGCTTCAAACTTGAAGTCAAGGGCTTCAAACTGTATGATCAATCAAAAAGGAATGTTGTCATTAACAGAGATGTTACATTCGACGAGACATGCTTGTTAAAATATGAAACTCAAAGCAGACAAAGAGTTCTACTGGGACCGACAGAAATTGGAGTTTGTGTGTTGACCTCGCTTTCGATCGCGCTCGCGTCAAAATTTTGCGACGATACCAAATTTCGACGCAATTTTGACGCGCTCGTCGACGAGGTTGCCCAGACGACCTCGGACAGCGAAACGGACTGCGCCGATGCGTCCGGAATGTCGATTTCACTTAAAATCGACGTTAAATTTGCGACGATAGCCCGTCGAGTGCGAAAGTTAGGGTTCGGGCGTATTTTTAAAATAAATTAATATTAAATCCTTTAAATTATAAAATTAAGCCCTAAATCCTACCCCTTCCCCCAATCGGCTCGTTCGGCCAGCCCGTCTCCCGTGCCTTCGTCCCGCGAGAATCCTCTCGCGCCTCTTCTCCGGCGCTCGACTCTTCCCCCGCCATAGCCGGCTGGCTCCTCGAGCCGCGCGTGTTTTCCTCCACTCCTTATCTTAGCCGCGATGGATCTCGGGCTCGCTCTCTCGTGCGCATTCGAGCACCCTCCCCGCGCCTCCCCGCAAGTATCTTTTACCCATCTCTTATCCCCGCGAGAGCAGTTGCTCCTCGCGGCATTTCCCTCCATCCCGCCGCACCTTCCCCGATCCTACTCGACTCCACAGGTGCAGGAGCAGCACTTCTTCTCCTCCTCTCCGCCTATATAAACCCCGTTTGGAGGTGAATCTAGTGGTCGGCCGAATTTTTCGTAGGGGAGGTGCCGTTGGATCGAGCCTTGAACTCCTTATTCTCCTTGTTCTCCGCACTAGCCGGTAACCCCTCTTTTTTTTTTCTTTGCTCCTTCTCGATCTTGCTCGAGGCGGCTACGGTTTGTATCGTGGGCTTTTTTTTTCTTCCTCGCTTAGTGTCTCGTCGAGCATTCGGATGACATGGAATATTTCACTTATTTGCTTAAATGATCGTTTTCCTCTTTTCACCCCCTAGTAAGCATGCTAGTATGTTATTACATTAAGGTTTAAGGGGGTGTTTCACTTCTCAAAGCATGTGAAATATGGCAATGTAAGTATATGGAAGCTTTGATTTCAATGACAGTCACTATCTCCCTATGTTCTTTATGTTTATAGCAAGTTCAAAATATTAAAAATGTGACTTTAGGACCATGCTAACTCCTCTTGCAAGTATATTGGGATGTGTAATATAAGGCTTTTCATTCACTCTTACCTAGCATGAAATATTGGAAAGCTTAGTTCTTAATAATTTCGATTTTCTTTGGCTCAAAAAAAAAAAAGGTGCATGCTAGAAGTGATGGGGAAGAGATTCTATGTTGTTCTTGCTTAAAGCATATGCTAGTCTTTTCTTTTTTTTTTTTTTTTTTTTTTGATACATTAAAGGCATGGTTTTGAGGCAAAGAATAATCTCTTTTGCAAGCATGTTGAGAGGGATATTATAATAGTTCTTTGCTTGCTTTGGTTTGGCATGAAGCATGGAAGGATTCATTTGGCTTTCTTTTTCTCGTAAGCATGTGGCCTCAATTTTTCCCTTTGCAACTTTTATTTATAAAGAATGGCATGTTGGTTAGAGCTTGTCAGTTGGAGAAGCTTCACGCTTCTTATATAAAACATGTTGTGGCCCTATGTTAGAAATATGTGGAAACTTAATCTTTGGGCTTCGCATTCTAGCCCTTCATGAAGCATGATTTATTAATTTGAAAGATTTCCATGTTCATTCTATACTCATTATTGCTAGCAAGCACATGGTAGGTGAAGCTTTTAAAGGATATATACATGTGCTTCACTTTAATTGAGATTTCGAGGAAAGTTTGCTTTAGCTCTGTGTTGGCTTTGGATTTAATTATGGTTGGAGTCGGTTTTGGCTTTATACGGCTCGGCTTTTGTTGAAATCTTGTTATAGTCTTTGCCTTGGACTTGATTCTAGCCGAATTTTCTTTGGCCTCGTAGGGCTTAGTTTTGTGGAGTCTTCGTTGTATGCTTCGCTTTAAAGTTAATCTAAACTCGATTTTAGTCTTTCATGATTTAGTCTCTTGCTAGCTTTCGCTATTTCTCCTATCTTAATTTGGAGCTGGGCTTGCTTTCACCTTTGCCATAGCTCGGTTTTAGCCCTTTTAATGTTCACGACTTCGACTTTATGCTTCAGTCGCTATAACCGGAAGTCAGGGATGTTGTCGGCTCGGCCAGGTGCCATATAGTGGCTCACTCGCACCCTTATCGGGAGCTCTTCGAGGGCTCGGGTTTTGGCTTTGTGTTGAGCCGGAAGTGTGCGAGCGACTTGTTAGGGAGCTTTGGCCGTGAGTTTCATTTGTGATGTGTCGAATCGTGGGAAGCCTTACCTTGTTAGGCTCGGCCGCGAGCTTCCTTATGGAAATTTGGCATTTGGGTGAGGGCTCTACGTCTTGTTGCCTCCTTTCGTCGTGACCTCGACCGCGGGCATCTCCTCACTCTTGTCTCTGCCGAGAGCCTCAGTGGATGTGGTGATGTTATTCTCGCCTCTTGCTACACTTCGCTATGAAATCGGTTGGACGAATTCGGAGGCATCTCTTATTTGCTTCATTAACTCTCGAAGTTTCAACGTTGAGGCTTGGTAAAAAAAAATATATGTAAAGGTGTGAGTTTGGTAATTATGTGATAAATCGATGTCGGGGTCGGGGGTCTTTGTTGCAGCATTTGTTCGAGCCCCGAAATTCGTAGCATGAAATGAAATCGGAGTAAAAGAAAAGAGAAAGGAAAGTGAAAAGTGGCTAGGCTCGGAGTTTTGTGATAGCCTTCCTGGCTTAGTGACCCAGGATCCAAGACTCGGCAAGCAGCTTTTCTTCTTTTTATTTTATCTTTATTTACGATTTCACTCGTTATTCGGGAAAAGGGAGTGTGTTCTTAGGGTCTCAGTCTTCACCTTCTCCGGAAGCGTCGATGTGCCTTTAGGTCCTTTTACGGGACATGCGAGGTCTGGTCGGGAGTCCGGGTGACTTACGTGTTTTCGATTATCGGAAATCGACTCACTTTTCGAAATTGCGTTAAGCTGAGCCGCTTTCCGTCCTCCTTTCCGACCTCTCGTCCCTGGCTTCACTCGTTTCTTTGCTCAAGCACACACCTACAGGGGACGTGTAGGTGTGCATATATACCTCCTCGGGTTATATATGGGCCATCAGTCAAGCGTCAGTGCAGTGGGGACATCGATGAGATCGCAAAACGAGAAAAATTACGAGAATCATAGAATGGGCCACTCGACTCGAGATTCGCAGAGAGTAGAGCGGGAATCACGGAACCGTTTGACCGTCCTCGGGTTTCTACTACCGAGTACTAATGTTCGTAGGCACTAGTACTTATTAGAGTAATCAACCCGTGGATTGAAATGTTTTAAAACAAAAAAAATACATATGTTTGAAAAATACAAAACTACCTCCACTACTACACATGTATCTTACTTACTCACGTACTGTTTTGTTTGCATGAAAACCAAAATGAAGTGTGTGAAAATTTATAAAGGTCCACTGGTTGGCTATTCGAGTCGGATTAGATCGCCTTCTCGAGAAGTCGGCCTAAGAGTCGGCACTCAAGCTCGGACATTAGCACGATCTCCGAGTCCGAAACACCACCGTACTTACGGTCTTTCTTTCAGGAGGCCTATGGCTTCTTATGGTTCGCCATGAGTTTAGCGGGTCGTTCGTGGGTTTCTCATGATCGTTATTGCGTTTTCTACAATCTTGTTTTGTTTTGTAGCTTTTACTGGACGTTTCTTTTCTTTCTTTCCCGACTTTCTTAAGTTTTCTTCTCGTGATTTTCCTCGTTTTCTCGTAGCTTTTCTTCGTTTTATTATTGAGTTTTCGGACTTTACTTTTCTGTATACACCATAAGACCTTGTTTAGTTAGGTTGTTTTTCACTTACTACTTCTACTCCTCGCTCTTTTGAGTATCGACAAATTTGTTGCGATAAAATAAAAATAAAAAAATAATAATAAACAAAGAATGAGCAGTACTGAGGATAAATGAAAGCATACGTGATTCTCGTATGATGCTTTTACTTTCTTTATACTGCTCGACATGTTTTACTTTTCACCTATACTCCTGCTTAGTCTGGCTGTTTACTTTCAGTACATATACTTGCTTAGCATGTCTTACATTTCCGGTACTTTCTCCTGCTCAGCATGTTTATACCCGTTTAGCATGTTTACTGTTTACTTTGCTACTACATGCTATACTGTTTAGCTGTCACTTTTGTACCATACCCACTATCGTATGTTGTTCTCGTTAAGACGTTACATTATATATCGTCGCATGTCTTTATCTGCTACTCTCGTGCTTATATACATATCCCGTTATAAACCGTACAACACTTAAACATATTTCAGTATAGGATGTTAGAAGAACTTCGACCATAGAGCCACTTGATTGAACATTTTGACTCATCACCTAGAAAACTCAACTTCTTCACTATGAAGGAGTTCGGAGCTAGTATAGTGGGCAAGACACGATCGTCTTCAATAGATGGAGCTTGTCGTCGTCAAGAAAATCATAGGATAGCTCGGGAAGTTATTGAGGCTCGCTTCGACCTCCGACATCCCCGCTTCTTCTTCCTTCGGATTCTACATTCCAAATTCGAGCCAACTCCTTAGACACTTCCACCTCTTATTTCGTTGAAAAGTTCTATCCTTTCGACTCCTCAAGATAATATTTCCGATTTTTATCAAGAGTATTCTTAGATGATTTCGGTCATTTAAGATGTAATTAACTATAGAGCTTGCCTCTATAGGAGGCATTTTCCGAACCCAGATTTAAAATAAACCCTATTTAATTCTTCATATTAAATAAGTGAATTTTTCGACAAATAAATTGGTTTCACAGACCAAACGGACGTCATACATTTCTTAGTTTATTTGATCGAGCCTCACCTTAAGTCTTCATGTTTGTCCTTCGGGATAAGTACATGACTTGAGTGCAGTAGCGCTCTTTCATTCAAACTATGAAAAATATGAGGTCAGTTTGACTTCCTTTCTTTTCGTTGAAGGATCCTTCCGAAGCGGGCGACGGGATTCCGATTCCGGCGACCGACAGCTTCTTACGGGCACTTCACCGGCACAAAACAACGCCGACATTGTGCAATTCCTTTTGTTCCACAGAGTTCGTCTACTTTGACTCAGATATCTGATTTAATTGCAGCTCAGGATGTATCTGTTGATAATGTTCAGGAGGAGGTGGAAGAAAATGTTGAAATGAGATTCCTGCTCAGGAATCTATTGTTAGAAAAAGGACCGAACATCAAAATGTCCCAAAACTTGCTTGATTGAGGGATCGCATTGCATTTTAACTTTCAGGCACAGAGGCAGTAATTTCTTGTCACTACAAAAAAGCAGTGGAGAGTCCAGATTGTGATCTTGGGAAAGTGGTAATGGATGAAGAGATAAAGTCTTTTCGGAAGAATGGTATTTGGAGGTTGGTGAAGCTTTTTCCAGGGAGAAAAACCATTGAGTGCAAATAGGTGAATGCAAAGAAGGAATGTTCTCATGAAGCTGATATGCAGTACAAGACAAGATTAGTGGCAAAAGACTTTGAGCAACGAGTAGGGACTGATTATGACGAGGTGTTCTCCCCAGTGGTCAAGCATCCCTCAATCCGCATCCTCTTAGCACTTGTAGCACTTTACATTCTGATTTTGGAACAACTTGATATGAAGACTGCATTCCTACACGGAGAATTGCAAGACGAGATCTACATGTTGTTGCCACCTGGATATGGAGCATCAACAGACTTGGTTTGCAAACCAGATAAGTTTTTGTGTTGTTTGAAATAGTCACCACGACAGTGATATAAATAATTTGATTAGTTCATGAGGGGATAGGAGCCACTATGATCATTGTGCATATTTCAAGGAGTTGGCCAAAGTTAAGTTCATTTACTTGCTTCTATATATTGATTGCATCTACTAGTCAGATTGAGGTTGAAATGATGAAAAATCAATTGTCCAAACATTTCAAAATGGAGGTTCGAAGCTCGCATAATTCTTGGCATGGAGATTTTCAAGGACAAGATGGCTGGAAATGTTTGACTCTCGCAAAGAGCTTAAGTTTGAAATATGCTGAAGAAATTTGAGGTTGATGACTCGACCAAGGCAATGAGTCTACTCATTACGTCTCACTTCCAGTTGAGTTCAGATCAGTGTCCTAAAGATTATCAAGAGATGAAATATATGTGTTCCGCTCCTTAAGCTACTGCAGTGGAGAGTCTGATGTATGTCATGGTTTGTATAAGACTAGACATTACACAAACAATTGGTGTTATGAGCAGGTTTATGCATGATCCAAGAATGAGTCATTGACAATCTGTAAAGAGTATTCTGAGGAATTTGAATGATACAGTTGATGTTTTCTTGGTGTTTGAGAGGCAATCATCTAGTGCAGATTTGTGTGTAGGCTACACTGACTCAGACTATGTAGGTGATATGGATAGGCGGAGATCTCTGTCGGGCTATTTATTCACATTGACGTAGGTCCAGTTAGTTGGAGGTTAGTTCTTCAGTCTACAGTTGCTTTGTCTACTACGGAGGCTGAGTACATGGCAGTCACGATGGCGATGAAGGAAGCAATATGGATGCAAGGCCTATTCGATGACTTGAGAATTGAACAGGAGTCTCTGACGGTATTTTGTAACAGCCAGAGTGCAATATTCTTGGCCACAAATCCAATTCATCATGCTCGTACCAAACATATTGATGTGAGGTACCACTGTTCGGGATTTGATTAAAGAAAGCAATGTTCTATCGAAGAAGATATATACGAAGGAGAATCCATCAGACATGCTCACAAACATACTAATAGTCTAGAAGTTTACATGTTGCAGGAGTTTGGTGAACATACGAGCTTAGGACTGATTGCCCAGTCAAACATTTTTAAGAACTACACGAGGATTGATCCCTTTAGGAGGGGGTACATAGGCAACCATCTTGATGCAATTGATTTGGAATTTGAAGCTCATTTGGTCATCCCTCATTTATCTGGAAATATAAGATGAGATGAAAATTATTGTATTTATGACATTCTTTACTTCTATTGTAATTAGGGGTATTTTTGTCTTTTGCTTTATTTACTTGTATGTCCTAATCTTGTTCTATAAAAGGGATTTAGGGTTCATAAGAGGTAATTATGGTGGGAAGTGTTGAGTTGTAACCCGAAGCCGTTTTTCTTTCTCCCATCCAGTGCTAGTGGAATCTCCCTCCCTGTGGACGTTGGCAAATGAATTTAACACCAAACCACGTAAATCTTTTGTGTCTGATTGTTGTTGTGTGAATTTCTATGCTTTTGTTCGCATAACAAGGACTTCCTTTATTGGCCTTTTGTTTCATTTAAATAGTTTGGCAATCATACATATTATAGTAATTCTTTAATATGGTTAATACAGAAACATTCATTCTTTGAACGGTGCAGGTGATTACAAAAGTATTTGACGTAGTACTTTCAGATCGATCTTGCAAAGTTTTTTCTTTATTTCTTTAGTTATACCCGTGTCATCTGTGAATCTTTGCTTCCTCTACTTCAGATGTAAAGTTAAAAGTGTTTTTTTTTTTAAACTTCAGATACATCTTATTAGACCATTGGACAAACAGTTGGCATTAGCTGACATGGACATAGTTAAAGTGATTGGGAATGGAAGTACTGGAATCGTACAATTGGTTAGACATAAGTGGACCGGGCAGTTTTTTGCTCTTAAGGTATGCAGTAGTGGTATGATCCGTTGCTCCTCATCTTTAATTAAATTGATGCTTTTTATTTATATATTTTTTTCTTAAATTTCATTAGTTACTATTTGAACCATTTTCTGTATTTTGTCTGGCTTATTTATTTATTTATTGTGGAAGTTCTTTATGTGATGCTACTTGTATGAAGCAACACTTTTGAATGACTTTTGAACCCCCTATTATTTTTTTACTCTGTTGAAGTTTACTTTTTATAATTTATTCTTATATGAATTTTGTTCTTTTCTTAATTATAGATTTTCTCCGTTCACAAATTTTACGCCGGCCCAAATTTGTAAATTAACTTAAATTTCTGAACGACTTGTGTACCTTGGAACACGAAAATTAGTTTCAAAATTTGGGCTTGTAAGATCTATGCATGGAACATTGTGCTCTCGTGTTTTCTTAGAACTTTTTAATATGCATTAGCTTATATCTTTATATATGCTTAGTATTATCCCACCGCAGCTTCTTTATGTCCTTCTATTGGAAAAAGGTTACTTTGCCTTGAGCCTAGGCTATATCCCAAGCTATTGTCCCTAATATGAAATTTGTTGTAGGCCCTCTCATGAGAAGTAAGGAGCCTTTCTTCAAGACTGGTTATCAGAAGCTGTCAAGTAGAATGTCAGCCATGACAACGTTCCATAACGATCAAGCATTGCTCCATAATCCATAAGAGTTGTTGCAAAACAATACGCCATCATTTTATTCAGCCTTATTCCAATTAATTGATCTTCAATGACGCAATGAAAGAAAATGATTGATCTCAATTTTTATTCTACTTTTATGTAGCTTTGTCTCAACTATTTGGATTTTAGCTTATGAATTTTCTTCTCCACTCAGTTTTATTAAGTGTTGTACATGGTTTTTAGTGATCAATTTGATTTGTCCATATCCATTCATAACCTCTAGTCATTTTATTTTTTGTCAGCCCTTTTCTTTTCTAATTCTTTTGCTTTATTTTTATCTACTCACCTTATTTGGTGCATCTTCTACTCCCCAACATATGTGCCCAGGCCACCAAGTCTTTTATTACCTTATCGTCTTTAGGTGTTATTCCTGCCATTTTCCTAATAATCATTTTCTTCTCCTTCCTTCGTACTCTCACCACACCCTGCCTTAATATCCTTATTCTTGCCACACTTAATGTTATTGATTTCTTTATTTTAAATCCAAAAATTTTGTCTTCATCAAGGTCTACTTTTTGCTGCATAGTGGATTTAACGTACTTAAACCTGTCACACACAGACAACATTTAATGTTCCAACTTTCTTGGCTACTAATAGTAATAAGTTTCATACCCATTAAAAGTACATATACAGTAGTCGACTATTTTTTTACTAATGGGAAGTATGTATCTTTTAAGAGGATACTTCTTTTCCAATTTTAACTTCAAATGTGGTTCTACTCATTAGGTTGCCACATTAGTTGTCAAGGAAAATAAATTAAAAAGAAAAGAAAAGATAACTGCATCTTCTCGACCATTACAAGGATATGGAATTGATGCCAAACCTATTGAAATCGGATCGTGTTTGGAAGATCTTTGATCGCTAAAAACTAGTTTTGGTGATGAACATTGCCACACCATATATATGTTTAATAAATTCCATGTGGCTTTGACATGCTTATTTTTCTTAATGCGTTTGAAAAATAAATTTTGAGGCAGAGAATATTATAGGCTTTCTTGGTTGGCAAATATGATGAAAATTTTGTTGTGGTTCCCAATATTTTCCTAATAATTTCCTTAGTTCAAAAAAGACCTGTATGGTTGTTCTTCTAGACATTAAACTGAAACAATTTATATTATCATTGTAATCCTTCTAATTCAGTGTTCCAATTACATCCCAAATGACTTCATTGTATGAGTAATAAGTTGAATCCTATACAATTACTACAATTTTAAACTTACATTAATAATATATCAACACCGATCTTAAAGAGATCCAATGGTTCCAAAGAGAAGAGTAGAGTGAAGGCTGGGCCACTAACAAAATCGTGAGGCCCACCTGACCAACCGAGCGAAGCCATACGAGCCAAGCCGATAATGCCAAAATAGATTGGACCATGAGGTAGACAATACGACGGCTGAATGGTCCAAGCATGGGCCATTTGACCGTAAACAAAATAAAAGAGCAGCCGATCCAACCACTACAGAGAAAGCTGATCCGACGTGTTAGTCTACTCTACAGTAGAGTTGAACCAATGGAAGATCCAATTCCATAGTTTTTCCAACCATCCCAGGGACACCCACCTAGAGGCTTTTTAAGGATCAATTATTAATAGCCAAATTAGATCAGCCGATCTATCCATGTCGTCCATGCTCAACTGACCTAGCTGACCCTGTCAACTCGAAGCCAGCTAAGCTTAGCCTGCTGAGCTAGAATGCAGCCAGACAATAAGATCATATGTGTAAAATACTCAAAATACCTTAGTAGGGACTCTTTTAAAGCAAGGACAAAAATGTAATATCATCATTATGTCATCTCTTCTATAAAAAGGAGAATCATTTATGAATAAGACAGAATTGATTATTGTTCATTCCTCTCTTTCTCTCTCTCTCTCTTTATTTGCACTCTATTACATGAGTGCGATTCACAAACAAATCTGGATTCAATATTTTAAAAGGCGAGATGAGCATGGATCATACCGCAAATAAGAAGATAAGCAACACAAGAAGAGCTTCTTAACAGAAACATCGACAACATAAAGTGCACCAGAGAATTTGTGGCTCAACAAATCCGGTAGTTGAAGGATCAAATGTTGGATGTCAACCGAGGCGTGCTAACCTGGGGGAGAGACCAACAACTGCAGGATTAAGGGTTGGCGCCCAACGACAGAAGAATCCCTCCAGCCTTGAGAGGAAGGCGACTCCGAGTACTTGAATAATCCCGAGTAGACACCGATCGATCGACATCGGTTCGGGCGTACAGAGGTACCCCGACTTCCCGAGAATATATTCTCGTGGCAAATCTTTGATGTTGTGCCTATCAAATGATTCAAGATCTCAGCACTGGAGTCCTACAAGGGTCGGACCTATCAGATCGATCACATAGCCTTGTTTGAGTTGACCGTGTGTTTGCTGAAATACCGTCTTTTCTTTACCACTCTAAGAGAGTCGGCGTTTTGGTGGTTCAATGGGTTACGATTAAGAGTGATAACTTCTTTCACTGATTTCAAGCATATGTTCGTCGTACAATATGACAATGCCCAGAAGCCTTAGAAAAACTCAGTTTTTTTACAACTTTGCCTAGGACAGAGTGAGAGTCAGTGCTCATCATCACCTACTTCTAGAAGGAGATGTTGGAGGTGTGGGATCTGAAACCCGCAGTCGCCAATGCCGGCCTGGCTCAAATGCTGAAAGAAAGACCTTTCTGATACCCTTTCTTTATAACATTGAGGGAAGCAAAGAATTTGATCGGATAAATGAGAATAAAGATTCATAAAATGAAAAGACTTTCTAGCATCACCACCAGTCCTTCAAAGCCCAAATCCAAATGAATAACTCTCCTTGTACTTGTGAGTCAAACCTGTGGCCATCAGCTCAATTGTAGTCCGGGAGGAGCCAGAGAAGTAGTTCTTGGTCTACTACATTAGTGGAATCCTCTGAGGAGTCGGGCTAAGGTATCAAATTATAAAAAAAACTAACATTATCTCTCTCTATTTCTGCCCTCAGGCTCCGCTTGTACTTCCAAATGCATATGGTCAGGATCATCACCGACCATCCGCTCAAATCAATTCTGACCAGCTTGGAACACTTCGTTGGTTTCTCAAATGGGCGGTAGAACTTAGCAAGTTTGATCTCTTTTGCGTGTCCAAAACCACCATCAAGCCTCAAGCCATAGTCGACTTCCCAACCGACTTTTCCGAGCTACACGAGCTTGATGAAGAAGCGACAACCGACAACCATATCTAGGCCCTGTATATCAAAGGAGCGTCTAGTCAAACTGAGGCAGGGCTTGGTCACACACCTAACAAATCCGACCAAAGATCATCCATACCACTTGATAGAAATGAGATTCAAAGTTAACAACAATCAAGCCGAGTACGAAGATTTGATTGATGGGTGAAGACTCGCTTATGAGATGGGTGCACAACACCTCATAGTAAAATATGACTCATAATTAGTGGTCAATCAAGTAAACAATCAATTCAAAGTTAGAGACGGGATGATGGCGGAATACATCGGTAAAGCCAAGAAAGAAAAATGAAAATTTAAAGGTTTCAAGATTGAGCCCATCTCTCGAGTAGAAAACTAGGTAGCAGACCTCTTATCCAAGTGCTTCTGCTTGGGGGAGGCAATGCTCTAGAGGCTCGTTGGGCCGACCATAGAGGAAGCTAAGATGATGGAAGTGGGAGTCGAAATATCAAAGAGCTGGACAGATCCATACATCATATTCCTTGAGTATGGGAATATCTCAGAAGTAATCAGGTCGAAACACTTCATGATTAAGACAAACCAATATTTTATCGTCGAGGGAAAAATTTTTCCGAAGATCAATTATCCCGTTGTACCTAAGATGCATGAAAGAGGCTCGTTGGGTCGACCATAGAGGAAGCTGGGAAAATTTTTCCGAAGATCAATTATCCTGTTGTACCTGAGATGCATGAAAGAGGCTCGTTGGGCCGACCATAGAGGAAGCTGGGAAAATTTTTCCGAAGATCAATTGTCCCTTTGTACCTGAGATGCATGAAAGAGGCTCGTTGGGCCAACCATAGAGGAATCTAAGATGATGGAAGTGGGAGTCGAAATATCAAAGAGCTGGACAGATCCATACATCATATTCCTTGAGTCTGGGAATATCTCAGAAGAAGTAATCAACTCGAAACACTTCATGATTAAGACAACCCAATATTTTATCGTCGAGGGATA
This sequence comes from Papilionanthe hookeriana x Papilionanthe teres, assembly GCA_022702705.1. NCBI lineage: Eukaryota > Viridiplantae > Streptophyta > Magnoliopsida > Asparagales > Orchidaceae > Papilionanthe > Papilionanthe hookeriana x Papilionanthe teres. Next base: position 112,818,015 of record CM040422.1, on the reverse strand, counting down.
ATTTTTCCGAAGATCAATTATCCCGTTGTACCTGAGATGCATGAAAGAAGACGGGGCAGAAGATGTCATCTAGGAAGTACATCAGGAGAATATGGAAGCCTCTCTGGAGGGAAGACTTTAGCACACTGAATGTAATGATAATGATATTTCGGGCCGACATTGCAGAAAGACGCTGAGAGATTCTCAAGTGGAAGAAAACAATATCCTAAGTACGCACCGTTACAACATCTGCCAACTTATAAACTACAATCCATTGTCACCCCATTACCATTCAGCGTCTGGGGACTTGATATTCTCAGGCCCTTTCTCCCGCCACGAGTTAAACGAAAGTTCCTGCTCATTGATGTTGATTACTTATCCAAGTGGATTAAGGCCAATATGCTTGCTCGGATCACTGCAAAGGTCATTCGAAATATTATCTAGACTGATCTAATCTGTCGATATGGGCTACCACTCGTAATTGTTACAGACAACGTACCATAATTTGCGGATCAAATGGTGAAGGAATTTTTGTCAAAATTAGGAGATCAACTTAAAGTTCGAGTCTGTCCACCATCCTCGTACGAATGGACAAGTCGAGGCAACCAACGAAATCATCATAACCTGCTAAAAAAAAGTTTGAAGGAGCTTAAGAGAAATTGGGCTGAGGTTCTACCATCTATTCTTTGGGCATTTCGAATGAAACCTTCCACAATGATCATGCAAATCCTGTTTATACTCTCAAATGGGATGGAGACCGTGTTACCGGTTGAATATAACCATCACTGTCAGAGAGTAATAGCAGCCTCAGCATTCAACGAAGCATACCTGACCGATTGGCAGGAAGCTAATGATGGAGTGCTGCTTGCGCCTTGTGGAGGAGAAACGAGCCAATCAACCCTCAAGCAAGAAGAGGTGAAGAGATAGATGACTTGGTATTACAACAAGCATGTTCATTGCTTGAGATCTCATGCTAAATAAATTTAACCCAGACGCGCTAGGACAAGCCGTGAGGATGCTCCAGAGCTTATAAGACATTACCCATTCATCATTGACAAGTAGGTCGCCCCAGAGCTTATAAGCTAAAGGTCTACACGAGAAAGGGGGTGCCTCAAATTTGGAGTCGTAATGAATTGAAAACATTTTATCCCTAATGAAAATTTTATATCTCGACAAATAAAAACATGTTATCATTCCCAATCCTATACTTTATTGTTAATTTCATAAAAGTAAATGAGTAATATTTTTCTAATTATGCATACAATCCAAGGCCCGTCAATATTTGGCGAATTGGGAAAGTTCACTCAAGTGATCGCCAAGTTCAACCGATAATAAGGGCATCCGAACTTATCCGCCAGCGGTGGTTCCACCCGAGAATCCAAACTAACAACGATGGGTAATGTCTGATTGGTAAAATCTCTTAAAAACGTACAACAATGCTTGATATTCGATCAGAGAATTGAACCAGATCCGACCCACAATTCTCGTGCATCATGGAAACTCATGTCTCATACCTTGGAACGGGTCAAGCTCTGGCGATAACATTCCCTACCCATTAACGACAAGTTACGCGGTAGCTAGTGTTTGACTCACCCCAACAGCAAGTCTAGAAGATTACCCCCGCGAAGAGTGGGACAAGTTCTACTTGATATATTTGGCATAAGGTGCAATCTGTCCAAGGTGACAACCTGATTGAGCAACCGAGACATGAGAGGTGTAAGACTTGAGTCGGGTGGTGACTCGGTTGATCGACTGAAAATGTTATTAACTTGTAGACTTATCAACCCTCACACACGGGAACTCATAACAACGCAGATCATTCAGATATGAAGATACAACACAAAAACGCATGCACAATAAATGTAAAGCGCAATAACAAAGGTGTGCCCGACAAAAAAATTCCATTTCTCATTTATAATAAAAAAACCACTTCGAATACATTCTAACATCCTTTTTTACAAAGGTCGGGTGAAAGAAAAAGAAGAAGAGAGAAATCTCTCCAAGTAAATTACAGGAAAAAGGCCAAGCATGGCTATACATTCTATGACCCGCCGTCTTCTTGATTGCTCTTTTTCTCCCTCCTCTGAATCAGACAACAGTGTGGAAAAATTCTCCATGTCTGTGTCTTCAGCGGAAACTAATTAGGCCTTCGCCAGATGGTCGACATCAAAGGAGACCCCATCTCTAGAGTTCTCCGTGAGAAAAGCCACCAGAGCCGGATGGGAGGAGAGCTCAACAAAAAAAAATTGTTGGGCGTCTTCATCGTTGCCATTTGGTCGTTCATGATTTGGTTCTCCTCTCGAGTAGCCGAAAGCAGTTCCGACTGCCAGAGCACCTCTGCCCCAGCTAAATTCGCCCTCTACTCCAGCTTCAACCAACTTTTACTCACTCTAACAGTTTCCAATGCTTCTGATGAGAGATGGTTGATTGGAGTTGAAAAGCTTCCTAGGCCATCAAATATTATCTATCAGTCGTTCGACACATGCTGGCAATTTTTGTTCCAGAAGGGCGTCTTTGAAGACGGGAGAATATAACACATTAGCTATCGTGGAAGGATAGAGAGATGTCGCGGGGGAGTCAGAATATCAGTCACTACAGAGGTCTATTAGCGCAAACTTCTCATCCGGGCTCGTGCTCACAACTGCCTCATCTTCTTGCATCGGGATCCACTTGAACGAGTGTCCCTTGCACTTTTTCAGACGACAAAGTAGGCAATTCGATTGAATTGGTCGTGGGGCTTTCTTCTCGCGGTGATGCTCCTCCACGTGGCTGACTAGCTTAGGCTGATCCGACATTCCATGGTGCTTTGACGACGGACCTGCCGGTCGGTCTCCTTGAAGAGATCCAGTTGGGCCACCAAAAACAAGGTGGCTAACCTCACCCCTTGTAAATAACTCAATAAATGTTGGAGCGGCCTAGCGAGGGGTGGCTTACACTAGTCTTAGGGCAAGCAACTGAGCATACCTTCTTCTTGGTCACTCGAGCAGCCACCATTGCCTCCCTCTCAGCTTCACGGGCTTTGGAGGACTTCCAAACTTCTTCAATCATCTCATCGAAGGCTTCAGGTTGCAACACCCTATTGATAAGCGTCGACTCAAGGTATTGGTGGGCCAATAGGTTCTGCCCCCCGGCTTTGCTGGCCTCCATTAACACCCTAGCTGCTGCTTTCCTTATTGTTTTCGACGGGGATTTACTAGACAGGATCGTCAGGCTTCCAGCTTTTCACTTTATTCTCTAGCCCCAATAGCTAGAACTTGCTGACCGAAGAAAACTGTACAAAACCGTTCAGACCAACTTGGAATGAGAACATATTACTGAAGCACGAGATTCTTGACTAGCGGTAGAACATGACAAAGGTCATAATGGTTACGATTGATTTGGGCTTGATCTGTGTGGAGATGACATCGTAGTGGCGAAGATGGAACACAAATCTCGAGACGGACGGTTAGTCAGAGACCAAATTGAAACCGGTCTTTATAGAACAGGAGGTTGGCACTGTACAAAGAAGTAGCTCAATTAGCCTCACCGACGACCTGGAGTTTGATGGTATGGTTGAAGACGCAGGCCTTCCGCAACGAGTCGACTTCGCCTTGAAGCATCCAAGGCCGGTCTCTTAGGGGTCCAATTGTAAACCTTGTGGAAATTAGCGAGGAGCCATTGAGCAGGGCACGAGAATAGAGGATCGGGAGAACGAAATGAAGGGAAAAAGGCGGAGGAAGCATGATTTGGTTTGATTCCATTCTATAAGTTTCATTCCCCCATAACTTTAAGGTACGACTCTTAAGTCTCTTCACTTTCTGATATGGAAGGAACATACATATCTTCATTTACCGTTTATTCATTTACTTTGCTCAATATGGCCAGTCTTTTTGATATGCATGGAAATATGAGGATGATGATTGGCATTTTGTGTTGATGTTTAGCAAAATTGCATAGAAAATTATCATTAATTTTTCCATATTTTCTTTTTTAGCTGAAGGTTGACAACATTGGCTTATCTGTGTAGGTAATACCAATGAACATTCAAGAGAATGTACGCAAGCAGATTGCCCAGGAGTTGAAGATTAACTTGTCATTACAGAATCCATATATTGTAGTGTGTTACCAGTCTTTTTATGACAATGGTGCCATATCAATAGTCTTGGAATACATGGATGGTGGTTCTCTCTCAGATTTTCTAAGGAAAGTTGGATCAATTCCTGAGCCACATTTGGCCGCAATTTGTAGTCAGGCTAGTATTTAACCGATAACTAGTCGCTCTGTAGCAGGAGTGGGCTATTGTACTGAATTTTCAGCTATTTTTTCACCCTCCATCTATGCAGGTACTTCAAGGATTAATATTTCTCCATCATGAAAAGCATATTATTCACAGGGACTTGAAGCCATCAAACATACTCATCAATCATAGAGGGGAAGTAAAGATATCTGACTTTGGTGTAAGTGCTATCCTCGCAAGTTCTTCAGGTCAAGGAGATACCTTTACTGGGACTTACAACTATATGTCTGTGAGTTCAAACTAGAAGCTGTTCGATAAACAAATTGATTTTTATTTGCTTTATTAACAATATCATATCCGGAAACTATTATTCTTGTATTGTGTTGTTTATCAATTATAAAAATTGGGATTAATATTAAAAATTATATTCCCTTTGTTAGCCAGAAAGAATCAGTGGGAACAAGCATGGCTATCTAAGCGACATTTGGAGCTTGGGTTTAGTTATGCTTGAGTGTGCAACAGGCCAATTTCCCTATCCACCAGTTGACAGTTTCTATGAGCTTCTTGAAGCTGTTGTTAATGAGCCAGCTCCTTTTGCCTCCCAAGAACAATTTTCTCCGGAGTTTTGCTCATTTATTTCCTCATGGTCAGTATGTGTTTCCAAATAACTCTACTTTATTTTGTTTCTATTTTTTAAATTTAGTTTCTGGATAAGGGTGTTATCTTCATCCATCTCTGTGTGGTTTAAGCGGATTTTTCATGCATATTATTGTTTTTTCTTTTTCACCATATAGAGGCTGTGACATCATTTTATAGCTAATTTAGACCTGCATATGCGTTTGTTATTTTAAAATGTTCATGTATTTTCAGCTAAATTGGATATTTTTCAAGGGTCAACTTAAGGAGAAAAAAAATTACGATGTCCCAGTAGTTTTCAAGCAGCTATTAGGGCTGTCAAAACGGCTCATTGTTCGCGAGCAGCTTGTGTTTGGCTCGTTAAGAAGCTCATGTTCGGCTCGTTCGCTAAGTTAATGAGCCGAACTCGAACAAAGATTTGTTTGTTCATGTTTGGCTCGTTTTAGCTCAAAATATTTCTCGTCAACTATATATATATATATATATATTTTTTTTCTGACGAGTAGTAGTTTAAAAAATTTAATTGCGTACAAGGCTACAATGATTTATAATCAATTAAAAGTATTAATTAAGAAAATAGAATATAATTATTAAACTAGATTCATATGATGTTTTAATATAAATAATAATTTTTAAATCTTGCCCCAATCCTTAACGTCTTATAGGTACATGTTTAGGATTGTCAAAACAACTCTTAGTTCGTGAATGACTCGTGTTCGGCTCGCTAAGCAAACGAACCGAACACGAATACACTTTTTTAGCTCGAAATATAAACGAGCGGAACACGAGGCTCAACTCGTGTTCGACTCAGCTCGTGTTCGGCTCGTTTACACCCCTAGCAGCTACTAAGTATTGTCCTTCTTTTGGCTATTTTTATGCCAAATTATAGTTTTAACCTTGGTTCTATATTGCGGGGCATTTTCACTAATCTTTTTAGTCGGGATCAAATGTGTGTGGCCTAGTCACTTATAGAATTTTAGCTTGCGAGTTATTCAATTGTTTATTATTGATTGGCACTTACTTTTAATGTATTGGGTAACAACAAAATCTCTGAAATTAAAATTGAGAATGGTAGAAACGAAAATATTAAAATGCATGTCCTGTAACAAAAAGTTAAATATGTGATAAAGCTGAAAAGGGTATAATTGGGAATGCTTATATCAGATAATGTTTGGACTATCATATATTAAAGATGACAATCAGAATTATAGATTTAAATGAGCTGAAATATATTCATATAAAATTAGTATAGAGGGATTTGGAAGAAAGAGGTATGAACCTAAGTTAATATTAATAGATGTTTCCAAAAGGATTTGTAATGATTAATTGTAACACATCTTTCAACACTCTGCATTAACAAATAAATTGTAGCTCTCAAGCTTCCCCACTAGTTATGCAGAGCACTGAAAGAGTGCTGAGGGCTCTCTATTTGCAGTGGTTCCTAAGCTTCCGGAAGACTTATGGAGTGCAGGAGTTAGAGAATTGGCTCCGACGACCATTAAAAATTGGGCTGCTGAAGTAACTCGGAAGGTTGCTTCGGACTACAATAATGACAAAGAATAAATTTTATTCTAAGACCGATTGCAGCTCTAAAATATATGTTCCCAATCACTTCACATTGGTTGTGGGACCGGCAGAAGTTGATTCTTTTTTTTTTTCCTTTTATTTTTTCTGGCGCTTCATATGAATTTTGATAGTAGTGGAAGAGCTGATTCCACCAGCTAATGGGGAGAATAATTGGCGCATTAGGATCTCTTGTAAGGGTGCTCGGGCGAAAAATGCGAGTATGGATTTGGGCCTTATATTAGCTCTCCAGCCTATTAATCCCCACATTTTCGCATTATTATTTATGAATTATAAGTATGAAATAACTCATTCTTTGTGACCGCCGTGCTAAAGATCTGCTTGCCATTGTTGTGCTATGCTACATTTTGCTAGGATGTTTTTTGTTGTGTTCTTTACTAATGCCGCTTATCTTTGGTAAGATTATTATTGTAAATCTTGTTAGTTAAGCCATTTGGTAAAAAATGGCTGATTGTTCAAATGATTGGAGGATTGAAATAAATAGTATTATGAATTTCATATTATTATTGTTGCATGCTTAAATTACTCACTTTGAGAGTGCTAAAGAAAGTATTGGACTAACCAGATAGAAATGAAACTGTGAGCACATACAAGTACTAAATAGAAATAGTAAATAAAACAGCAAAGAGATATGAGCACCAATGAATTTATCTGACCTAACCCAAAAGTACAGTTCAATGATTGAGTTGCTTGTAGAACTTTCTTAGAGTCTCAATTATTTTTTCTTTTTAAAATCAATTATATATTGTTTTGGTGATTCGCTTTTAGTTAAAACATATAATCATAAAATTCAACATTCTTTCCTTTATATTAAGTAAAAAATTACATCCATCATTCTTGGTTATGTCATACCATCTTTTTCCATCCAAAACGGTATTATATTGTGCAGTAGAGATCATTCTTTGTAATAAAGTTTTCTCACAATTTGTGAGATGTAAATTGATTTAATGATAGCCAAAGATTATATAAGAAAGTTCATGCCAATATAGTCAAATATAGAGTCAGCTAAAGCATTGATTCTCAACAAGGGATAATTATCTTTTTGATAGGTTGAATTTGAGATTTGTGAAAGTCTATACACATTCGACTTTTGTTGTTAGATTTCTGCACCATTATAATACTGATAATGCATTATGGATATTTTCTTCTTTGACTAAATCTCTTGGCAAATAGACTCTACAAATGTTGTCGTGAGTGGCTTTATCCTCTGCTAGTTGGTCCGGCCCCGTGATCTGCATTGAGTTTGTGATAAGCGATGCCAACACTCACTATTGGCATTTCCTCCGCTGATTAGGCAAGTGGATCTTTGTCGTCATTGAGAGTTAAAATGTAAATCATGAAGGATGGAAATCAGACAGCTAATTTAGGAGTTTTCTATAAGTAGTAGCATCCTTATTTAAATTATGTTTAATCTCTTTATTATGATTTATTCCTTTTTAGCTGAATATTTAGATTAGGAATATGTATTACTAAGTTACCTAAAATAGATTATGCTCTTTATTTTGTACATAAAATAGAATGTAAGATTATTATTTAATGGAATGAAAGTAAAGGGAAAAGGGATCAAACCTATTCAAGATTCAACATATTTTTCTCAAAACTTTGACATGGTATCAGAGCCAAATTTTAGCCCTAACCACCGATAGTAGTTGGAGGACCGTCAAGACTCCCTTCCCGCCGGTCTTCTTGTCGGACGGGAAGAGATGAACTATTTCTTTGCATTGATTCTCGCTCGTCTGTTCGTGGTCTCATTATTTCTTCGTCTGCCTCGTCTTCGTCTGCCTCGTCTTCTTTGATTCATCTTCTTCTATTGCAAATCTCTGAGTCTCGCCAGGACAGCTCTCCTGGCTCGTCGTCTTTCTCGTCTCCCTACCATCCCCTCGCATTCATCATCGTCGTCACTTCGAACTGGGTTTGCTCGAGCTCCACTTCGTTCTCCTTTTATAAGCACGGAGTCAATTTTCAAGACTGCTTCGTTCTCCGCTCGATTTGCCCGACCTTCGCTCTGGTTCGCCTAAATCCTCGTCAGCCTCGTCTGTCTGCTTCGACCTCCTCTCCGCTCGAATGCTCTGCTCGTTTGCTCATCGGGAGCGCTCGTTCGTGTCCTTCTTTGAGTTCTTAGGCATCTTCGTCTGCCTTTCGTCTTCTTAGTTTGCGACATCTTCGATCCATAGTGGAGTTGAAGGAAAACCGCCGCTTCTCTGCGCTAACCGCAGCCTCTGCCGTAGCTGCGGTCTTCTCGTCGCCTCACATTTGGCTCCATCTCTGCTTCGTCTTTCCAGATTCTACTCCTCCTCGCCATCAAGATTCCCATTCCCTTCGATCCACCATTCGTACTCCCACCTCTTCTCGACAGTCAATTGTCACCGTGCCGCCGCACCGTCTTTCCCTCCCTTGACTCGAACGCGAGGCAGCTGCATCATCGCTTTCGTTGACCTGGATGAGCTCCATACGTCCTCACCGATGATCCCGTTCCTTTGTACTTTAGTTGCTGTTTTGCTGATCCGTCATGTTTTCTTCATGAACAAGTAGCTCATGGCTACTGGATTTTACCCAAACACAAGGAATAGAAGTTGGCATCTTTCACTACTTCTTACGCTTCACTTCATCTGCTTCGACTTTGGCTTCTTCGTTGCACTCAAGGATTGAAGGCTTCGACACTCCTTCCTAGACGCACAGCTTCGACATCTTGGCTTCAACATTTTTAGTGTGAAAATTAAGGAACAAATCGTCCTCGTCACCGCAGGAAGAATCAATAGCACTTGGATCGTATAACAGGACGCGGATTCTATTTGTGGGCTATGATCGATAGCATTTGGGTCAGGACACTGATCCTACTTGTAGGCTATCATTGATGGCATTTGGATCGTGTAACTGGATCCTACTTGCGGGCTATGATTGCCAGCATTTGGGTCGGGATGCGGATCCTACTTGTAGGTCATCATCGATGACATTTGGATCGTGTAACTGGATCCTCCATGTGGGCTATGATCGATAGCATTTGGGTCAGGACACGGATCCTACTTGTAGGCTATCATCGATAGCATTTGGATCGTGTAACTGGATTCTATTTGTGGGCTATGATCGATAGCATTTGGATCGCGTAACTAGAAGCGGATCCTTCTTGTGGCTATGATGGAATTTCTGGAGCACAATGATAAATGATTTCTTGCTTTTCTTTGCTCAAATCATGTTATGGTTCAGAAATTATCTGTAAGGCTTCAACATTGTTAGTTTTGGCACTTTCCGCTTCGACACTCACGTCTTGAGGATTATTGGTCCTGACAAAGTTTTTTGTTGGCAAATTGATGTTTCCTGATCAGTCAGCATCAATTTGAGGGGGGATGTCAATCAAGAAAGGATGAAAATCAAACAACTAATTTAGGAGTTTTCTATAATTAGGAGCATCCTTATTTAAATTATGTTTAATGTCTTTATTATGATTTATTTCTCTTTTTAGCTGAATATTTAGATTATGAATATGTATTACTAAGTTACTTAAAATAGATTATGCTCTTTATTTTGTACCTAAAATAGAATGTAAGATTATTATTTAATGGAATGAAAGTAAAGGGAAAAGGGATCAAGTCTATTCAAGATTCAACATATTTTTCTCAAAACTTTGACAAAAATCAATTCACAATATAACTCAACATCAAAGGTTGTACTTACCCGAAAAGTTCTACTACAATCTCCCTCTTAAACAACAACTTCTACTACTACTATAGTCTCCAGTTGTGCGTCCTTTTCGAGTTTCAAGCTATAGGATTTATTTTTGGACACTACCTACAACTTCTAAGTAATAGGCTCTCAACTTTGGCAAATCTCCTCTCACAGTCCCTATCTATCATCGTAGGCATTTAGCTGTGACATGATAATGTAGATAAAACTAATTTAAAAGTATTTTATAATGGCCAACTGAAGATGACTTTATAAATAGTCGACACATCTACTACAATGAGTCGGGCATGTGCGGGCTTTGAAAATTCAAAAATGCACCCCGGACTCTCGTCGAAAGCTTAACACAGTGTTTGTTAAGTTTCTGGGTCAAATTTTCATAAGGCAGATGAGATAGTAGATAAGATACTACCCAGATATTTCACCGTCATTTTGCAAGAACTGTAAGATCTGGGGTTCGAGATTTCCCATAGGTGCAAAATCCTATGGTTAATGACTTCTCCCGATAACGGGAGTTCATTTTCGATTAAGCCTAGTCATTAGGCGCTAAGTATTCAGACTTAGCATATAATAGCAGTAAATTTGAGAATTTAAATTATAAAAATTATCATCGTCGTGAGCTTAAAGCGGATGGTGGGGGAAACGATGATGAATTAGATTAAGATCCGGTGGCTTTGTCACCTCGAGTTGTCGTGGACCCTGGTCTACTTTGTTATCTGAGGTAGTTGACCTAACTTAACAGAGGATCATTGTCAGCAACCACGTGTTGCTTCGTCCAAGGGGACCTTGTAGACCCGGGGTGAATGTTTGTCTGAGAAGTCTTATATAAATCGACCTTAGCTTATAGAGGCTTTTTGCCTTATTAAATATACACTATGATTCAACACGCAAAATGACAGATTGCCATTGGGGAACAGACAAGCTACAACCGTAGCTGTAATATAAATGTCTTTTTTGTCGACAAACCACATAGTTAGATGGCTATGATCGTAACCGCTTTTTTGTGGGGCAATTTGGTAGCAAGAATTACACGTAGAAAAGGCTCGGGTCACGTCCTTACTGGCATAGAATTTATTTTGAGCATGAATTTAGTAGTATATTTGATCTGACATCGACTCTTTGTGAGCTCGAGTCAACATTAGATTTGTCCACCTCGACAAACGATTGTAGAGGGTCGATGGATCTTTGCTTTAAGCATTAAGTGATAATTTTTCATTTAAATACTATCATTTTTTATGATTTAAATTAATTTAATTTTATAAATAAACCCATCCGGTTGGAATTTATGATCAACACGGCCATCATCGAGATTGATTCATAACTTATACCACTAAAAACACTAGTCTTGTTACCTCTAGTTCTCGGGATTAGACTGACTCAATAGAGGCTCAATCTTTGCAACTCCATTCCCAATAAAAAAATGATCAAATTGACCGAAGTGTGGGACTTACGATTTTGCCCTATAGGCAACAAGACCCGTTGCCCGTGCAATGTTCTCGGACGCAAAAGCTTGAATATTTAGAAGCACGCTGATGCACATGCAAGTACTTTAATATGTTAATTTTGACTGACTTTTAGGTGATTCTATTATTATTCTTACGAATATATCATCGTTGAGATGAGTGCAAATCTTTTTATTTGAGCCCTCAACTTTGCCTTCTGTCCGCTCGTGCATTTGAGATTGAAGATACGATGACAATTAAGGCGAAAAAGACTGATTTGATATTTAGAATTATGCATCTCTCTCATGCTTAGCTCCCATTTGAATGTTCAAGTCGACCCCCCATTTGAATGTTCAAGTGGACCTTCCACAGGTTTTATTCGAGCTTGTCGACGAGTCATCAAGTCCCATGTTAGTCTTATGCAAGTTTTATTTATATTTAATTTTATCTTTAAGATGATTTATGTACTCGTTCCAGCTTTTAATATGTAGTTTAGAAGCATTCATTTGGATTACATTTTAGTCCCAGTGAATCCAATTGAATTGCTCTTTTATGATCGGCATTTTGACATAAATCCGACAACATTTCGATAGCCTCCATACGTCATCTCTGCTTAGGGGACTACATCGGAAAACTAAGGTCTTCCTACCACGCTTAAAAATGTGTATAGTCAGTTTCTTCAACATTGCGGCCTGGGGGTGTTCATAACCCACGCTTAAAAAAGTGTGCGTGAGACTTTGTGTACCTGCACAAAAATAATAATAACACACACGCGGTGCCATTCCGGTCGCATCAATAAGACGCAGACGGGAACATCTTTGGGAGTAGGTGGGATGCATGAGAGATCAAAATTGCCAAGTAGTCATTCTCCTTGGTTCTCCTCTCACCTTCATAGACCTGGATCAAGACATTAGGTTGACTGTTTTGGTAGGTTGAGAGGACCGCTCCTTCTTAGCAGGAATGGTGGTTTGCAGGTTTTATTTATTTATTTATTTTTTATTTTTTTATTTTTTTATTTTGGGACGGTGAGGAAGCAGGTGAAAGCTTGTGGAGCTTGGTTTCGAGCAAGGAAAAAGGTGGTTGCTGGGTTGAGCAATGAAGGAGAGCTGGGACCCTTGCGTGGAAGAGTGGAGACGGACGAGCTTGCTGGTGGATTTCGGGTAGAAGCAGAGAGAGATTCAGGAAGTGGGTTTCTGTGAGAAGAGAGCAGGTGCGCGTGAGAAAAGAGGGAGGAGCGTGGTGAGGCGAAGTACTTGCGTGAGGTGAGGAGCGTGGTACTTGCGTGAGAGGAACGGGCAAGAAGAAGGTTGGGTTGTGCTCACGGATAAGGGAGAGCAGAGGAGAAATACCACGGGGGAGAGAAAGTCTGTGAGAGAAGGCAGCCTGCAGGTTGTGGCGGTGGGAGTTCACTGGAATTGAGGGGCAGCGGGGATGTCATGGCTGGGGTTTTCCAGAGTGGAAGTCGTTGGTGGGAGGAAAGCCCGTCAGCGAGTGACCAGTGTGGCTGGAGTGGGAGATGCTTCGGGTAGGTAGAGGCGCTTAAGGAAGGAAGCAGGGAGCGAGTGGTTTTAGGGGTTCTTTTGCTTGCGTGAGATGAGAGTGCAGAGACGGGTTTACTTTTGGCGGGAATGGAGTCGCTAAAGGGGGAAATTATTGCATACGGACAACATACGCTGCGCTGCGTACGTTGTCCGCTCGAATAACCAGCGAATAACTTTCGCGGTTGTGTATTTCAGGATTATTGGGTCGTTATTGCGGCATTAATTCCAAAAATCTTCCAATAACCCCCTAATAACACCCCAATAACCTCTGGGTTTTGTGAGGTTATTGGGGCATTAACTCAAATAACGCTGAAATAACTTTCTAATAACCTTCCAATAACCTTTGCGGTTCCATTTTGATGTTATTCATAGGGTTATTATGGGTTATTGGGAGGTTATTTGTGGACAACGTACGCAGCGCTGCGTATGTTGTCCGTATGCAATAATTTCCCTCTTAAAGGTGAGTATTTTAGCATATATTTGTCTTTTTTTCATACGGAATGTGATGAGTTGCTGGGGCAGGAATTGGGCGGTTGATAAGATAATTCTTATCATATATATATATAATATTATAAATTGAAGATTAATAGAATGCATATAATTAACTTTCTGCGTGGAAGGCTTTTTTGTAAATTCTTACAAGTTTGAGTTTCGAATCGTGTGCCATCAATTCATATATGAAACTCCAGCAATATGGGTTTCTTCTTTAGATAAATTCGACGTCTCGAACTCACTCGCACTGTCGTTTTATTATCAGAGGTCGCCGGGGCGACTTTCGATGACATTCATGATGATTTGGGTCCAAATTATGTACGACCCGCCGATAATTCATCGATTTCACTATGCTTATGCTTTTTGATCTTAGAAGACTCCTCGGTGGTATACAATACATGTGATTAAAATTGACATTCATTCATCATGTGACAAGAGGCTTTTCATTAACACAATTTCTTATGTATATATTAATATATTCATTATTGGAGAAATGGAGTGACAGATCAGGGGTTGATAGATCTTGCTTGGAGACCTATACGCGTCGTGAAAATCTGGTAAATTTATGACGTAAATGTGTACAAATTTCATACGAGATTTTGGCCCGAAGGAAAAAAATCTTTTAATTCTGGTGTTTGTATTACACAAACAATAAGCCGGACGACGAGATAGACTATCATGGGATTTTGGAAGAAGTTGTTGAACTACCTTATCCATACTCTATTGGAGGAAGTGTATTCCTATTCAACTGTACTTGTTTCGATCCTGTTTTTGGTCGTGGAATAACGGTAAACCACCTATAAATACCACAAAAGTGAAAGTGAACAGAAGATACTAAATTAGATCTTTTCATTCTAGCCTAATAGGTGATTCAGGTATACTATCTTTGATATCCACATAGAGCAAGGGATAATGTTGATTGGACGGTTTTCATTTCGAGTGAAACTTCTGTAACCTAGCCTAAAGCAAAGAAATAACACACTCGAGCAAATGCAATGGGCTCACAACCCTGCCTAGAAAGGGCTAGCATCTAAACCACATAATTACATTTAAAGCCATGCACAACCAGTCTCAATGAATACAAGATAAGGTATGTTATTATTTTATTATGAGTAATAGGTCTTACGACTTGATTATAAATCAAGCTGCCTATGTATGAATGATATGCATAATATCCTAATACTAATGTGAATATATTTTTGTAATTTTAAGAAATAAATATTTTCTAACTTACCACACTCAAGTGTTTTATTCTCTTTTGGTTAATTATTTGTGCCTAGTGAACCAGAGCATACTATTTAATAAGTTATGCATGTCTTTGATGATGAATTCTTAGAGGATCAGTTCATAAGGCTAATTGATATGCAGAGGGTAGAACTCACTCTTCCATGAGGCAATGGTTCTCACACTATAAACCGTCCCCTTTTTTCAATGTGTTAGTGCCCGCAGTATAAGGAATATAAGCAAGATGGATATGCACATGCTTATGATAATGTTTTTGTGGTTACCCCTAAATAGAAATGAGGATTCTAGTCAATTTTATTTGATGTTAAATCAAGGTTGTTTCATATGCATGATGTTTGTTAGGGTTGTGAATGCAATGATTTACGTAATTTTTTTGGTGGCGAGTTTCATTTAATTTTGAAATCTTAAGTTAAAGTTATTTGTTTTGTTTGGATAGAAAATCTAGTCCTCAAATTAGCCTACCGATAATCCAGGAAAAAAGTTACGATAAAACCCCGGTCTAAAATAGATGCAAACTTATCAAACAAACAAAAGAATAAGGACAGTCAGTGGGAGCCAATCCTGGACCTATGTCAGAATCATTGGTTGACATCATCCGAACCACCATTGTTAGTTTAGTTGATGTTTATCCTTTTGCTTTTATGTTCATCCTCTTGTGGATGGTTCAGACGTTGAGAGTTAATCAACCCAAACACACCCTAACTCTATAAAGAAAATGATCACTTGAGAGGAAATAAACCCTAGGTTACTACGATAGCCTAACTGTCTTAATTTGTAGTAGCTCCGCAAAACAGAGATAACACATCTTAAGCTTATGATGGTAGCCTAAAATGATTTAAAGGAAATCCATGTCGACCTAATACAATGGTGAATAATCTACAGTCCTAGCAAATCTTCAGCTAGCAAACAAAAAAATCAAAACACAAATTCTATCTATTCCTTTGACGTCTGCAAGGGTTAGTGCCTTATGATGTTTAATAGTGGGTGCATTATGAAGTGAGAAGATTAATTAAGTTTTATTTTGAGACTGCCCTGGTCAAGCGGGGTCATTAGTTTTGGACTACTTAGAAGAGGTGGTTATCCTATTATGACTGGAAGATTCAGCAACTACGGATTGCGTCGTCCAAGACATCTTCATAGACTTGAAGAGTTAATTATTATTAGTGTTCAAGTTGCATTCTGTTTTGTTTATTCGTTAGAGGTTTACTTTAATATTTCAGACATGCTTGCGCTATTCATTTTATGACTAAACATCGTTTGAGCAACTTCGCCGATTGTCGTGGTGATTTGAGCTTAAATTTTGCACATCACGCCTAAAGTCCGTTGTTTTCATCATGCTTGTTCCTTTCTCTCATGATAGACTTATCTTTATGCAATTTTGACATTATGAACACAATGGCGGAATCGGATTTGCAATCATGCATCATTTGGATAAATTTTGACAAACATTGTGGTATTTCACATTTGATCGCGTGTAGCATTCTTCATTTGTTACTCTCACCATGACCGCTCAACTCATTTTGTAGAGTATATGTGTGGGTCAGCAGAATGTCAGTATAGTGTATTTCTCCTTCTCCCTAGGGAATGGGTAAGCTTGATTACTTCTAAAATTTCTTTTCGCTCACCATATAAACAGAATAATATTTCAAAGTAGTGATAAGATGCAAATTTCTTTATTTCATTTTCTCACTGACATTTATAAATAAAATATTCACTGAACTCCTAGAATCTATCAATTTACTTTCTATTGACAATTTGCAATTAGCGCAATGATCACAATAGTATCATTGCATTGATTCTTATTAGCAGGTTGATCTGCCTTTGTGAAATTGATTCATGGCAAACAACCTGCTGATCGTCAAGAAGAACTTGTTAAATTTATCTCATCAGACCGAAATTGTTTAAGACTCAACTATCGAGATTCTTCTGGTCCTACTCCATGAATGGGTAAGACTACTGCTATGTGTATAGTCTGCAAATATTTGCTGAATTTGGGCTTTCTCAGTAGGTTTTTCTCCGCCTCCTTGTGCTCTATAGTGTGACTCTCTTTTGGGCTTTTCTACCTTTTTAGTTTCTATTAAATTCCTTTGATATTTGCAATATTCAGTATCATGACTATGATCTCCATGATAAATACAGTACTTTTTTGGGTTTCGCAGGTGACAATTGGACTTTATATGCAATGGCATTTTAAACAGTCCTTATTTTGTATTGTTTCCAATAGCTTTGTCATAAAGACCCTCAAGGGAGTCATAATATGAGCTTGATAGATAGGAAGTGACAACCTCCTCTCCACATGGCGATCCACTTAGCCTCCCGCAAAATGATCTCACCTCTCAAAGGGACGAACTTGACTTTTTCTCAAAACTTTCCCTAGCTCCATGCTCAGCAGGACAACTTTCATACTGGTTAGATTACTGAAAGTTCTTCTGATGGTATTGCTCTTTGTTCTTTTTCATTTGAAGTACCTAGCAATGAGTTGTATTCTTTATTAGAAATGAAATATTGGCCTGCTCCAACAATTTAGAAAGCGTCATTATATGTTGTACCCGAGAGCATAATAAAATGAACATTCCCTTAGGCTTTGGATGAGTACAACTTGAGCTATTGTAGGTTCCTGATTATTCGCCTCCGACGTCTCCTAGAAACGAGTCACAAAACTTTAAAAGAATTCTCTACTCTTTGGGCATTCACAATAATGCTTGCGAACTCTTCTATGGTTTCTGCACATTGGCGAATTGTGAAATATACTTTATTTGAACTCGGTAAGCAAAGTGTTGTGGGTCCCTCCTATGAAACCTTAAGCCTTCTTATTGAAAACCGGAAGTCAGTTTTCCACTATTGTTAATAATTAAAAGAAATTTGATTCTTTTTATTGGAAAGAAGGATGAACCATTGCTACCCCCATTTGACGCATTCTGTTTCCTTCTCTCATTGTACACGAACCTAGGGAAGGCTGGTGACTTCATAGTATTCGGTGGCAGGAATTGTTCTCGCGACCCAAAAGATTTCAGGGTAACAACGTGAAAAAGAATTTGAAGTAAGAAAATTTGATGTTTCATGAACTTGATGAGATTACTAAACCTTTTTGTGTTTGATTGAGTTAATGTATACCACCTATTTGGTAATGGTTGATTATTGATTTCCTCTAAGAGTGCTCTAGAGAACCTCATTAAGTTCATTAGGGGAGGTGTTTAAGTGGCCTATGGTCTCGTGATTTTCAACCTTTTTAGGGGTTTTCCATATAAAAATTTGGTATTGCTTTATTTTGTTAGTTTCTTCAACATTTTCATTGTGTGCTTGTAGTGTAGTGGATTTTTGGCTTGTTTTTTTAGCAAGCGGTATCAGAGCTAGGTTTTTTAAGGATTATCTTGCGTTAGCCGAATGAAGGAGTCAACTAATAACAAGAATACAATGATTAAACTTGCATCAACCAAATACTTGATTTGGAAATCATGTATGGAGGGCTTGCTTTGTTTTTTGGACCTAGAAGATACTTTTAAGTGATAAGGGCAAACAAACAGAGATGTCTGATAAAGATTAGACTAAGTTAAATAGAAAAGTCGTTGGCAAGATTCGAAGATTGGTAGAAAACTGTGTTTATCAATATGTTGCTAATGAGATAATGCCAGCAAAGTTCAGAATACTCTTAAGAGAGTTGGATGAAATAAAAATGCACAGAGTAAAGCCTTCCTTTTCAGAAAATTGATGTATCTCAGGTATACTCGTGGGATTGTGATGGCCAAAAACTTACCACGAAGTAGATCGGTTAATCACGCAAGTATATGTGTCAAGTAATAATGCGGTTAAAAAGTACCATATATTGATTCTACAAGGAAAAGGCTAAGAAATATTATGAATGACGAATCTCCAGTTTACTAAATGTCTAACCTAGTTCAGCATGATCACAAACAAGAGATGAAGTTTTTAAAATCCTACTCGAAAACAGAAAGAAAATTAACGAGGTTGAAAAACAAAGGAAAACAAGAAACAGATAAATCTTATGATTCTTTAAGAGAGATGAGGCTTGCGCCTCTGTGATTTAGGAATTGTGGTGGTTTGTGGTATTCTTAGACTATGTTATAGTTGTCAACAAGGATAAAAAATTCTTCTTATGCCTATGCCTAGGTCGAAGGAAGATTAAGATCCATGAAGTTAAATTCTCTTAATCTCCATAGCATTCTGCAAGATTATTTTGATCCCCTTTCTAGGTTGCAAAATCTTGACTTGCCCAAATTTTATAGTTAACATTTCATTTCTCTACGCAACAGGTAGAAGTAGATCACGAAATATGTTAACATCATAATTGGCCACACTAGGAGCAAATAAAATCCAATGGTTAACACAACAACATAGACATGAAAGCTCGAGAAAACATTACTGGGGAAAACAATTCGAGAAAACCACAGAATCACGATCCTTCCATCACAGACACGCGAAAATGAACTTAACCACTCATGTTAGAAAGGACGATGGAAATTAAATTCATAGAAACTATTGTTGCAAGTAAAATTAGACAATAAGAACTCACTAATTAATATGTTCTTTCATTCACAGCAGCATATCTCTCTCTCATACAATCTACTCTCAAAATCAATAAGAAAAATAGAAAAGAAATGGAAAAGAAAAAGCCCTTGGGACTTCAACCTTAAGCAAGAAAGAAATCCTATGAGAGAAGCTCTCCAATCCTTACAAATTCTATCTCCAGTTGTCCCCAATGGCTCCCTTTTTCTCAAAGCCACCCTAAGATCTCTTTTTATAACCACATTTTCGGATTTGGCAAAAAAATTCTTTCCAAAAATTTTTCTCGCTTCGTCGGCGTGGTCACGCCCGTAATCTGGATAGGATGGCATGGTCATGCCCGATACAGGCGCGATCACACCGGGCCTAGGAAAGAGCAGCGTGGTCACGCCAGTTCTGGCTGTTATTTCCTTGGTTTTTCTCGTTTTAAAACGTGCATACGAACTCCTATAATCTGCACATCACCAACAAGAAACTTTTCACGAGTGTAAATCTATGATAAATAAGGCAAAATAACATGTAAAATGCAGGAATAAAAGCGGGTGAAATCACATAAAATTGACTTATGTCAGATTGCATTTTTCAACCTCTTGAATGTTGTTCAGTGGATATTGAATCAATTAGCGGCATTGGATATGAAGTTGGAACATGGGGTTCTTGCATTTGTTTGATCTGTTCCATGCCGGATAATTGGATGACTTTTATTGTTTCTCTTAGTAATTCCACTTCAAATGACCTTCTCACCTTGAAGCTAATGAAAGAGAGTATGCTAAATGAAAAAAATATAAGAAATGAGTAAGGGATAACGGTACAGAGTCACATTTTAGTTTAAGAGAAACGGGGTAGAAGCAAGAGCAGAAATCATAAGGGTTGTGAAAGTTATGACAAATCAAGAGAAAATTTTCAAACAAAGAATGAGTTCATATGTTATCAATGTGATAAACTGGGGCATAAGCGGGCTCAATGTAGACTGTTAGAAAATTGAAAAAAGTAGAAGCAGAAAGACGAAATAAAGAAAAATGATGCTAATATAGCAGCTGCTACAGATGTGGATGTTATTACTCTTTGTGATAGCATCAGTATTAATCTCACTTGCAGGATTCTCGTTGAGTATTTGATTATGGTGTTTTATATCATGTCACTTCTTGTAATGATGTGTTTTCTTCTACAGTGAGGGTGAATTTCACCATGTGAAGATGGGAAATGATGCAGAATTCAAAATGGTGGGCATGGGTGATGTCTACGTGATTACTGATGCTAGCTGTCGATTGTGTCTGAAGAATGTGAGGCATGCTCTTAAGATCCACTTGAATTTGATCTTTATTGGTATACTCGATGATGAAGAATACCATAACCACATTGGTGAAGGTAAATGGAAGCTCACCAAGTGGTCTTTAGTGGTCGCTAGAGGAAAGACACAATTCTCCTTATTAGATGGAGGCTCAGCCTTACACGGGAGAAATGAATGCAGAAGACATCATCTATGAATCAGAATGGTATGCGACTGATATGCAACTCTAGGACTTTAGTATATGCGACTTGGACACATGAATTAGAATGGTACGAAGAAGCTCTTCCCGCACAACTTATTCCTAATCGTATGAGCACTTGAGAGTTTTTGGATGCGGTCATTTGTGCATGTTCCTACAGATGAGAGGTCTAAACTTGATAGCAAAACAAAACAATGCATCTTCACCGGGTATAAATTAGGATCCGGTTGGCACTAAGGTTATCAGAAGTAAGAGTTGTTTTCTTTGATGATAAGACTAGTGCAGATTTTGATAAATCCGTTGAGTCAAAGTATAACAGTGAAGAACATGTTGATTCAGGTATAAGTCGTCCAACTACAGTGCATCATAATAATGACAGAGGTATGCATGTTGATGAGCCACTTCCAGCTGATGAGGATTAAATTGATGAGAACATAGAAGAGACACCAATTGAACCTTTTTTAAAAAGATTCAACAGAGAGAGACAACCATTTAGGAGATATTCTACAAGCGAATTTGTGATGACTTATCTGGAAGTTTTGTCACATGAGAAGAAAGAAAGTGGTTGAGTGTCATAGAAGATGAGATGAGATCCTCGGATGAGAACTGGACTTACGATTTGGTGAAACTACCAATGAGCGTGAAAGCTTTAAAGAACAAATTGGTATTCAGATTGAAGCCAGAGCATAATTGCTCACAACCAAAATACAAAGCAATGTTGGTTGTGAAGTGATTCGGTCAGACACAGGGTATCAATTTCACTGAATTTTTCTCACTAGCGGTGAAGATGAGTTCGTTTCGAGTTGTACTAGGATTAGCTGCCAGTTTGAGTTTTAAAATGGAACAACTTGATGTAAAGACAGTCTTTTTTCACGGCGATTTAGAGGAGATTTACATGGAGCAGCCTGAAGGCTTCAGAGACAAAGAGAAAGATCTTGTTTGCAGATTAAGAAAAAACTTTATATCGGCTCTAGCAAGCACTAACACAGTTGTACCAAAAATTTGATGCTTTTAAAAAACAATTGGGTGCAGTAAAACTACTTCTGACCATTGTGTTTTTATAAAGAAAGTCTCTAATAGTGATCTTGTAATTCTTTTACTATAGGTAGATGATATATTAATCATTGTTCATGATGCGACTAAGAGTGAGAAGCTCAAGTGAGAACTCATTAAATCTTTTTGCCATGAATGATTTGAGTCCAACGAAGCAAATACTTGGGATGAAAATTATTCGTGAATGGAAGAAGAACAAGCAATGGTTATGTCAGGAGAGGTACATAGAGAAAGTTCTTGAAAGATTCATTATGAGCAGCGCGAAGCCAGTTGTATCTCTATTTGTAGCTCATTATAATCTTAGCACTAAACAATGTCCTACAAGTGGGAATAAGAAGAAAGAAATGAAAAATATGTCTTATGCATTTACTGTGGGCAGCTTGATATATGGTATGGTATGTATAAGACCAGATATTACTCATGCAAATTGCATTGTTAATCGGTTTCTTTCCAATCCAGCTTGGACTACAACTTACTTGATTTTTAGGTATCTCAGAGGTTCTTTCAAAACTTATTTATGCTATGGAAATGATAATCCTATTTTGGATGGTTACAGAGATGCAGATATGGCTGGTGATGTGGACTAGAGAAAGTCCACTTTGGGATACTTGGTTACTTTTGCAGGTGGAGTTGTTTCATGGCAATCTAAACTACAGAAGTGTGTGGTTTTATCAACAATTGAGGCTGAGTATATTATGGTCACAAAAGGTTGCAAAGAAGTCTCATTGATGAAGAATTTCTTACAAGAATTGGGCAATAAGCAAGATAAGTTTGTCTTATACTATAATGGTAAGAGTGTAATTAATCTCAGTAAGAATTTCACATTCCACTCACGTTCGATGCATATTGATGTGAGATATCATTGAATTCTTAATGTGTTTGACTTAAATATGTTACAACTCGAGAAGATCCATGCCGATGAGAATGGTTCTGAGATGATAACAAGTATTATCAAAAGCGAATCTTATAGCATGTCGAAGGATCATAGGTATGGGAGAGCCATTTCTCCATGTGATCGGGATGTGGAGATTGTTCTGGGTCCCTCCCATGTGAAGCCTTCTGCCTTCTCATTGAAAACTGAAAGTCGGTTTTCTACTATTGTTAATAATAAAAAAAATTCGGTTATTTTTATCGACAAGAAGGACGAACGCTTGCTACCCCCATTCAATGCATTTTTTCCCCTCATCTCATTGCAGTTCTCAAACTTAGGGAAGGTCGACAACTTCAAGACATTCTGTGGCAGAAATTGTTCTCGTGACTCGGAAGATTTTAAGGCAACAACGTGAAAGGAACCCGAAGAAAATTTGATTTTTCTTGAACCTAATGAGGTTACCAAATCTTTTTGATGTTGGATGGAGTTGATGTATACTAACTATTTGGTGATGGCTGATTATTGATTTCCTATAAGAGGGTTCTAGAGAAGAACTTTGTGTACCGATTAAGTTGATTAGTGGAGGTGTTTAAGTGGGCTACGGGTCCCGTGGTTTTACCCTTTTAAGGGTTTTCCACGTAAAATTTCGTGTTTGTTTATTTTGCTATTTTCTTCAACATTTCCATTGTGTGTGCTTATGCTGTAGTGGATTTTTGACTTGCTTTTTTCAACACAAAGTGATTACCCAAAGTGACAAATTGTTGAACTAACAAAGGACAAATTTTTTTAGTGTCATAAAGAGGAGACACACTTTAGTATATCATTGATTCTCAGCAGACAAATTGCTGACTCAAACGGAGCTTACATGCTTAGTAGGATCAGACTTCTCTTTATAAGACTCCAGATGTAAATTCTTTTTCCAACACTTCTACTTTCATGTTCTCCCCGCAAAACTCATTCTCCAATTGTGACTTTTTCGTTATGACTTGCCTTCTTCTTTCTTGTCAATGATCAAAGGGACTAGAGCCTTTATAATCCGAAGATAAGTTTTACCCTCTTCTTCTACCAGAGTAGAGGGAAAAACCCTCAGCTTTCTAGCTGCTAACACCCTTCTACAAATCACCGATTTTGAAGAACTAGATGGCAACTCTACACGAGCTATTACTGTTGGTATATATTATAGAGCTTCATCTATCATTACCTTCATCTATTTCATCAATTAATCATCTGTTGTATTACAAATTCTCTAATGCACTTCATGTTCGCCGAGTTCTCCCTATTGTTATGCTCTGCTCAGTGAAAAGTTTTTATTCTAGTTTGTACCATGCTTCATGCTTACAACACATTTGAGGATGTGGGATTCAGAATTGTCCATGAACACATACCACTTAACCAGAGCTAACGAAAAAAAAGAGAAATCCTAGAACATAGAACAACCAAAAAGAGAGTAGCATATTTATGATTTTTTTATTATATGGTGCAGTTACCATAAAGTTATAGATCCCTCTATATCTTGAGGATGTTACTTCTATTTATACGGTAAAGTTAGCTTAGGATATACAAAATAAATCACTACAAAAAAATAAAAAATAAAAAATAAAAAATAAAAGACTTATTTAGAGTATCTTGACATACAGCTTTATCACTCATTCGATCTACTTGCTAAATTGTTTTACCGAATTGACTTGTCAAACTAGCAGCCAAATTATTTTGCTGAACTGGCCTACCAAACTGGTCCGCCGAGCTAGCCTGCAGAGTTTATGGAACTTGGTTTGCTACTTGGCCTTTATTAAACAGGTCCTAAATGTTTCAATTGAACTTAAATTTTAACCATGCTTAAGGTGCGAACATCTGGCTTGGGCTCAACTTGAGATAACTCGGCTTTACAGATAGAATATCTTTCTGCCATAAGAAATCTAAGTAATATGAATTTTGATTAGATTCAATAAAATTGCGAAAGTGCTATTCCAGTCCATTTTTAGTACAAGTAGATATTTTCTTTCAGAATTTAATAGTTGTCATTTTCAACATGCTTGCAAGGCCCCCATCTGGCCACACATAAATAAGCACAAAGGCCGAACAAAAATTCAAAATAGTTATTGAAAACTTAATTTTAAATACTTGATCTTTCCTTATTTATGATTAGAATAATAAAAAATCTTATCAAATTCTCAGCCCCGTTCACAAAAAAAGATCACTGAAATCGTGCAGCCAGTTCAACCGAATCTTGTCACTAACAGATGTTAACGCAAACCATCAACAGGATCCATTTAAACAAGTTATTACCTCCCATTAGGAATCCAACAACAATCAAATCACGACCAGAAACCAGATTATAAAAAAAAGGCATCAAGTCTCTTCCCAACAGAAATAATGACCAAATTAGTCACCGCGATGAATCCTAACTTCACTTACTGTTTTAGCCTTTAGTCCCTTGGTTCTTCCGTTAATTCTCTATGGTTTGATATTCTGGTCTTGAAGACATATTAGTCCCTCTATGCCATCATTAAAATTGGTGTTGATGGATTATTTGTGCTGGATATTACTGATTGGCATCCAAAAATGTCACAGGTAAATGCTCGGATCAAAATTTTCATACTAACTGTTGTGAGAAAAGTGTCAAAATAGACTCCTGACTTATTGCAGGGGACTATTTTAGTCCAATGAGTATAAAAATATCAATTTAGTCCCTAGTATTTTTTAATATGAGCTGCAATAATCTTCTGACTCTTTTAATATGAGCCGAAAGCCTAAATTTAAAAAGTTTGTGGGCTAGTTTAGCACTTTTATAGACTTTGGGACTAATATGGCCTCATGTAAACAGTCAGGGAACTGTTTTGACACTTTAACTGTTGTTATTATTCTCATTGATTTCGTTTATTATTGCAGTGTACAAAAGAATCCCAAGGATAGACAATCTGCACGGTTGTTACTGGTATGCTGAACTGTTTCTATCATCTTCTATCACCATATTCTCTTTTGTTGTGTTTGAAGATCATTTAGCTGTTACTTCTATCATACTTTGTTCAGCAACACCCTTTCCTGATTAAGTTCGATGGTTCGAATATCGATCTCCCTTCATATTTCACGAGTGCTGCGGCTCCTTTAGCCACCTTCGGCGATCAGACATGATTGCTACATTTTAGCATCAGATTTCTCTCTCAGAGACTTAACATGTTTTCTTATCATCACATCTTCCTGAAGTTTGCCACTGGAAACAGAATTGTCCTTCGGTTGTTTGTTATTTATGATTGGATTGGGAATTGATAATAATAATGTTAAGATAGGATTGGGAATTGATAATAATAATGTTAAGATAATAATTAAGTTTCTTGTTGTCGTGACTTTTCTCAATGTATAGTTCCTACTTACACTGTTTTGTATGGCATGTAAAAGCAATATCAACATCATCATTTTTATGCCATTTTGGATGGCGTTGTGTTATCTTTGGTTTTTTTTTTTTTTTTTTCAGGTTTTGTATAATAATTTGGCCATGCAAACATTTTGTATTCTTTAGATGAGTATTATTTAGCGACTGTGAGCATTCTCTGAATTTCTTGGGTGATGGATTTAGGTGGATTATTGTATGGAAGTATCAAGTGTTTGACTAGGGAAAATTAACATTATATATCTCATAGAGTCCTAGTGTACGTAACGGATTAATACGCCTCATATTTTTTTTATTTTGACAAATAAAACTGAAAATTATTTTCAGACAAAAAGTATCCTTATTGAAATATAAAGTTATTCCCTCTGTATATTCCTGACTGGGCTTGTCATGTTGCACTGTCAGGTTATTCTGCTGACTTGTCAGGTTGCTCTTTCGAGTTCGAGTACAAGTTGATAAGTTGACAAGCTCCGATTGCGGAGTATGAGTGGCAAGTATGAATTATAGAGTACGAGCTGACGAGTATGAACAGCCAATTTAAACTTATCACTTCTAACAATTTATTTTTATGTTATGATGATTAATTTGAAATTAGGCAGGCCAAACCATTGAAATGGCATGACCATTTGGTGTGATCAGCTTGACCAAGCAATTTTGCCAAGGGGACCTAACAAGACAGTTTGTCAACTTATCGAGCTATGTTAGTCAGCTGAGACAACGCAGTCAATTGGTCAGAGGTATGCCCAGCTGTGTATAAATGATGAACTCGATGCTAAACTCCCAAGTAAGGTTGCTTAGTCAGAGAAGTATTCATGATGAATATTTATTAATGCAAGCCGTCATATGACAAAGTAACTTGATTTCTTGGCCATTGTTCCAGCAGTAATGATTTATCTATCTTGAATCATATTCAGATATTAAGTATCTCAAAAATAAGAGATGTTAATTATAATATCATAGATCATAATCAGCCCGACGATTACATGCACTAAAAACATTATCTGTTTTCATTCTAATAGTATTATTGAATCATTTGATCAATACAGTTTACCATGAAATACTAATAAAATAGAAAAAATACCTTGCGATAAAACTACGATACAACACCTACTCTTAAAATTTAATGAAACACAAAATACAAAAGAAATATAGGAAGTTTTTTTATCTTTATTGTCTAACTTAAATATGTTAACCAAATGTTCAAGCGATGTCACATTATTGTTTGGTTTCCTACAAAATACTTCAAGACAACATTATAATAGTGCATTAAAAAAATTATTAAATTAAATACATAATTCTTTTACAAGTGATTCCCACATATTAGTAGTAATTATCGGTCGCATCACATCATCTTGAACTCTTTCATCGATAATTGAATGTATGTTATGATCTTAACCCGAATTGACGACCTTTCACAAATCTTTATCATGTTATATTTTAGTTTGTGAAATATAAATTTATGTGGCGAAATGTACTAATAAAATTATATAAGATGACAAGCAATGACAATATCAACCTCGACGCCCAATAAAAATATTACATATTAATTAAAATTTGGAATCTCTCTTTTTAGATATCAAATATATTTTTTTTTACTAGACTATGTAATTGGTTACGGTGGTGATTATATAGCTCTTGTGCTCCTAAGTACCTGTTTCTATCACACAATACTCACTTAGATGATACCTATAATCAATGATAAGATGCTAATAATTTGTTGGTATTTGCGTAGTCTGAATTAACAAGAAAATAACGTACATGTGGCACATGAGAAGTAGCTTGCTCAACCTACTAACAAAGTACTTTTATATCAGCAGCTGATCCCTCCAAATTGAAAGCAATATAAAGAAAGTGACGATCAAACGAGGTAGTTGTCATCACATTTCGTTAAATAAATTATTTTCTATTTTGATTTCTTTTTTATTGTTTTGTTTTGTTTTGTTTTTTTTTTTTTTTTTTTTGTTTCGTTGACCATGTGATGATTCGGTTAGGAGAGTAGATGTTTTTACATTTGACTTCTGTTAAGAAAGGTAGAGGTAGAACTAAAAAGACTTGGGCATGTTGTATAAAAAACATTCTTAATTTATTAGAATTAAATCAAAATATGACGCTCAATAGGACACAATGGAGAACAGGGATTCATGTAACCGACCCCACGTAGTGGAATGAAAACTTATTGTTGTTCATATCTATTTTGTGCCTCCCGATTAACAACAACAGGTATATGTGTCATCAATTCATTCAATTGAATAACAAATAAATAATAGAATAATATGTTAGAGATTCCTCTATGGACAAATGAATAAATTTATCGGTTAAGAAGAATAACTTCTTAGACAATTTTAAAAATATTTTCAACAAATGTTGTAACTTGTCTATAAGAATATGCTTATGTAACTTCTCGCAATAAATTTCTTATTGCTTCTACAGTAGTCATATTTCTCGTGTATGTAAGTAGGTTCTAACTTACCATAATGTCACTTAGTTGTACAAAGACTTCTACGATAAACTGAATCAATTTTAAACCACATAGTGATATCATGTGCAACATTGTTCTCCGAATAAATTCATCATTATTGGACGATCTACTATCTATAATTACTAGTAATATATTGTTAATAACATTACTTACCTAAATGTAATTGTTAATCATAGTATGCATAGTATCGGATAATGTGCCTTTCAAATAGTTAGACAATCATGAAAATTTTGTAGTCTCAACATATCATAACAAAATTGTGTACTATTTTATTGAAAGAACAAATCATTAAATATAAACATAATATGAGAGGTTTTATGTGTCACAACATAACATAACTTCGAAGATGCTGAAAAAATCACTCTCATAATGTCTACTTTCAAAGCGAAATTGAATATTTTAATACTAAGGTTTTATGTGTCATGTCCGTAAATCTCGTTTTATTCTGGCGAGGATGGAGGTGACAAGTGCTAGGAGGTCTGGAACACACGGTAGTGGCTACTATATTTATAGTATATTTATAAATTGTTTAAAATTGATCAATTTATAATACATCAATTTTGAATTATAAGATTATTTTTAATTATTTTATTTTATTTTATTTTATTTTGTTAGTTTTGAACAACCAATGAATTTAAATTCACCAAATTTTATACTGCGTTTGGCCTTCATTCAACTAAATATTAAATTTTCTAAATCCTTACATTCTATTCATACTATATGTATGATCAGTTTGGGGTGACACGAATCTCGAAGCAAGGCTACGAAACACGATAAACAAGGTGGGTCCCCGGTCGAAATGGGTCAGAACCAGGCAACATATCGAGTTATTTAGCAAATTGATACTCAAGTCAGATGATGGATACATGATCCCATCGGTATGCTCAGCCAGATAGCAAACTAATGGACATCAAAGTCGAACAAAAGGCATCTGCAGGACTAGTCGAACGAAGGATTATACGCCACGGAGCGGACAAGTGAGGTGAGCCAGAGTATTGAGTAATTCATAGATAGGGCCGACCGAGCAACCCTCCTATTATCCCCTCGTAATTTAGCCCACCGGGGATGCTAAACAAGATAAGCCGACAGATAAAAGTTGACTCCATCGATAGATATTTATTCTATATATATATATATATATATATATATATATATATATATATATATATATATATATATATATATATATATATATATATATATGAAACACATTATGAGAAGGAGGTAGGCAAGAAATCTTGTTTTACTACTCATTCCTTACCATCCTATTTGTGAGCTATTCAACACCGTAAAATGTGTGGTGAGTGTGGATCCATGTCTCAACAAGAAGAGAAGCACAAAGTAGCAGTAAGGTAGTCGCCCAAGAAACACAAAATCAGTCCATAGAGGCGGATAGCAGGAGGGAGATAGTCCGAAAATAAGTAATGGAGATGAAGGAACAAGTAATACTGGAAATGAGAGAACAGTGCACTTCAGGAAGCCCTAGCTAGGGCAGGCCAAAACCCACACAACCAAATCCCCATGAATATAGCCACGTTGAACCAAACGAGTGACCAAATGGGTTGGCGCCTAACAGTCGATGATCCTGGCAGAGGAAGATGGTGGTGACAACTCTCACTACCAAGATAGTGCAGGATTAGCCCCGTTGGAAAAGCATCACACCATACGAACCGCAGTCCGCCACACTGAGAACATTTTTTTCCAGGCAAATCTCTAAAGCTGAACCACCTGAAAAGTTTAAGACCCCCAAACTTGACTCGTACAAAGGTCTCACCACTCGGCCGACTACGTAACCTCTTTTGAGTCCTCCATTGGTATTCTTAAGATCACCGACGCATTCAAATGCAGTCTATTCCTCATGAAGCTGAGGGAGTCGGTCCTCCGTTGGTTAAATGCTCTCCCAACAGGAATAATCCATTCCTTTAGCGAATTTAAAAGGTCATTCATGTCTCATTTTGTTAGCACACAACAACCACGAAAGAATTCATGATCTCTCCTTCAGGTTAGGCAGAAGGAAGGAGAAACCCTATGTTTCTATATAGCAATGTTTCAACAGGAGATGCTAGAAATCCAGAACCTTGAACATGTAATCGCTCAAATCGCACTGATACAAGGGGTTAAAAGCAAACAATTTAAATATGCCCTAGGATTGCAAGAGTGGAGTTCGATGGCCGGATTTTCAGAGATGGCCAGTGGCCATATCGCTGCTGAGGAATTAGTGCTCCATGATCATGGGGAGGCCAAGAAAGCCACTAAAGACACCTAACCATAGAAAATGGATCAAGTAAAAGGCGTTTGGCGAGCAAAAGATGGACCCCGACCTCATACTCATCAACGCTATAATGGTGAGCCGCACAACAAATGAGCCCAAAGGATATCGCCTCGACAAGCGGCCTCGTTACTCTGACCAGCACATGACACAACATAACGAAAGACCAACGAGCCAACAGAAGCCCCTCAAGATGACCCCTCTACAAATCATGTTGGATGAGTTAGTGGAGGCAATCCAGGATAGATATTACTTTAAGAAGCCTATGCCGATGAGAACTGGAGGCTTCACCTAAAACCCTAAAAAATTATGCGTCTAGCATTATGACCACAGTCACAACACGAAGCAATGTTGGAACCTTAAATACCTCATCGAGAAATTATCAAGGTTGGAAAGCTGAAAGATTTCTTGACTGTCGAGGCTGTCACATGAAGAAAAAGAAAATCCTCATTTGGTGGAGTGAACAATGAGCTAGTTCATGCCAACATCATTCGAATTGCATGAATAATACCCGCAATACTAAGAGGGGCGGAGAGTATTCCTAGTGATCGAGTTTAAAAGGGTAGGTCGGAGAACCTATGTGACACCCCCCTATCTCGCGAAGAGCAACAGACCGCCCTATCACTTTCACCGATGAAGACCTGTCGGCAAGATGGAGCTTGGAGAACATCCCGTTTAAAGATGCATTTGACAAAATCCAACTAGAGACACAGCGGATGGCGGAGCCTTTCATGCCTCTATTTGGATTCTCAGGAGAGAGAAAGGAGGACCTTGGGATAAGCACACTTACAATCGCCTAGGGAGATAAAGACCAACGATTTACAAGGTCTGAAGACCTCCTAGTGGTCAAATCCCCACCCCCTTATAACGTCATCTTCGGTCGTCCACCGCTAAGCAACTTTCAAGTGAGGGAGAAGTCGTCGCCGTCCGAGGAGATCTGGTACAGTTAAGAACATGCTACCTCTGAGCAGTGACCAGTGTTAAGTAAGAGGAACTCGACCTTCAAAGCCATAGAGAGGGCAGTCTCGAGACCATCAACAATACCATCCAAGTCCCCGTTGCCAAAGAAGAAATGGGTAAATTCTTTCTAATAAATTAAGTTTTGTATTCCACATCGAAGGAAACTCTAATTCAAATCAAGGAGAATCGGGACGTCTTCGCCTGGTCTTCCACTGAAATGCCCGAAGTCCCCATAGACGTTGCATGCCATCACTAAACATTGATAAAGCAAAAGCTGAGGGCATCTGTCACCACCTTATCTGAGCCTATTCAAAAAGAGGTGAAGAAACTGGAGGAACCAGGCTACATCCGTGAAGTTTGGTATCTAACATGGGTATCCATTATGGTGATGGTGCGAAAACCCAATGGTAAGTGGAGAAAATGTGCATCGACTTCAGCAATTTGAATGAGTCTTGCCTGAAAGTTAATTACCTAATGCCAAGGATTGATGCACTGGGAGATTCTACGGTTGGGCGCACAGTGATAATCTTTTCAGACTCTTCTTTCGGGTACCAATCTTGGCATCAATTTTTGATTTCACGTACAAGGGGTGCCTATTTAAACAACATGGTAGCATTTCTAGCTTCTCATCATCCAAGACATTTAAACGGACCTTCTGGTACATGCCCCGAGCACGAGACCAAGATTGGTAAACTTGACCTTACCCATGAAAATTCACCGTAAGGTGGTGTTAGCCTTGAATCAGAAATGTTTTACATCTGTTTTGATTTTGAGAGACCCCAACTCCATCAATTTAGACTATTCTAAGTCTCCAGCACTCCACACACACATTTTTGGAGAAATTTAAGTTCGGACCAATTTCACCCCGTGGGGTCCGGGACGCTCGTCGACACCAAAAACCCTAGTTTGAAACTCCTAAAATTTTCATTTATGAGTTACGAGGTGGTATCTAGAAATATGCAACTTTTCATGGCTTCGGGATCGACAAGGACCTTCTTATGGTCAACTGGGTAGGATTTGGAACACCTTACCCGCACCGTGGTCCGTGGAGGTCATTTGTGTCATTTCTCTTATGAAATACTAATAAAAATATGTATCTTTAAGTTTAAGGGGTTATAATTCATTCATTCTTGGTCCCCCATAGTTTTTGGATTGAAAAAATCCTTCGATGGACATTTTTCGGTAAAATTTGGGTTCAGACCGATTCACCTGCATGGGTGGTCTGTGACGCCCGTTGGCATTAAAATCTCAGATAATATGCCCTTAAATATTCTTATTTTAAAATTTATGGGACCATATTGAAGTCTTATATAGTCTCCCCTAGTTTACAGATCGAAAAAATATTTAGTCTGGCCTTTCCGGTGAAAGTCGGGGCTTACCAGGTCAGACCGGTTCCTAGTGCCAATCCTGGGCTCCTTGAAGCCCAAAATAGCCCCCCTTGGGGCTGAAAATAGTGAGGAAGGAAATTAATCATCGATCTCGGACACCTATGCACTAGGTCCAAGCTCCTAGGTAATAGACACATGTTCAAAACGTCTCAAAATCGAGAGGACAGAAAGTCTCCAGCGCCAGGGTGCTAGACCTAGCGCCTAGGCATCAAAATCACGGCATCGAGGTGTCAGACTACTTTAAAATCTCATTTTTATGGGCCGTTGAGGCTAAATTTTGGTGGTTGGGGTATGTATCCTAAGCCACAAATAGGAGAATAATGAAAAAATGTAGGAAAGGACTAGATTTTAGGAGAGATTTTTGGAGAATAGGGTTTTAAAGATAGTTCTCCTCCTCTTCTTCTTCTTTATCTTGCTTCATTCTCTTCCTCTCCCTTTAGGTTTTCCCTCCATCTCCACTAATGTTCTGAAGAGAAGGGTTGACCGTCTTCTTCCTAGAGAGCTTGGAGCACCATCTTCTTCCCTTGGGGCTTGAAGCTTGGAGCTTGGTTTTTCTCTTGGGTGCTAAAGAAAACTCTTGAAGTGGAGAGCACTAGAGAAGCGTTCTCTAGAGCTTATACTTCCTCTTCCTCCTCTTCTTCTTCCACAAGAAATTCTTTTCCTTCTCACTTCCTTCTTCTTCCTCCACCACTTGCCTTGAGTGCATGAAGAGATGTTCTTAAGGAGAAAGAGTTAGGCTAGCAAGGAAGTAATGTATCTTCCCTCCTACACAAAAGGAGAGCTTCATCCTAGCTTGGGGAAGGATTGCCGAAGCTTCACCGAAATTTCTTCAAAGCTCGGAACTTCATCGGACTCTCCTTCTAAAGGAGATCTTCATCGTTCTTTGGAGGAGTGGAGCGGACCTGACCGGAGCTTTGTTGGGACTTCGTCATCTCTCCTACTATTAGAAGAGCTTCATCCGAGACACAAGTTTAAGACGTAAATCAACCACCATGGTGGTGATATTCTCTAATACCCATGTGTTTTCTTTCTTAGCTAATCCTAGGAGTAGATTATTCCTAGGGGTTTGTGGGTTTGGTCGCCCACACTATGCAAGTCTGACCGACCACCCGGTATCGTTCAACTCAATTGATTGCCAATTATTAGACAATTTGATTGGTCGAATGATACCATTCAGCTTGAACACACGCCTTTTGATTGACCAGTTTTGTGGTGTCATTGTGGATTCGATCGCCCATGCGAGGCGAGTTGACCAAAAGATACTAGTCGACACGGCCATACGTACATTGATTGGTTATTTATTTCCTAAAGAAGCGCCATAGGTTAGGAGTTTTCGTGATCCCCTTGGAATTCCCATGAACAAAACCTACCTTTTTCCTTTCTAAAACAAAGTCCCAATGCCCATGGCTATCATAACCCTGTGTTTGCACCGATGACTTCATTCCCATGACGAAGGTGAGGAAAATCCATCGTTTGGGGGTAGAGAATGGAAAAGTATGATTTTGACGTTCCCTACGCCGCGAGGACTTTCCCTATGGAATTTCATCAGGCTGGAAAAATAGAGGTGGCCACCATCACTTTATAGCGATGCTCGCTTTGCTCTGTCGATACCCCTTAAGGTGACCCATGAAATCATTAGATCGAGTCGGCTCTGTAGCATATGATGATCAAATATCATTTTCATATGCATGTTGTTTGCATTTGCATTGTTTTGAGTGTCGTGCATGGATTTTTCAAAATTTGCATGAAATTATCGATTTTTTTTATGTTTCATTGGCTCGATGATTGGCCCCGCCGACCCGATTGATGTAATCGATAATCTTTTTGTTGATCCGTAAGATCGGCTACACCAGTCCGATCAGATTGATCAACATATTCTGTGGGTTCACCCAATCGGTCCCCTCTCTCGAGATTTGTATGACCTACAATATTTTGTCGACTTATTTAATTGTTATCACGTGCCTGATCAGATTGATCGATAGCTTTTGTCAGCTCGTCCATTCGCTCATATTGGTCAGTTCGGCTAGACTGACTATTTTTTTTCGTGTTGCACTTCTTGCATGTTTGTTTTGCATGCCTTTCATTAGATATTTACCACTTGCACCCTTGTTGTGCACTTGCGAGCATATGCCCTCATATGTCATGTCATGTACTTGCACCTCCCATTGGCATGCTACTCCACTTGTTGTGTTTTCCATTCATTTTTTCTCTTCTTTATTTTTGAAGGATTCGTCAACCTGTCGATCTTCGTATGCTTCACTTCTCCAAATAAATGTCTTATGAGTCGTATGAATGACCCGGAGAAGATAGTAACTGGAAAAAATGGACTTACGACAATGTTGATAGACAATCGAAAAAACAAAACTTCAAGAGCCTACGTGCGTAAACCTTACAAGGATATGTCAAGTATGTCCACACAAACAAGATCGGGCAGAGGCATCTTAGACTATTATCTGGAAAAGAATACCTACGTAGGCTGCCCATAACCAGAGAGTCAGGTGTAGGTGTCTGTTCTAGAGTCAAGAGCACACCCAAGTGGACGTATCCTACTTGATTAATTACATCTTGGGGGATACCCAATAATACTCTTAATAAAAGTGGTTTCGCTTGTATTACCATGAACCTGGGGAAATGGGTATTCAAAGGAGTGATTATTTTGTATGGGGAAGTCCCAATGCTTCAAAACTCACACTAAGGCATCAGGCAGAGAGTGAGCCTCTCACTTCCCAAATGGTTAACGGCTCATCAGCACATTGAGCATATGGAATAACCAAAATCATCTTGATGGAGATACCCCAATATGTCAAAGCACGTCCGGGCCATAAGGACAGAGGACAAATTGGCATATCCTAAACAGGTGGTAGCTCATTGGCATGGGGCAGTCAAGACGATACCAATGAAGTCAAGGAGTGAAAAGGCTCAACAGAGGTACTCAAAGGAAGTGAGGAGTAATTCCTAGAAGGTACAGTTAGCTGGGTCAGGGTACCAGGACCTGTCATCACAAGCCACTAAGACCCTAAGTTTACCTGGTTATGAAGGAAGTCGACCCAACTCGTCTTTATATTCTGGTCAGCAATATGTTCATTCCATTGTCCACGGGGAACCTCGGTAGCCCTAAGGTCAAAGGAATGAAATCTCTATCCTATGATTGGAGCTCTAAGTGAGGGACTTACACCTGCCGAAGTGGCAAGCATGCCTAAGGAAAGAAAGAAAGGTGGAGGTTCAGCTACAAAGCTGGAAATACTCCGACAAACGGACTTACAACTTATCTGAGTATGGGAGCTTTCTAATACCCTAGGTGCATTAGACAACCTTTTATATAGAAAAACGTATGCTGGGACAATCAGAATGAAGAAGCACGGGGGATCCTCCTGAGAACATCCAGGTATGAGTGCAATTTTCTAGAGCGGTCCTTAATTATTGTGGAGGCCCTATTATATAGCTTGGGTGATATTCATGCAATGCAAATCATTTTAAAACCGGCCTAAAAGCCATGCAGGAAAGTAAGAGCAAGTTTTGAAAATCTTGAATCTTTTAATCCTAAATTTTAATTTATCTTGAATCTTTTATTTAGGATTTCTTTAAAAGTAAAAAATTTATAATTATAGGGTCCTAAGTGAGTCTAAAGTATATTCTTTATGGAATCCTAAATGCACATAAATAAATAATATAAGACAATCCAGGCATGCAGACACTCAAAAACAAAGTGCTCCAAAATAATATAAAGAGGCCCAAAATATGATTGGACAGACAACATATCCCAGGAAAGCAAGAAAAAAGGTTGAACTCCACATATACATGCTCGGTCTTAAGTCTATACAAGAATATAAAATTCAGACTTAAGGTACGATAGACGAGCTTCCACTCCTCATCCTCGTCACGTGTGATTCATCATTTGCCTTAAAACTCATGCCCATACCTTATTTCTGATACAGACTCGATCCAATGACACTATCAAATACATTTGAAAAGAAAAAATACAAGACTTGACCTGCAAGAAAATAATCATTAAAAGGTAAAACCATGCAACACAAAATAGGTCGTGTCTTATAATCGGGGAGCTAAATAGCACCTCAAGCTAAGGATTAGAAATCATTACTTACTCCCCCATAGTAGCACTTGTGTGAGTGTGTATGTAGGCAGGACACCCTGCAGAAGAACGCCCTACTATACTATCATGCATGTCAAGCGCAATAACACATCAAAAATAAAAAAGCTGACGCGTGACTAGCATAAAGCAACACAATACATAACAATAGCCAGAGGCGTCCAAAAATACTAAATAATATTCTAAATCTTAGTCAAGCACACAATCTAACGAGAATGTTTCTTAACAAGCATCTAAGTTCAGGGCCAGTCTCCTGAAAAAGTATGATTTTGGCAGAGTCGTCTTGTCAGCGCCTCCCTAAAGATCAAAAGGATCTAAAGGGTGTCACCCAAGATGGATTTTGAAAAAGAGTTGGCCTTACATTTGCCTAGTTTGTTATGAGTACAATTTTAAAATTATTGTGGATATAATGAGTAGAAAAAATATATTTATTTTTAATTTTAAAATAAGGGCTATTAAATGTAGGCCAGTAACATGCAGCGTGAAACGAGTTAAATCCCTTGGATTCTTAGCACATTCATACTCGTGTCAATCTCGATGACTTAACTCAAATTTCTTACCGGATCGACTCAACAAATAATGTTCGTTAAGGCATCATGACCGACCGGAAGTCGCTCTCATTTCGAGCTTGGTTCGTTATCCAAGCATGTATGCAAATGCAAATGCAGACAGTCATGTGACGGAAGTGGTGAGTATGTTGTGGAGGCAGTAACTCAAGAGGATGGGTATGTCGTGGAAGCGATGACCCAACTTATGGGTTTGTTGTATAGACAGGGGCCCGACGAATAGGTGTGTCGTGGAGGCAATAACTCTAAATGATGGGCGTGTGAAGGGACACTCGAAGTGTAACATATGCAAACGATGAAGACCATGCAAGATGTCATGCAAAGCATACATCACAAGAGATGTTGTGCTTGGTCGGCTAAGCCATAGGACGTCAATAGGGAGAATTACACCTTATCCCAATAACGGCTAAGCACATACATGGTGTGATGCACCATACAAGCAAACAAGCATGTACATGCACATGCAAAACATGCACTATGCAAGCGATCAGTCGGCCGGACCAGAGCGGCTGGTAAGACCTGAGTGATTAGTCGACCGAGCTTGAGGCGGCCAGCAAACCAAAGTGGTCAGTCGACCGGGCTAGGGCTGTCGGTCGAACCGAAGTGATGTCAGTGGTCCTAGGCGCCGGTCGAGGCAGAAAGTGATGTCAATCGGGTCGGGACATCCGATCAAAGCACAAGCGGTGTCAATCGAGTCAGGATGGTCTGTCGTGGAAAAAGTGGTGCTGATCAGGTCGAGACGATCAGTCTTGGAAAATGTAGTAACGACTAGGTCAGGGCGACCAGTCAAGGCAAAAGTGGTGTCAATTATACCGGAGCGACCAGTTGAGGTGAAAGCGATGTCGACCGGGCTGAGGCGACTGATCAAGGTAGATTAAGATGTCAGTCGGGCAGGGGCGACCATCAAGGCAAAGTGAGATGCCGACCGGGTCGGGGCACTTGGTGGAGGCGAAAGTGATACGGTCGGAGCTGCTGATCAAGACAAAGTGAGATGCCGACCAGACCAGGGCAGTCGATCAAGGCAAAAGTGATGTCGTTCGGACCGAGGAGGCCGGTCAAGATAAAAGTGGTGTCAACTGGGCTGGGGCAATGATACACCTAAAATATATAGTATTTTTATGCATATTTTTATACCTATTTTTGATGATATTGCACTTTAGTGTAAGGTATTTTGTGTGTTTTTCTTACAAGTATGATTAAATGGATAATTGTGATGAAAAGAGTGAAAAATGATCAAATTTAGAACAAAAACGAAGAAAATTGAAAAAGTGATGTGGCGGCTAAGCGTTAGAACCCGGACTTACGAGCTAAGGCCCCGTGGCTATGCCCCCAGATTTGGAGCTTATGCACCAGCAAGCTCGCGGCTAAGCGCCGGTACCCCGTGATTACGCGTGACAGTTAAAAAAGAGTAGTTATTTTAATTTATGTGTCATTTTGAAGAGGTTTTCGAAGCACCTTTTGGTGAGAACATGGGTAACTTCCTATTGGCGCCAAATTCAATTTGAAGAGATACAAATACACCTTTTGGAGAAGTATAAAAAGAGGACTTGAAGATCAGAAAAATGACTATTATTGGAGCGTGTGGTTTGTGTTTAGAAGTGAGGTTTATGTTAGAGAGTTATTTTAGAACACACCTCTCTATTTCACCATCTTTACTTCATTTTATATAGTTTGTATTAGGAGTAGAATTGAGATTTGGAGTCTACGGAGTTGGGCGCCAACCTCTAAAGAGTATTGTATGGGAAAACAAAGTTTTGAAAGGAACTTCAAGTGTTTTGCGGAGAGGAATTACAAATAAGTCTTTATCTTTGTATTACATTTGGTTTTTAATTAAGACTTCTTGTGTTTTCACTATGATTTTTACTTTTAAACCAAGTTTTGATTGCATTTTCTTCATAAATTCTGAGTAATTTTTTTTATCTTTTTTCATAAGTGATGAAGTACTTAAGTTATGGAAGTATGTTGTGTGAAGTATATGATTTAAATATTGGAAGAAGTCGTAATGATTCAAAACCTTGCATTTTATTTACTTCTTGATTTGGCCAATTAAAATGTTAAAATTTGTTGTGATAACATGTAAGATCCAGTGCGGTATTGTCTCAATCAACAATTGGAAAGAATCACATGAGATTGTATGGGTGAGAATGTAATCTATATGGTTGAGTGCAAATAAATAATGAGATATACTTTGATGGATGTAGAACTAGAGGACTTTAGAGTGACAGGCTAAAGACCTTAATTTGATTTATTATTTTATGTTTTGATACGAGATGTTATCCCCCAGATGGAGGGAATCGAAGAAACTTTAAAGTGAGAGCTAATATCTTTCATGCCTAATTCGTCTTCAAGATTTGTAAAACAGTTAATTAATTTATGTTCTTTAAAGCATCTCTAGTAAGGGTAAAGAATATAATTGCTCATATTTGACATAACACATTTTAGATACTTTCACAACAAATATTCTCCATAACTTGTTACTGATTCATAAAAATGAAAAAGATATTCATTTACATAAGTTTTCAT
This sequence comes from Papilionanthe hookeriana x Papilionanthe teres, assembly GCA_022702705.1. Classification (NCBI taxonomy): domain Eukaryota; kingdom Viridiplantae; phylum Streptophyta; class Magnoliopsida; order Asparagales; family Orchidaceae; genus Papilionanthe; species Papilionanthe hookeriana x Papilionanthe teres. The sequence continues at coordinate 112,777,586 of CM040422.1, read as the reverse complement.
CTTACAAAAGTTTAGTTAAAGTAGTTGTTTACTTTCATTTCAAATTATAAAATTAACAAAAAAATTGAATTATATTTCCTAATATATTATCTTTAGTTCGAGTTAAATCTTTTTTAAAAGTAAAAAGTTAATTTTCATTTCTAAATCAAAAGATATTTTCTATATTAATCACTTTCCCTGTGGGTTCGATATTTCGGGGTTTAATTAGAAAGTCTTTTTTACTTGATAAACGATATATATACTTGCGTAGTATCTACATAAAACCATTAAAATGAGTATTAATATATATATATATATATATATATATATATATATATATATTAATACTCATTTTAATGGTTTATCGTAAGCATAATTATCGGTAGATCAGGCAACCAGTCGAGGAGAAAGTTATGTCGATCGATCCTGGACGACCCATCGAGGCACAAGAGAGGTGTCGACCGGGCCAGTGCAACTGGTCGAAGCAACATGCTAATGCAACATGCTCCAAGAAATATGTAGTGTAATTCAAGGCAAACACTTGATGGCGGACCATGCTGGTGCTAAAGCCTTCACCTAGGAACCTAAAGGTTTGGATACTTAGATATTTGACATGACCGTCTCCTACTTTGGCGAGGCATGTGGGGAGTTTCTCCCTAGAGATTCTAAGGGGAAACTCTCTATGATGTCGTGAATTGGGCTAGCTACAAAAATTTTCCCAATTTCAGGATGCCTGAAGGCTTTGCAAAGTGATCTGGTTACAAAGCATTCCTCACTTCACAAAACCGAACATCCCAACTTCTCCAAGGAAAGTTGAGGAAACCAAAACAAGGGGAGAGAGAGACTCCAAGCTATGAGGATTTGTACTAAGGTTTACCAAAGGGGGTCACTCGACTCTGGAAGGGATATGGTCGCACACGAGACTCCCACCGTATCGCTCCCTCTAGTGAAAACAATGGCCCATCACGTAGACGATGTGGACACGCCAACAAAGGTCGGCCAGCGCACTCACCCCACACAGGAGACCGAACCCACATGTTTAGACTCAAAGCCGGTTAGGAGTTAGAGGTTTTCACCACCGTAGCGGTTGCAAACACGTTTCTTCACATAAAAGAAAACTCTCCCTGCCGGAGAGAAGCCCACACACCAACATATCTCACAACGAAAGGCAAACAAAAGAGAGCAATCGAGTATTCAAGCATCTAAAAACATATGATCAATATAGGTTTATAAAGTTAAGGTGATAGTAAAATGAGTACGTGTTAATGCAAATTTGGTGATTTAAAAAAAAATATCGAAAAAAAATATAGAGCAAAAGTAATTTAATGTAATTGAAAAACTTTTAAGAGTTATTTTATCAGATACAAAACAGAAGATAATTTTTTTTACTGAATTTAAAGTAAAATAAAATTAATGTAAAATCAACATTGATGGGTGCTCAATGACAGTAAAACAATAAGCGGCCGATTAGTAGCAAGGCACCATATGATCGAAGGCAAGAGCAGCAACAACAGAAAGTACCAGTAGTTGTCGACTATGCTGACCAATAAAAGGTGAAACAGAGGTAGCAACAGGTAATGGCAGAGAGAGTCACATATACTAATGTATTTATCTCATCAAAATTTGATGAATTTGAAACACTCCACAAAAGAACATGGTATAAAATTTTTAAAAATGAAATTTTGTTTAAACCAAACATAAGAAACTCCCAAATAAATGCATTCCAAAAATAGTACTCATTTTGCATCCAACTAAACAGGCCCCTTAACACAAAATACAACTCATTATTTTATATGTGCATTCTCCTATTCTGTCCTGAATTCCATAGAAATCAAGTGTGAGAGAATTTGAAGTCCCTTCCAATAATGAATTTTTTTCAATTTCATTAAAAACATAAACGAGTATACTTATATCTCGATTAACTATATTTGTAGCAGTCCAAAAACTTTTCATCTCCACAATGCTGGGATTGAAGACCCTAAACCGTTTGGTGCAAAAAACCATTAATTATAAACAAATGAAGTATTTACATACATACCTCACAGAGAAAAGCTTACCAAACAAAGAACTTAGAAACAGAATACTTGTTCTGTTGTGTGTGTGTGTGTGTGTGTGTGTGTGTGTGTGTGTGTGTGTGTACATAGACATATACCCATAAATGTCAGTGGATAAATGCAGTCTTTCGACGTTACGAACATATATGCAATTTTCAAAAAGTGAATTCATATAGGAAAAGCTTGGCAACTAGCAAACCTTCGACGTCAACACTACAAAAATAAACTTTAAATATAGAACAAATGAGAAACAGAGTTTTCCACTCTTAACTATCCAAAATTTCAAACAGGAAAACTATACTACGGAAAAGAATTGAAGTATTTCAAGTATATTTTCAATTCACAAAAACTAGCACACATAATACCAAGATATTAAACAATAGGATAAAGTTCACTTGACCAATAAATTGAACACATTTGTGAAAACAACACAATGCTGACGATATATTACTGCTGTTTGCATTCAGGAGGCCTATCAACTTGCTGAGCATTTCCTCCAGTCTTCTGCAATTTCAGACCAAAAAAAATACAAAAATCACACAATACAAAGATTTTCTGTAAATATTATGATACCAAGCGTTCAGGGGATTTAGATAATTGACAGTACCTTACGCCCAGCAGCAGGCTACTCAGGTCCACCAAAACAAGAAACAAGTCAGCTTTCAACATAAAAAATAAATAAAAATAGAAAAACAATGAAAAAGAGATTTAAAGGAGAAAAGTTACCTTCTTCCTCGTTCTGGCTTCTTCTTCCTCTTCCTCTTCATCTTCCTCTTCTTCATCCTCATCTTCATCATCATCCTCATCTTCATCCCCCTCATCATCATCTTCTGCCATATCTTCAAAATCCTCTTCATGAGCTGCCTCTCCAGTGAACCATGAGACAGCATGAGGGATAATCTTATCCCGAATAGTGGAACTGCACCCAAATAGTTGAAATAATGAACTTGTCTCATAATTCATTTTTTTCACAGCCGGTGAATTAGCAAATTCATCAGAACTTTTCTAGCAAATATGAATACAGAATTTCCTACCAAGTGGCAAAAGTTACTGCTTGGTTTTTTAAAAAAAAAAAACAGTAGTATCAAGGAAAATGGCTCACCCAATGTCGTAGTCTTGCTCCATCAGGTCCTGTAGCTGTTCAGCCTGTCAAAAAATAATGGAATAAATAGAAGTTAGTAACTTTATTTATCCTGTTTTGATGTTTCAATATTGCTAGAATATAATAGTTGGATAGTAACGTACAGCCTCTTCTTCAATTTCTTCATCGTCATCAGGGACTTGGGGAGGACTGAAGAAATTGAAAAAACTCTCGCATGATTCAGTTTTTGTTATTGGTTTGGTGTTCTTAGATCCTTTCTTTGGCTTCTTTTTAAGAATTTTCTGAGTCAAACATTTTCCTGGTAGCCATTCAATTTCAGTCCTGCAATGGATATCACGTAGAACCACATTAACAGTGTTGAATAAGCAGATAAAGGCCTACTAAATATTATATATAAACTGCATACCCTATTGCTTTCTCTAGAATAGGTTCATCGTCATCAATCATGTGATATGTTTTAGTTAGCACAGAATTCTTGAAGTAAGGATTGGAATTGAAGAAGAATTCGAGCTTAAACCCCTTTGGATCATCAAGCTTGGACCACTTAATATCTCTAAGATATTTCAGAGCATCCTCATCACGCTCATGAATCTGATCTCATTGCCAAAGTAGACAATTTTTAATTTATGAAAAAAAACATTTATAGAAAGAGATGCTTAAGATCCTGCCACATTTCACCAACCTCTTCAGATAAAACTTCGTTGTTTTTCAATGCCGTGAGCCAAAACTCAGGCACACCTTTTCCTGTGATCAAAACAAGCAGATTAGCACTGAAATGTGGAGAAGACAGATTTTCAGAACAAGGATAAAAAGATAGATAAACCTTCATTCGCTTTATCCTCAGCGGCATCCTCTGCAAGGTCATCAGCAACACCCTCAACTTCAGCCAAACCATTTACAATCTCATACCTCTGCAAGGTGCACAAAAGTTACCCAAACCATTGTCATAAAAACAACAAATACTACAGCAGGGTACATGAAAATGTGAAAAATACACAAATAACCTTGGTGTATAGAGGCTCATAAAGCTTTTGGTATTTGGCCTCAAGGGCTGCTTTTTCCTCGTAATATTTAGCCTCAAGCTCATCATGCTCGCCCTAAACATTTAATCACAAAAACAGCATTGTTAAATAGTTTAAATGATAACAGTGACTTTCTTTTACTGTTAAATGCATTCTTAATTTTTCAGGTCTTATCACTTGAAAGGCATGTAAATAAAACAATATGAGCCAGATAAACTCGGAACATGATATCCATATATCAGAAAGTTATCTACCAAGCATACTCAAGAACACTTAAGGAAAAAGACAATTTTAACGAATCATAAACATGCAACCCAGAAAGCTTGGTCATTCCAGCTATAAGCAATCTTAAAAGGAAGATCCTCACCAGCTTTTACTAAAATTTATATTATCACAAAAATCACAAGATCTTTCAACAACCAAGTTCAATTTTTACAAAATATAATGAGTGGCTTAGAAACTCAAATTAGTTGGTGCAGTGGGATCAAAAACTTTTTAAGATGGATCAAAACGCACCTTTAACAGGGAAGCTACAGAATCAGTTTTTCTACCTCTATAAACTCCCATAAACCTCCAAATCTTTATTTATTCCATTTAACTCTCGATCACCCCCTACACAATTTCTTTTACCAAATCTTCATTTCTTCTTAAATTTTATGTTGTACTTTGTGAGCATTATAGTTGTTAAAATTAAGCCAACTCTAAAGTTCTTAATTATGTGGGGATTTTTCCCCCTCCTTCAACGATCAATATTGCTCTATATGAAAGATAATTATCTTAATTTTTTTTATAGTTTTTCCAATTTTATTTTAAAAATTATAGAATTTTTTTAGGTTAGCATATTAAATTTTGCATATTACAAAACATATTTTTAGACAATAATAAGAATGACATTAATAAATTAGTTTGTAGTAGTATATGCAACAAAAATGACTCTGATGAGTAGGTGAGTTTCACACTTGAAGCTATTTATTGATGGAAAAACAACAGCGATGCTAGCAAGCAAATGGTAACTATTCAAATTTCAAATCCAACATCTACAGAAAATCTCAAACTTAGAATTTTACTAGTGTTACACTATGATGATCATCTTATACAGTTAACTTAATACATCATATCCAGTTGAGGTATTATTTGGTGAAATGTATTACATATAATGAAGTTTGTGAGACATTATTATTGGAGACTAGCCAGTATACCATAATCATGGATGTAAAAGTTTATAGAGTGCTAGTAGAAAATAATAATGTCAATGTTGTATCTCAAGGACCTTCTATTGTGCTGGCCATAGCAGAGAATACACAAATCAATAGATTAATGAGATACACGTACATTATTTTAATAACACTAAAATTGAATTGATTGAATTGAGATATCAAATTTACTATTTGCAAACCCAAAACTATGTCTATGGATTGCACTCCAAATTATTTGAAAGAACACTATCACAAGCAATCTTTATATCCTGCACCAATCTTATATCGTTCAAGAATTGACGTAAAACCGACAGAATGCCTACCACGATTGAATGCACCGATAGAACCTCATGTGAAAGCATAAGAGACGATAGATAGTGGCTCGAGTCAAAGATTTAATAAACGAAGAGGTTGATTTGATGCTATCAAAATTGAATCAAAAGTACGTCAAATTGTCAAGCATGAGTTAACATGCAAACATGAATTGATCAATGTTGTAGTTGATGCAATCTAATCTAATAATGATATTGTCCGAGAAATTCACATAGCACAAGAGTGAGATGCTAATGGTGCATGTGATGGTACAAAGGTTTAGCGAGCAACAGCACAAAAGGAAAAAAAATCCAAATCATCTATATTTGTACGATGTTATTAATATAATGGTAAGGTTCAATTTTCATTAAATGGTTAGCATATCAATAATTTTAATATAAAAAACATATTTCAAATAGGAAATTAATACAAATGAAGTGTCAAGAACACAAATCCTTACATTCACGTAACAAACACCTACAAGCATTTTAAAAGCCAACAAGTAGGTGGGGCCACAAGGATATTAAGAATGGGCAGATGCATGCATCTTATTTATAATGTATGTTGGTCGATGAAATTACACATCTAAGTTTATATGTAACCATACTGCTCTAGTGATATGCCAATCTCAAACCCAAGAAAATCACGGGGCACATAATAACAAATTAATATTAGGGTTTCTAATATCAAAGCATGGAATGCACAAAAGTAGGTCATTACACAAGTATTTGCTAATCATAAGGACTAATGTCAGACACTCTATCAGTCATGTAGGCCATATGTTACTCCTTGCATAGCAGTATTTACAAAATATAAGCTAGTACAAGTATGGAACTTTCAAAGTATGTTTTGGGCATTTGAGCCATACATTTCTGTTAAATATTCTATCATATCCTCAGTACAGATTTCATATTTCTATAAGAAAGTCCATATACACGTCATTAGCATCGATGTGAATTTTAGTCTATTCTTATTAGCATTTATGGTGGTTGAGTAGTGAGTATAACATAAAAAAAAAACTAGTAAAATATGTGGGTTATGCAAGCTTACAAGCCACAATAGTGCCACTTATTGTCTTTTTCAAATAAACCATAAAATAGTAGGTATGTTACTTATTTTATATTAAATTTTATGCATATAATTCTACTACTTTTTATCGCTAGATTAGATGTTTTTCAATAGGGATGGTCGAAAAAGATCCGTAAATAGAGTGAGACGGTATGATACACCTTGAACGAAAATTGTGGATCAAGTGCTACTAGAAGAACATCAATCTAGTGAAAGCTTAAATGGGGTCTCACCGCATAACACACCCATATATGATAATTGACCTTACTATCAATTGTTCTGAATTTTACTGTGTTAGTAGCTTTGTCTTCTAATATTGAAGTTTATATGACTTTAAAAATATAGTATAACAGAGGCAGCTAGCCATCTCCGTATTGCTGATGAGCGGTAGCCTTACAAAACACAGGAAATGCCTGAATTAGACACTTGCATTACATTAAGTTTGTACACCCTGCATCAATCAAGTGTCAGTGTTCCATAACAAATATATTCCACTTGACTTTAGAAAAGATGGAAATCAAGCAACCTAGAAGTATAGATCCTGATAGGAGTTAGGATGGGTGGCTCAACTTTAGACGGTCGTAGTTTTAGCCAAACAACGAACTACAAGGAATATAGTAGTTAACAGATGAATCACTGATTTTTCAAATGGGTTTGACTTAGGCACAGATATGCATACCGCTTAAATGACTTTGATAAACATTTTCTAAATCTTCTGTAGGTCTGACACATGTCAAAAAAAACATATTATTAATGTTAGGTGGTTTCCTTTAATCAGACACTTCAGACTCACATTAGCATTCACGATATTTGTCATTACTGGAGAATTTAAGAGAGTTTATAAATTCTTAATTAGGAGGCTTGATGCTAATGCATTTAAAAAAGGGAGTTGAAAGAGATAACAAAACCTCATTGAGTCAATATGGTCGGGTGCTTACATCACTCGTGGGTTTTGCCTTGAGAAAGAATACATCTTGAAAGACCGCCATTGCATATAATATTTCCAAAAGACAAAAAATCCATTAAGTTGCATCTTTATTTTCAATTAAAAATATTAAATCTATACAGCCATGAATATTTTTGTATATGCATATAGTTAAAGATTATTTAGCGGGTGGGATGAGGGAGGGTCTGCTAGTTACCTACAAAAAAATGGTCTACGCAAAATAAATGTGTATATGTTCCAAGTAATCAAACATACTTCTCGTGTAACTACAATTAATTTCAAATATGTGTCAAGTTACTTGAAAACCATACATGCCATAATCTTTAGTTTAGTTACAATGCATATTCCTAAGAAGGTTTAGGGTCTGTTTGGGGCAGCTGCAACTTATCCAGCTTATCCTGATAAGCAGCTGATCTGCAGCTGATCCGGATAAGCTGACTGATTGTTTGGTTTGTGTGTTTGGAAAATAGTTGATAAGCAACTGTTTCTAGGTGAATGACTATTCTGCCCCTATGCCCTAAAAAAAGATAAAGACCTAAAAATAATTATAAAATTGTAATGAATGATATCAAAAATATAATAAAATGATATTATATATTTTTATTGATTATTTCATAATTTTTTATTATAAAATAAGATATAATAAAATGATATTACACATTGTAAAAAGAATAAGATAAATAACAATGATTTTTGAGAGCTCCTTTGTCCTTCCCCTCAAAATTTCGAAAGATTTTTCTACCCGTCGATAAATGGGAGAGCTTTACAGGATCTGTTCTATGAATCAAAGCAATTTTATGGAGTTTGCTCTTCTCTCGATGACGTTAGGAGGTGATTTTGACAAAGCTTGCATCTCTTAGTAGTATAGCTCTAGCTTTCATCTTCTTCACCAAAGACGAGGTGGAGATCCTTAATCCCTCTTCCCCACAGCCATCAAGCACTTCCGTCTTGCCTGTTACTAGAGATCCTTAATCCCTCTTCCCCACAGCCATCAAACACCTCCGTCTTCCCCACAGCCATCAAACAATTCAGCACCTGTTGCCATCGAGTTAGCTTCCCTGCCGAAGCCGAAGAAAGAATTTGTTGCCATCGATCGACCGCGAACGAAGAGAAGAGCAAAACTTAGAGAAGCGGCCGGTCCGTGCTTGATCGATCGCGGACGAAGAGAAGCGGGCGGAGTGCAAGCTAGATCGACCACGAACGAAGAGAAACAGGCGGATGTGCGAGCTCAATCGTGAAGGAAGGAAGAAGGCAGCAGGTTCGATCGCCATTCGAGGGGCAGCAGAGAAATTAGGGACGAAACGCGGACGAGGAACGTTGCACGCGGGGCTGATCCCGCAGGCGACGTTATTCACAAAATGAGAACAGAGTTTTACAAAACGCAATCAAAAAGGAGAAAAACAGTAAGGCGGCGTTTTGAAAAACGCCGCAGTTGTTTTAAGCCATCCCAAACAGGCCCTTAGATGATTGTTTCTGTAAGAAGTATCAGCTGCATTAATTGTTTTAGGTCATTCTAATGTTTTTCTTTTGAACATATATCTAAACCTAATTGGGAAGCATAAAAACATATAACAATAAAAATCTTACTATCAACAATAATCCTTAGGGCTATAACTCTATCTCCAATACTGTCGGATGAGATTCAAATGAGGGAGTTGGTAGAGTGATATAAGTTTTTAGAAATACTAATAGAATCTATGGTTTTTGAGTGATTAATGAAAACGGAAGAACTATATTAAATTTTGTTTTAGATTATGATTAATACTTTATTTAAGAAAAGAGATAAGCATGTTATCACTTATAAGATTGGATATAATAAAGCACTAGATAGATTATTTATTATTAGAAAAAGAGATCGTCGCGAATATAAAGTTTATAAGATCAACCAAAGTGAAAATTTAAGTACTTAACATCGATTATTAGTTCTGAATTTTAAGCTAAATACTTGGAAGATAAAAAATACAATGAAACATAATCATAAAATTAGATGGAGACTCCTAACAGACAAATAAAATATTTTTATGAGTAAACTTTAAGATTTCAAATTAGATTTTTCAGAAAAGTTAAATCTATATGTGATAAAGTAACAAATACTATTAAACAAGAGAAAAAAGATGTACATGAAATATCAAAAGAATTTTTTTTATATAAATAAAAATAGATAGTGGTGGAATAATAATGTGCAAGAAAAGATAAAATATGAGAAGTATTTTTCATAGAAATTGGTTTAAATGTAAAAGCTTGGAGAACTAATAAAAAATATAAGTTAGCTCCTAAGGAGTATAAGAGAAAAATTGTGATGCTAAGAATTCTGCTTTTAATGATCTTTATAATAGGTTATATACTAAAAATGATAAAAAATATATGTATAAACAAGCCAAACAATGAGAAAAGAAAAGTAAATATTTAATTCAAGTAAAGTGTATTAAAGATAAAAATTAAAACGGTAATGTTCTTAGAGGAAGATCTTCAACATGAGTGGTTGAGATATTTTAATAAAAGTTTCGAAGAAGATTTTGAAAAACGATCGACCTTAGTAATCATGATATTATTAATAATAATAAAACTTTTAATATTTACCGTAGCATCAATAAGAAAGAATGTTGAGGATGCTTTAAAGAAAATCAATGGTGAAAAATCAATAGAACATGATGATATCCAATAAAAGTGTGAAAATATTTAAAATTTTAGGAGTTTCTTATGTTACAAAATTCTTTAATATTATTTTAAAAACTAAAAAAATGACGTGAGTGATGGAGGAAGATTATTTTGGTCCCCATTTTTAAGAATAAAAGGGGTACACAAGAGTGCAACTTATAGAGAAATTAAGTTAACGTGTCATACATTGAGAGTAATTAAATATAGGTTAACACGTGGTACAAAAAATTTCTCTAGATCAATTTGGATCTATGTCGCGCAAGTCTACTATGAAAGCTATGCATTTATTGAGAATTTTGATGGAGAAGTGCTGAGTAAGGATGGTCTATGTATGATTTTTATTGATTTAGAAAAAGCTTATGATAAGGTTCCAAGAGAAGTTGTTTGGAGAGTTCTAGAAAAAAATGTGTTGATAATGCTAATTATATTCAAGTCATTAAAGATATGTATACTAGAGTTGTTGCGTTCGAACGGGAAGAGGATTAACCAATTATTTTTCCATTTCAATTAGATTACATCAGGGATAGTCTTTAAGTCCATATATTTTTGCTTTAGTTATGGATGCTATTATTGAACATTTATAGGAGGTTGATGAATGTCATTATCAACAACTATAGCGAAGAGAACATTTTTTTGTCTACCCAGTGTATAAATTAAGGTTGACATCACACCTCGACCAAATTCTTATGTTTTGGGTTGGACTCAAAAGGAGCTAGAGAAGAAGATTGATTGTCGGTGCTGCTTGAAGAATGTAACCATTAGACAAGTCATCGTTGGTGGCTCATATTCATAATAGGTATTTACTATTGAATCGACAACCTGATCAATATTGGCAAGTAGGAAGACTTGTCAATGCGCCCCAAAAAAACCTTATTAATGTCGGTTTGCTCTATTGAATAAGAAAGGATGCGATGTTCTCTCTACCTCATTGAAGGAAGGTAACGTGCAAATACAAAAGCTGGTTAAGGACAAGTCCATGATAAGATATGGCTCGTATCTAACACATTGCCACCAAACTCACTGATGTGCCCACCAAAGTGATAAGGTGATCATGAAGAGGTCAATATAGCATATATTTATGCTACATATATCTTCAACTACACAAAAGGCATCCAAAAGGAAGAAATATGCCTTCCAAAATAAAAAGGGTAAAAATTTGAGAAACCACCACTATTGAAAAAGCTTGAAGAGTAATTATTTTGCCAATTCAAGCAAGAAAATGATGAGAAGAAATTAGTGCATTACTAGTTTTAACATGCAAGAAAAAGTAGATGTTACCATAAAAACAAATCAAAATAAATAAAACACCCGAAAGAGAACTTTAAACATTTGTAGGAGCTCTCAAAGATGAAAGATTGAAATGCTATCCAAGCTCCACGAACAAGGATATCCTCAAAAGGAACTTTCCAAAAATATAACATTTAATAGAAGATTAATTACCAGGGACAACATAATGGTATGGCTATGAAGCTCAAAAGTTCTCCCACCTAAGTTATGATTTCACACTATTGACATCCTCCTAAATAGGAGATCGATTATTTGGATATAAAATCTGATAGTAACCAGAATGATCACTTGTGATCATGACCTAGCTATCAAATCAAATAAGGGATTATGTTATTGAAATTTGCCTATCTACTTGATGAAAATTATTGATGGTGGTTATTCTCAAATCAAACAGTTCAAACTGAAGATGTGGCCAGGAGTCCATAAGCACAATTACTGTTCATCTAAAATTATAAAAGAGAGAGAACAAGGTTCTAAAAGGAATACCAATAGGCATATTTCAATAAAATAAAAAAGAATTAGAAATATTTGTATTTATATTTAAATCAAAATTAGGATATTTCATACCAGAATTATCAATTACCTGAACTTATCTAAATCGTTATAAAATATAAGAATTTATCTTCTTTGTGAAATTTATTTAGAATAGGATATAATTTCTTGCTTGCTTGTCAATAAATAGATTTCAGTTACTGTAGTTAAACCAATTAAAATATCTTCCAAAATCCTAATCTTCCTTCTTTCAATCTTGGCATTATGGCAGAAAAATAGTTACAATATAAATAATTATAGCACAAGCCGTTCCTCTGAGAAAATTCCGAAATAAACGATGTTATAGGTAACATTAAGTTCATTTGATGTAAAGCCCATGCTGGCAGTACTTGGACCGAATGAAAAAAACAAAGGCAGTTAACAGTAATATTAAACATATGCCAAGATTCCCAAAAAAAAAATTCATTTAATCTTTGGTGATACCAACGAGTGACTGTTTACAAAAAAGTTCTCCAATAGTATTATTCTGTAGTGTACATGATAGAGAAATAAAATAAAAAGCAAAACAAAAACTAATTTAGAAGCAGCAGTGGAAAATAATAACAGCAAAGTAAAATTATCAAAAAAGAATATTTTGGAAATTATGCAATTCAAAATTTAAACAATTTCAGAACGTCAGAACATTGAGCAATTCAATTTTAAAAAAGTTATCACATTAATTTCCATCCACAGAACATTCTAAATTAGAATACATACATAATTTAAAAGGCGACATGTCAATATCCATCAAAGGGTTTGCGAGCTTAAGCCATCCTTTGATACCACTAAACATTTTGTCTGTAACATTACAAGCCAACTAAAACCGTGTTCATGTCAACATTCTCAGCAAACCTATGAAAAGTCACCTAAATAGAAAGTCAAAAACTCATATTGAGATTCCTATTTTAGGGAAACATGAATGGCCTAGGCTGAAATAAATTTGATTAACTAAGCATGAATTATCCCAACCACCTAAGACAATAATGTTATAATGATGTGTTAGAGGTGATTTCTTATGCAACACCCTAACCTTATTTACAGAGCTAACATCTTTCTAAGTCATAACATGCATAAATATACATGAGTTTGCTTGTTTAAAATTTTTTCTTTGGTGCTAAATATGTTAATACATTAATTTGGGTGGCAATCATGTATATATTCCCAAATTTTATTGTTTCAATAAATTCAAATTTCTAAAATCTTAATAAATTTGATTAGGCAAAGTATTCAAGGGACGTGTTTATAGATAAAATACTTCAATTTGTTGCATGGCACAAAGAGAACCTAATCTTTGGCACTATTTATTTCATATTAATTTTGTTTGCATCAACCTCCTTGCTTACAAATCTTCACAAATATATTTTTCATCTTCATCATCATCCTTACACTTTTCCCATCGCTGGAATTTCAATTTTCCATCGCTTATTCATCTCCTTGGGCCCATCCACTTCATACTCAACATTTCACCCACAAATACTATAAACTTTATTTCAAGAGTTCATCTTCATTTTTCCAAATTATTTAAAAGCGCTTTAGATGACCATATATCAAACATTCATTTAAAATAAAAATCATCATAAGACTTGTATTGTTAACATCCATCTCTCAAACCAATGCAAGATGTCATGTAAAATGTCATAAGATGTGGAGGCCATTTGGTAACAGCTTTAGGGTAGAATTTAAAGACAGGGTTAACTAAAATCCTGTCAAACGGCAAAAAATAACAACTTTAAATCTAGGATTTAATAAATCCAGTTTTCCTCTATTTCGCCTCAAATCCCAGAGTTAGCAAATCCTAAGATTGGATACCTTAAATCTGCAACATCCCACTACCATTGCAACTCCCCTCGTTTTATTCTCGAGATCTGTGCAATGCAGAGAAAGATGTTTTGGATGCCATGATCACATCACCAGTTAGCTCCAGCCACCGTTTCACACTTGTTTGGCGCCGAGTGTTTTAAATTAAAAAATAAAAATAAATAGTAAGCATATAGAAGAAGACAAATATGGAGAACTTATAACTTTTTTTTATTAATTTATTAAATAGAATTGCTTAATTTTAAAAATACTAATTTAACTAAATTAATGCTAATGAATCAATCTTATTTTTATTATGTTTAATTAGATTCATAATTTTTCAAGTATTGCTCAATTAAAATATTATATTAGACTTTTTATAATTAAATTAAATTAATTAATGAAAAAAGAGTCTACAAAAGTTTTAATAAATGGCTAATTAATTTAATTAACTATTAAATATTTGAAAGTAATAAAAATAAAATTAAATTGGACTAAAATTTAAATCCTAAAGAAGTTGCCATGTAGGTACAAAGGATTTAACCACATTTAACCGATGCATGTCAAATAGTTTGAGATATAACCACCTCTAGATTTACTAAATCCAAACTTAAATAATTTAATAAATCCTACTAACTTAAATCCCTGAAATTATCAAACAAACACTTAGTTTTTAATGCACATCTAGAGCTATAATCAAGCCGAATCAACTTGAGTACATCATAATTCAGACTTGGCTTGGTATAATTATATGTTGCTCATGTTCTGCTTGAACTTGTGTCGAGCTTTCATATATTGTTCAAGTTTAAGTTGTTTAAATTTTTCAATGTTTGAACTTGATTTGTACTTGATTTATTTATGACAAGTGGAAAAGTATTTAAACGAGCTAAAAATTAACCGAGAATCTATATTTTTCTACAAAAAATTAAATGAATAATTTACAAATTTGATCGTGGCTATTAATTTTTATTGATTATAAATTCTAAACCTAACAATATCTTAAATCTTGTTTATCCTCTATTTTGCCCTAAATCTCTCACTTAGAGGTTGTTTAGTAGAATGATTTGTGTAGCATTTAAGCATGATTTAACTTAAATCATATCAAACAATTAAAAATGGCGACTTCAAAACCTTCATAAATTTAATATCAAGTATTTATATACCATATATGATATGAGCTATGAACAAACAAGTTAATATTCTAGTTAATTAAATTTTATTTAAAAAATATATCATATATGATACGAGCTATCATCGAGCTTAATATCAAGCATTTAAAAAATTATTTGTTGAATTACAAACGACTTTGTTCGTGAATATAAATGACCAATTTCGACTATGCTCATGTATTGTTCATTTAAGCTTCGAGATTTTAAAAATTATTCAAGCATGTTTACTTGCTAATCTAAATAAACATGATCAAGTCATAATGTCAATTTTTACTTGTTCATCGAGTGCATAGGTTCATTTACAGCCCTATGCACATCTATCATGAAATATAAAAAAATCATGCAGTAATAAGCGCAAAATTGACATCAATTGAAAATGTTAATAATGATTCTCTATTTTTGATAAATATTAACAATATGAAAGAAAATTTTCAATTGAAAAGTTAATAACCATCTACAAGAAAAAATGAATAACTAAGAAATTCACAAAAGGTTACAATCTACACGATAGTTGAAAACCAGAATGCATCGAACATGAGTAAATTATACATGTGCTGAATCCGCTAACAAAATTTGGAGAAAGGACAAAAGTAATTAAAAAAAAACTGCAAAAATCAGAAAAATCCAATATCATTCTTGTACTTCAAATCTATCACATGATCAGGAGTTGACTTGAAGAAACAGACAAAATAACAGATCCAAACGAGAGTTTATTAGAATTGTTAATATTTTATAGAAGTCCGAGCATTTATTTATATTTATAAAATCGTTTAAGATTTTTTCACATAATCAAAAACAAAGGTAAGAATCAACCCCAGATATGAAGATGGTACAACAACAAAAAAATTGCAAACTTCTGCTAAAATTGTGAATGAAGGTTACAAATCTAAAAAAGGCGTGGAACAAGCTAATAATTCTTGCAACATAAAAAATACCAACATAAGGTAAACATACTGATCTTCTGCAACTTGTGCATCTCAAAGAGAAGCACGAACCACCTTTACATATAGTCAAACCAACTACATTGATATTCATAGCATGAAAGAAAATAACCCTATTTAATATACTACGAGACTTAGTTTCAATTCAAGCAATATGTTACAGCTTAAAAGTACACTCATACATACATTCAACCTAATTAGTATGCATATGCCCTAAATTCTTCTGTAAATTTACATATTCAAGTGACTAATGGTCAAAAAAAATGCTACAAAGTATTGGAAAGTGCCAATACGCGTTAGGAATGAATTTAATTCCTTTCTTCAAAATATATTTATTTTCCTGGTTTTTTTTTGTTTAGAGAGATTCCAATTTGGTTTACTTTCGTTATCATAAATGTGGCAAAGTGTAATGCATGACTTGAGAGAAATAAAAATTCCTTCAAAAATTCTACAAGGTATCAGGGCTTTAAAATCAATTTCATCGGGTCGCGGTCTAAGTCCTCACAATTAACATGGACAGATTCGTAGAAACTTTTGAAGTTATCATTCGGCGCCATCCTTACGTATGCATGCTAAAGGTCATCGTTCCTCTCTATCATCTGACTCTTCTGCGTGGGGTCATTGCTTCGGCTCCTGCTTGTACATTTTGTTTGAGCACCAAGATCGGTTGTCCACTCCATTCAAACAATATGCTTGTCCGATTCTTTTGTTGATCGCAGAAGCTTCTCTTGTTAAAAACACGAGTCAATCGCTATCGTCCAAGACAAATATCTTTCATTTGTTGTCCTTCTACAACACCGTTGTCATTAAAATCGTTTGGTTCATGCCTCAAATATTGTTTCGTTCATGCATCACAGATCTGTTTGAATTCCTCAATTTCAACAGATCGTCTTGTTGTCTCATCCTCTCATAACACAGTTGCTACTTCAGTTTGCGAACGATTTGGCTTGCCCTAGCCTCCACCTGATGAGTCGACGAGAGTTGTGCATCTCCCTTTATTCTATGTTCACTCGTCCAATCCAATAGTCAGAACTAAAGATCTTCCTTTTTTTATGTTGTAGCGATTAATGTTTTTTATTCAAACTTCACAATCCTGTCATGGTCAAACACAAGATGCATCACAATCTTATTCCTCAAAATTTAACTCAAGATCTGAGCCTGTCTTCAATCACTACCAAACTTGAAAACTCCCTCACGTAGTAACGAACCATAGACTGCATGGCCACAAGTTTTTTCAATGGTCAGTCCGTCTTAATGTACATATATGGCAGAGAAAAGTGACATCTCACAGAAAACTCCAAAAAAGATTGATTCCAAACACCAAAACTAGAAACTAAAGACCATGTAGTTGTCATGATTAATAAAATCCATGACCACGAAGGTTGGAGAAAACTTCCTACTTTAAAGGACAGCCAAAGAGATATGACAGGT
Organism: Papilionanthe hookeriana x Papilionanthe teres; assembly: GCA_022702705.1. NCBI lineage: Eukaryota > Viridiplantae > Streptophyta > Magnoliopsida > Asparagales > Orchidaceae > Papilionanthe > Papilionanthe hookeriana x Papilionanthe teres. The sequence goes on along the minus strand of CM040422.1, from coordinate 112,760,093 downwards.
GGCACATGAAACTTACTCTAGCACCAAAAACTTATAGATATTTGAGATTAAGACGAGATTCATCGGGAATGAGTGTTATTAAATATTTCAACACTCTCAGTTGTTGGTTGCAACTAGAAATGTACGAGGTTCATTCTTGAAAATGTTCTGATAAGTTTGTCGTATAGGAGAATTACAGAACAAAAAGAGCTATCAAATTTTTCGTTGAACTAACTAAAAACTTGGATGAATTAAGGAGGAAAATCATGGAAATTAAACTCATTCATGCCACTCGGGAAGCCTTTGAGAAAGTTCAAAGGGATGAGAGCAAAAAGAAGTCGATGATATCAAACAATTACATCACAACATTTGTTGAGGGCTCTGCCTTGTATACTCAAATTAACTTTCAGAGTGACAAATCCAAGAAGGGACAACCATAGTGTGATCATTGTATGTAACATGGTCATGCGAAGAAAAAATATTAGAAATTACACGTTAAACCTGCATATTGGAAGCCATCTAATGGAAGATATAGAGAGAGAATCATGCAATTATTGTTCTCACAACCAATAATAATGCAAAAGTTAGTTCATTCACCAAGGAGTAAATTGAAGCACTACATAAAATGTTAAGTCATGATTACAGTTCTGGACAAGTACCACATCTTCTACCGAGCAACCGATCAATCTCTATTGGCACAACAAGGTATCTTACCCCGTGCTCTTACTATTCAAAGCAATAAACTAAAATCTTAAATAGTTGACTTTGGCGCTCCAGATCATATGACGAAAGATATCAATATCTTCAAAGTTTAAAACACATGCACTAGCCACTCTACAGTTCGAATAGTTAATGGTTCATTCTCTCCAGTATCAGGAACAAGATCAATTAAATTTATAAAGGATTTTCATCTTTCCTCTATTCCTTATATTTCAAAATTTGGCTTCAATTTACTCTCAATCAACAAATTTACTAGTAACCCAAAATGTTTGACTAAATTTTATACCATTTTTTTTCTAGTAGTGGATTTGGGAAAAGTAATTGGCAAGTGTTGAGATGCATGTTTATTTATATCTATTCAAAGAAAATAATCTCATCGATCGAGAATTCCATCCATCAAATTGGAATTAGAAACTAGATTAATCAAACTAGACTTGGAAAGTCAAAGACATGTCAAGGCATTGTCGCCTTGTTCATCCAATCTTTGCTATATTGAAAAAATATTTTCACATATATATATCAATAAAAAAAGTTTCATTTCTATCAATGTGAAAAGTGTTTAACTTGCAAAACATACGAGACATGTATATTCTAAACTACAATACGAAACTTCACGTCTTTTTGTTATAATTCACAGTGATCTTAAGTAAAAAAATAATATAAATAGGGCATGATGATTTATATCATTCATAGATAATCTTACTAGAGGCGACTCACTCCAAGATGCTTACTAAATTCCAAAACAAAATTCAAGTTATTAAAATTGATAATGTTAAAGAGTATTTTATTCCACCCTTGGACCTTATCTTTCCAAGTATAGTATGATCCATATAAGTTCTTATGTGGATACTCCTCGGCAAAATGGAGTCATTGAGAGAAAGAACATGCATTTACGTGACATGGTATGTTTCATTATGATCTTTAATCATGTTCTTATGAATTTTTAGGGGCAGTTATACGCACAGCCACATATCTCATCAATAGAATGACTAGTCATGTCTAAAATTTCAAATCCCTCGTAATGTTCTCATGCAATCTTATTCGCATATTCATTAATTTTCCTCTGCCAATACCGCACCAAACTTGGCCCCAAATCTCTCAGATGTATCTTCATCGATTACTCCTCCAAGAAAAAAGGATACAAGTGCTACTCTTCAATCACTAGAAAAATATAAAACTTTATGGATGTCACATTCATTGAGAATCAATCTCTTTCTCAAATCTGGAATCCAATGGGAGAACTTGATGGAAAATTAAATTTGAGATCTTCTCCAAGACACTCAAACTCGATCAAACTCCTCAACCAAATCCTACCACTCAACCAGGTCCACCTGAAGAACCAAACTCTCATCACTTGTCCCAATTGTCTCTACTCCACCTCAACTTGCACCAGTGATTAGGAACTTTGTGTCTATACTAGAAGGAAAAAGATAACTAAGCATGTAGAGGACACCATGCAGATCAGGAATAATCAAGAAACTGAACCCAAGTCCTCATGCACCTGATAATCATCATAGTATGGACACCTTATGTCATGTCCAAAGATGCACTGATCGCCCAATCAAAAGTTATGTAGCTTATGGAAAGTTGTTATCTTATAGTGCTTCTGTGACAAATCTTAATAGAATGCAAGTTCCTAACTCTATTCGAGAGTCTCTAAAAATTCCAAAATGGAACAACCAGTTGAGAAAGAAATTTAAGCTCTAGAAAATAATAACACATGGACACTTACAAAGCTACCGCATGAAAAAAAAGCATGTAGGTTGCAACGCCAAATGGGTAAATACAAAAGAGATGGAAGCTTAGAGAGGTTCAACGCCAGATGGGTAATAAAAGGTTTCACACACTCATAAGAGATTGACTATCATAAAACTTTTGCACCTGTTGCAAAGCTCAACATTGTTTGGGTGCTTCTCTTTTGCAGTAAACTAGAATTGACCTTTATATCAACCATAAGGAATAAAAGATTACTTAAATGGGGACCTTGATGATGAATTTTACGTCTATACCACCAAGTTTGAAAAATAGGTTGAAAAACGAGTTGATTTACAAATTGAACAAGTCATTATATGGCTTGATGCAATCTCCACGTACTTAGTTTGACATGTTTGTTAAGATTGTGATTACAAAGAGATTGTAATTCAGCCTATTATTCAACCTATTTTCCAAACCTATAGGTATAGGCATGTAAAGTCCTTCATCAAGGTCCCCGATTACTAAGATCGTGATTACTAACAGATATCATCAATGTCAAACTGATCATACACTATTTATTAAATCCAATACTAGAGGCAAAATTATTATTCTCATAATATATGTAGAAGATATTATCTTAGCAAGTGCTGATTCAGAGATGAAAGCTTAGAGAGGTTCAACGCCAGATGGGTAGTAAAAGGTTTCACACACTCATAAGAGATTGACTATCAGAAAACTTTGCACCTGTTGCAAAGCTCAACATTGTTTGGGTGCTTCTCTTTTGCAGTAAACCAGAATTGGCCTTTATATCAACTATAAGGAATAAAAGATTACTTAAATGGGGACCTTAATGATGAATTTTACTTCTATACCACCAAGTTTGAAAAATAGTTTGAAAAACGAGTTGATTTACAAATTGAGCAAGTCATTATATGGCTTGATGCAATCTCCTCGTACTTAGTTTGACATGTTTGTTAAGACTATGATTACAAAGAGATTGCAATTCAGCCTGTTATTCAACCTATTTTCCAAACCTAGAGGTATAGGCATGTAAACTCCTTCATCAAGGTCCCCAATTACTAAGATCGTGATTACTAACAGATATCATCAATGTCAAACTGATCATACACTAATTATTAAATCCAATACTAGAGGCAAAATTATTATTCTCATAATATATGTAGATAATATCATCTTACCAAGTGATGATTCAGAGAAAATTATCAGACTAAAAGGATGTCTACAACAGAATTTGAGATCAAAGACCTCTTGAATCTCTGATATTTTATGGGAATTGAGGTGGCTCGATCTAAGGAAATTGTCATATTTCAAAAGAAGTACATCTTAGACCTATTAAATGAAACTAGCATGTTTGGGGGTAACCTGCTGAAATACCTATGAATTTCAACAAATAGATACACAACAGGAAGAAAAAAAATAGTCCAGTTAACAAAAGAAGATATCAAAGGCTTATGAGCAAACTATTTTATCTATCACACAAAAGGCCTAATATTGCATGCTCAATCAGTAAAGTAAGCTAGCATATGAATAATTCAAATGACGATCATTTGGAAGCCGTCAACATAATCCTAAGATACTTGAAGATGACCCCTAGATGTGATTTGCTCTTCGGAAGAACTAAAAATCTTGAGATTGAGATATACACAGATGCTAATTGGGCAAGAGAGGTAATTGATTAGAAATCAACCATTAAATATAGTCATACGTCTAGAGCAATCTCTTCACGTGGAGAAATGCAAAGCAAGCTCTCGAAGTACTGCAAAATCTAAACATCATGCTCTTGCACTAGAAATACGTGAGAGAAAGTGAATTCAAAGGCTATTAAAGGAACTTGAGGTTGAAATAAAAAGCATGATTAAGAAGTTCAGTGATAGTCAAGCGGCTATTAGTATAGCCAAAAATCTTGTACATCATGAAAGAACAAACAATTCCAGATTGAACGACACTTCATCGAATAAAAGGTTAACAATAGAGTTCTTCAAGTAAAACTATGTTCCTACACGACTTTAGAATGCTAATATTCTCATCAAGCACTACCAAGCTCAATCATAATGAATTGAAGTCCACTCTTGGTTAGTACAATATATACAATCCAATGAAAGAACAAAACAAATCCAGATTGAACGACACTTCATCGAATAAAAGGTTAACAATAGAATTCTTCAAGTAAACCATGTTCCTACACGACTTTAGACTGCTAATATTCTCATCAAGCACTAGCAAGCTCAATCATAATGAATTGCAGTCCACTCTTGGTCAGTACAATATATACAACCCAACTTGAGAGGAAGAATTGAAAAGTGACAATCCGCATTAGTAAGGAATTTATTTCCTTAATATATTAAACTAAGTCTTTCCTATATTATATATTTTCTTTTCATATTTTTCCTATTTTAAGGGATTCCTATTTGATTTCTTTCTTTAGTATATATATATATGTAGCAAGGTGTAATATATGATTTGAGAGAATAAAAATTTCCTTAAAAAATTCTACACAGCTCTATTAAAATTTCCATGTCATTGATTTACAACTCCAATATTTATATATGAAATATCAAAATAAACCTCAAATACTCAATAAAATCAGCTAATATGTACAATTGCACTTGTAAGTCATTCATTCATATACAATGAGTATACCTTGTCCTACAAAATTCTCCTTCTAAAAGAAAGAAGTAATAGAAACCGTGATAATATTGAAACATCTCAGATTTTGCTGAGTTAGAAGGATTAGAGTAGCATAGTATCCTACATGTATGCAATTTGCCTATTTTGATTTTGATTTATGTTTGATTTAAATCAAACAAAATACAAAGTTTAAACGTATTTAAAATACCACAAGCCTCTTATTTTTCCTACTTTCCGAAATCAATCAAATCGAGCGAAAATAAAACTTCGTGCTCTCCTGGATGTTATCACACCTCTAATCACCTTGCTCACACAAACATTGATCATATAGTCCATTGTTGTCATGCCACTCTTCTCATCAACATTGTGCCTCCAATCACCCATTTCACATTTTATCACCCATGCCACACATATCTCAATCATCCAGTCTCCTGTCATCATCGTCACCCCATGTTGGGGTGGTTGCCCATGTATTACATGGGCATCTTGTGTTTCTTGTCATTCTTTTTACATTCAGCCAAGCAAAAAAAAGAAAATTAATTTCACTTGCTTTCATTTTGCATTCAATAGAACAATTTCACGTAAATGAGGTACACTAAAATACATCAAAATACATCTAACCAAGTAGCTCCTTTACAATTTTTTATTATATGTAAACAAATCAAAAAATGTTTTAAACTTGTGAATGTTAATAGAATTTTTCTTGTCATTAATTATTTTAATTTTGTCACAACCAATAGATCTTCCGTCACTTGATATTACAAATATAAATAATATCACAAAAGATAGAACAAGCCGTACTGTCATGTTCAAATATGATTTAGCTTTTCATCTTCAAAAAATATCCTGAGTTACACCAAACATGCCTCCACACTTTTTCTATATATCAAGATATCATCCAAATACACATACAGAAGTCTAGAATATAATTTATAATTTTCATATAAATACTTGATACATTTATTTAGTCCAAAAAAGCACAATCAAGCATTCACATACACTAACTTTCAACTCTCTTAAGTGCAAGAGCTTTGGGAATAACACAAGAATATAAACTCCTTAATAAATACATATTTTTTTCAGTAAACCATCCACTTGACTTTAAATTCAGTAGGTTCAATTAAATTCATCCTGCAATATAACAAATTACTGAAAATGATGCTAGGATCAAATGAAATGCATATTTTTTTTACTTTAAGATTGAGATATTTCATTTACAGATCATCAAAATAAAATTATTTAAAAATCATACGGCAATTGTGTACAACTTCAAGTATAATCACACTTTCTACAATTTCAACTTAATATTCTATTCCCTCAAAAGCTAAATTCAGCCTTTTGGACTAACATTTTTAAAAGCAAGTTGACTTAACATATGTAATAATTTCCTCAATTCAATAAACAAATTAGATTATATGTTAGTTTGGCAGTTTGGTAAACATTCACCTTTCATTACTTCTGAAAACGTGGATATTAGATTTTCATCTAAAGCAAATAACATATACAGCAACAACAACTAGCCATTATCCCACCAAGTTGGGTCGGTTACATGAATCCTTTCTCCCCATTGCATCCTATTGAGCGCCATATTTTTCATTTAATTTTAATAAATTAAAATCATTTTTATACAAATATGCCCAAGTCTTTTTTGAGTCTACCTATGCCTTTCTTAACAGATGTCGAATCTAGAACATCTACTCTCCTAACCAGATCATCAGATAGTCAACAGTTAATGTGATCAAACCATCTAAGACGACTCTCTCTAATCTTGTTCGCCACTGGAGCTACACCAGCCCTATAATGGATATATTTATTTTGCATTTTTTGTCTCCAAGTGTCAAGCCACTTATCCACCTAAACATTCTCATCTCAACAACACTTCAACTTTGTTTTATGCTTCACTTTAAAAACCAACATTATGTCAAGAACATTACATGTCTCACCACCATCCTATAAAATTTTCTTTTCATTCTGAACGGTACTTTTCTATCACACAATAGACCCAGCACATTCCCCCACCTCAACCAACCAAATTAAATTAAACTAATAAAATCCTCTTCAACATCACGATCACTTTGAACAATAGAGTAGAGATATCTAAAACATTCACATATTTTAATGATTTGATCACCCATAGTTACAACTCTGCCACTAGAGCTACTACTACTAAAATTATATTCCATGTATTCAGTCTTAGTTCTACTCAAATGAAGGCCTTTAGACTCCACTGTTGACCTCCATAATTCAGGTTTTTCCCTGAACACTTTCTTTAGTCTTATCCAAAAGAAGGATACCATCAGCGAAAAGCAAACACTAAGGTAAATCCTTCTGTAAATGTCCAATAAGAGCATCCATAACTAAAGCAAAAAAGAGGGCTTAAAGACAATCCCTGATGTAATCCAATTTAGAAGATACTAGGTCAATCCTCCTATTCCAACACAAGTAACAGCTTTAATGACTTGAATACAAGTCATATCAATATCTTTCTTCTCTATAACTCTCCAAAGGACTTGTCCTGGAACCATATAGTAAGTTTTTTCTAAACCAATAAAAATCAGATGTAGATCCTACTTATTCTCTCTGTACTTCTCTATCAAATCTCTCAATAAATGTATAGCTTTCATAGTAGACCTGCCTGGCATTAATCCCAACTGATTATGAGAAAACCTTGTAACACATCTTAGCCTATGTTCAATTACTATCTCCCATAATTTTTGAAGTATGATACATTAACTTAATTCCTCTATGATTTGCACACTCTTGGGCATCCGCTTTACTCTTAAAATGGGGAAACAAGGAACTCTTCCTCTACTCCTCGGTCATCTTTTAGTTTCTAAAATAATATAAAAAGTTAAGCGAAAAACTCGCAAATCTCTTAAATTTGCACAATTCAATTGGATTATCATTAGATCCTACTGATTTTTCACCCTGCCTCCTCAATTTCTTTTTTCATTAATGTGACGATAAAAATAAAATATTTTATTATTATTAATGATATTAAAATCACTAATTTAGATCATATTTTTAGAAACTCCATTGAAAAATATACTAAAATAGCTCAACTACCTATGTTGAAGAAAAGCATTTTTTTAATTGCATCTTTAATACACTTTACTAGAGTAATCTTTAACTTTTTAAATTTATTTGACTAGTTTATACATGTATTTTCACCTGTTTTAGTATTTAATCTATTATAAAAATTATTAAAAGTAGATTTTTTTAGCATCATAAATTATTCTCTAAGACTTCCCAAGGGTCACCTTATATTTTTCTCAGTTCTCTAAGTTTTTACATTTAAACTAATTTCTATAACAAACTTTTTATATTTTATCTTTCCTTGCACAATATTATTCCACCACAAAGTATTTTTATTTATAGAAACTTTTCTTTTTTATTCTCCAAGTAAATCTTGTCACTTATATAATAATGTTTGTTATTTTATTCCACATAAAATTTGCATCTTCATGAACATCCCAAACCTTAAAGTTTACTCATAAAAATAATTTTATCTGCGTCTTTTAAGTGCTACCATATGATTTTATAACAATGATTCCTAGTATTTTTTTATCTTAAAACTCTTCATCTTAAAATCTAAAACTAATAATCGGTGTTCAGTACCTAAATTCCATTTGAAATGACCTTTGCAATCTTTGTATTCTCGACCACCTCTTCTTAAAAAAAAATAACCAATTGTATTTTATTAGATTCATTCTTATAAGTAATTATATGATGATCCCTTTTCTTAAATAAAATATTAGCAGCAAGAAAATCATACGTTAAGAAAAAATCTAATATGGCTCTACTTTCTTCATTAATCACTTTAAAACCGTAGCCACCGTGAATATTTTTAAAATCTTCTACTACTCCAACAAGTTTATTTAAATCTCCTCCAACAAAATTTTTTTCTTCAAGTGGTATCATTTGTACTAATTCTTTAAAGTCATTCCAGAACTTTTCTTTAGAACTAATATATAGACCTATTTGAGGAGCATAAACACATATAACATTAAAAATCATAGCATCAACAACAATATTAACGGATATAATTTTAACTATAATTCTATGGATTTTTACAACATTAAACTTCAAACTCTTATATATAATTACACCACCATTTCCAGTGTGACTCTGAATACCAAAGTTCAAAACCTAAGCTATCCATTTACTTAGCCTTTTCTCCAACCCATTTAGTTTCTTGAATACAAAAGATACTTATCTTCCTATGAACCATAATATCAACCAATTCTATTAATTTACTTGTGAAGGTATATTCTAAAATCCATTCCTAATATTAGTTTCATGGACTAACTTCTTTACATGCATTCGTCCGTAAAACAAATCACATATAAATCACAAAATCACAAAACCCAAAATAACATGTGTCACATCCAAAGGAAGAATGTCCCGCAAAATAATGTTATTATTATAAGTGTCAATTTTAATCGCAATCTGGCACAGAACAACTATGTAAACAAAAGGAGTTTTATACTCACCAAAATCCTTAAAATAAGTTTAACATATAAGTCTCTTCCAACCACATTCCACTTCAGGATTGGTAAATTCGACAATAATATGTTTCCAATTACACATATTGCACAAGCGTGTTTTTTGGTGATTAATTACTTATATATCGATGTGTCATGCCTCTGTTTTAGAGCTTGATCACTAACTCACCAGCACAATCATATATTGTGCATCGCTATACGCATCAATGTCTTATTAGTATATGTGTACCTTGGTTGAATTGTATATTTTTGTTTGTGCATGGTATAGTGTTTTATCATATTCCATTGTGCATATATATCTCATAATCCTTATGTTAGACTGGTAAATTAAAATTACATAGAAAATTTTTAATGGGAAATACACCCTCACCCACCATCCCCCAACCCCCATCCCTCTCTTTATATGCCTTAAACTGATAGAGAATACATGCATTGGTAACACAAGGATTGCAGGTGTAACAAAAGCCACATAATCATGCTAACAATTTGTGCTTTAAATGACTGTGGATTGGGATTTGCATCAAGAAGCTCAACTTTAAAAATTTCCTAAGAGATGTAAAAATTTTCCAATATTGAACTACTCTAATCAGTATTTTATAAAAAAAGCTCCTAATATCCCTAAATTTACAAGCATGCTACCATCTCACATTAGAACAATCTAAAATGGATTATAAATCATTATCATCCTTAGTAAAGAAGCTCTTGTTGCAAAAATAATAGATAATATGGCCTTGCTCCCCAATAAAGCACCTAAATGAGCAGTCGAACATATAGGTGTGTAAAATTGAAAGCATTGCCATTAGCAACATTAATAGAAACAATGATGGAATTAACAAAACTATAACATCATAGCAACAATAATCATTTCTGTAAGTTCAATTTAAAATTTATTTAAAAGTAAAAATAAGTTGTATCAATTTAAAACGATCAACCCATCTTTAGGTTACAATATCTTTCTTCCTAACTACCCTTTTTACTACTACCATTATTTCATGGATTTTGCAACAAATTTAAATAATTTTCCCAAAACTCAAACTAATCTCTAGAACCCTGTCCTCCATAATAAAGCCACCACAACACTTACATCAATCATTCAAAAAACCATTCTAAGAATATATGTACATTAATTTTCCCACTTCAACTATATTCTACATTATAATAAAACATTAGATGATTAATTAGATAGAATTTAACCCCCAGAAGCACAACATATATGGCAATTAAAAACAAGTTTTTAGTTTCCCGCAAAGATTTCGAAAATAAGCAATAAATTACAGCAAAAACAAGAAAAAAAATTCAAAGAATATAGCATTCATTAGCGACACAAAAAGTTTAAACTAAAAGATACAGAATGACACAATTGTAATATTAACCAAGTCACAGAACGGCACGAGTGACATTGGCAGGATGGGAGAGAGAGAGAGAGAGAGAGAGAGAGGCATTTTGCACAGCACAAGGTACAAAAAACATCAATTAGCTTATGTTGAGTTTCTACTCTAATCATAACAAATTGAAGGCACGTGGATCAAGAGTTTACATCGTTGGACATATTTACTTGTGACCCTCAAATATCAATCACATAACCTAAAGCACAAATATCGAAGCTTTGTATCATTATATTTGCCTCTCTACGACACTCGGATTGTAATCCGTGTGTTTTCCTATAGGATCGCCGGCTCCTAATTATTTTTCCTTCTTTTTTTGATTCATTCATATTTCTGTAATGCCTCTAGGAGTTATATATATATATATATATATATATATATATATATATATATATATATATATCTCCTCTTGTACAAAGAAAGAAATGAGGATTTTGAGAGTTTTTTCCTATTACTTATTTTCGGCGTTTCTAATTCCAAACTTATTCCTCTCGTTATGTTCTCCTTTTATTGCTTATGTTTTTATTTTTTTTACTTCCCTTCAAAGAAATCGACCATGATTAATGGTGAAAATCAAATTAAAGAACTCTAGGTATAGGTATTTCAAGTATCATATCACTTGACCGAGAAAAATTACATGTTCCCAAATTGTAAAGACCTTTCAAAAGGAAAAATCAAACTAAAGAAGACTCCAATTTGGGAACATTTAATGGTGAAAATCGAACTAAAGAAGAACTCTAGGTATGGTAAGTATCTTATTGCTGGAATGAGAAAATTACTTTAAATGTTACCAAACTGTGGACACATTTCTAAAAGGAAAGGGAAAGGGAAAGGGAAAGGGAAAGAACCAACAACTTGTGGATTTAACACCGGAGTCCAAAGGCCCAAATTTTACTTTTGAAATAAACTGATTGTATGATCATGAATTGGTTGTGGAATACCATACTACCATAGATCAGTGTACCTTTTATGTTTCTCTCCACATCAAAAGAGGTTTGATATGCAATTAAACAAACATATTCAAAGGTGAATGATGTTGCAGTCATCAATGAAACTAAGAAAAAACTCAACATCACCAAACAATGTAAATACTTTAAAATACACTGGTTCGGGACTACTACCAGGATCTAAAAATATCACGTCATGAGGATGCATCAATCCTTACAAAATTCTTGAATTTTTGGCAAGACTCAACAATGAATTTGACCAAATTTGAATACAACTCTTAAGCCGATAAAACCTACCTTCTCTGAATGAAGTATTCTCTCGTTCAAGCAAAAGAAGAAAGAATGACAATGATGATCAATAGTCCAATCTTCTAGATATCTGACAATGACAACTTCAAGCAAAAGAAGTAAGAATGGCAATTATGATCAATAATCCAATCCTCTAGATATCTAACATGAAAACTTTTGAATCCCAATGCAAGGAACTTTCTGTCACAAAATCTTCTCTAAAGAAAGGACAACATCCTTCTTTCAAAGAAGATCTCTAGTACTATCGTAAAAAAAAAAGGGCACACCAAAGATAAATGATGGAAATCTCATAGAAAACCCCGAGAACATGGAGCAAGTGAAGGAGGAAATAAAAAAGGATATGTATGTCTAGTGAAATTAGAAGGACTCAATTCAAACGAAATCAACAAATTAAAGAAATTTTTTCAATTCCTTATAAAAATCATCAGGATCTTGCTCTCTTGCTTATGATGATATGAATTTTAATTATTATGCTCTTAGTGTCTCTAACAGTTCTTCTCCTTCATGAATTTTAGATTCAAAGGTCATCGACCAAATGATAAACCTTGCCAATATGTTTCAAACTTACAAACTAGGTCCTAGCAATAGAAAATTAAAAGTCATCGAGGAATCTTTAGAAACAATTACAGAACAAGAAGATATCTAAATTTCTCCCAACTTAACTCTCGGTAATGTATTACATGTCCCACACCTCAAAGTTACTATTTTATCTATTCACAACTTTATCACAAATTTATCAAAGAACACAACTGCAAATTATATTTTTTTAATGATTATTATGTTTTTCAAGATCTCACTACAAAAAAAGATGATTAGGCAAACTTAAGAAAAATATCAAAAAGATCAACTATACCTTCTTGAATATTAAGATCAACTATCACACTCTTTCACCTCTTATACTATCAACAACATCTAGACCCAAATTATAGATTAAGATACCCTTCTTTTAAAAATAATCAGTCTATATTTAATTAATTTTTTATAAATACAAATACTAAGAATTTTCATTGTGAAACTTACGAAATTATTAAACATCACCATGTTTCATTTCCTGAAGGTAACTCAACATCTTCTAGTTCTTTTGTATTAATTCATTTTGATAAATAAGACCCTCTAATATCGCCAATATATACCTAGAGCAACGAGTTTTATTACATTTATTGATAATTGTACTTGAATGAGATAGGTATAATTAATTAAACAAAAATCTGATGTTAACACTAAACTGCTTATATTTAAGATCACGATAAAAAAATTAATTCAACTCTAAAATTAATTTTTCTAAAACTGATAACGCTTGTGATTATTTTAATCAAATATTAACATCGTTCTTTCCAAGAGAGGGTGTCATTCACCAATCTTCCTGTTCATGACACTCTCCTCATCACTTTTTACAAATAACTAGGGCGCTTCTCCAACATAATCAAATACCAAAATAATATTGAGAAGAAATTATTATAACTACTTATCTAATCAACAAAATACCCTTAAAAGAGTAATTGATTCCAAAAATCCACCAAATTATTTAATTAAATTCTTTCTTATGAACTTCTCAAAGATTTCTATAAAAGTTCTTGAATGCATTGCTTATGTTCATATCCAAAAAAAAACATAAGAAAATTTAACCTAAGAGCTCTCAAGTGCATATTCATTAGATATTCTACCATAAAAAAGGTACAAGTATTATCATCCACCTATAAAAAAGTTTTTCACTTCAATAGAAGTCCATTTTGATGAACACATAAATTTTTCACTAAAACTCATCTTCTAGGGTAGAATTCTCATTTTGATGATGAATTTGATAATATCTTTCATCGTATCATTCATGTAACAAAAACTTTTTAAACACAAATCTTATACCACCCTTCCCGTCTATACAATAAGGAGCAAACCAAAACAATGGCTAAAATTATGCAATTGGATATTAAGGTATTTTTCATTCGTGAGGCAAGAGGTAAGCCTCAAGGCAATTTAAGGAGTAATCCTCACGTTTTAAAAATTGTGTCAAATCAAAATATAAGTGCAAAAATGATACATTAGCATCGTAACTTATATGTATGATAAAAAATGCAATAACAAGCTAGCATTGTAAAAAGTGAAGAATTATGTAAGCTGCAAAAAATCATAATAACTTGCACGAATAAAAATATAATGTAAACATCAACTAATTAAGTCATCTAAGTAACAAAAAATATGAAATAAAAGTAATATAAAATAATAAAGTAAGATATAAGATGAGTTTGACATAGTAGACTTCTCTCACTCTTATTGTCCAATCAACTTAATAACATTCATAAATCTAAATAATAACATAATAAATAATCATAAGTCGGAGCAACAAGCGATGGTGGTTGCAACAAGAGCAGTTTACGGTGGGGGTGTCAGCAAGAGAAGCAAACGGTGGCTAATACACGAGCAATAGACGACTATAACAAAAGAAGCACTTGATCGCTATGGTGGAAGCAACAAGAAGCAATGGCGATGCTAGTAATATGGCATTGATTCGTATTCAAAATGTCTAATACCGGACCAAAAAAATCAAAGGGCAAGAGGTGCACGCCTCAACAGAATTAAGGTGAGTCCTGCCTCAAAAAATGTGAGGAGTGCACCCCGCCCAAGCTACTCGACGCATATTCCTCAAAATATTTTTATCATAATTGTGTTGACCTCAAAATTAGCGATTTTAAACAATGAACTCAACCAAGAACTCCAACAAATCCAAAACTCAAAATCGTTATCAAGCAAGACTATTGAACTCACTACCACATTTATATCTCATCTCTAAATACAACTGAAAATAAAATTTAAAAAAAAAAAACATTCATTCGAAAAAATGAATGTCTTAGAAAAAAATCATATTTAGGAGATCGCTAAACTACTAGAAAAAAAATACAGTAAGATCAAAAGAAATTTTTACAGTGAAATATGATACAAATGAGAGCCTAGAAAGGTATAAAGAAAGATTAGTGACAAAAGAATCCACTCAATCGTATGGGATTGATTATAAAAAAAAAATTATTTGTTTTTATTCACATTTTGATACCCTTAATAGCAAATTATGGAAGGCTCGTACAATAATATGTAAAAAATATTTTCTTACATGATAATGTCGAAGAAAAGGTTTATGAATCTCTCACCATAATTTCATAGCTCTTTTAAATGAATCAGATATGCAAATTGAAAAAAGCCCTATATGGACTAAAGGGTGTGTTTGGGGCATCATTTTCATTGCTTATCAGCCTCAAAACGCCAATAATAGCATTTGGAAGGCTGCTCCCTGCGTGCTTTTTGGCGCAATGTACTGTGGAATCTGAAACGGCCAGGGAAGCCTAAGTTATGTGGTTTTAGAACCATTTCGAGGGTGAAATGTCATCGCTAGCCCTCTACAATTTCTGATAGTCCTCCACCTGTCCCCGCAGAATACCCCTCCTTACCTTGTTCCCCCATTATCTATCGCTATGTAGCTTTAGGGCAGAATCACAACTCCCTTCTCCCTCCGTCCCTTCTTGGTGTTGTCACCTCTCGCTTCATATCTCTGTATGTATCTCTCCTTTTTGTTCGCCGTGGTGATGGTTTGACGGTTTGCATTTTACCATATTTTCATTTTGGTGGTTTGGTGGTTTGATAGTTTGATGGTTTGTGTTTTACCATCTTCTCAGTTTACCTGTTGGTGGTTATGTCGCTTTCCTGAGAATCTGCATTGAACTAATGTAAATATCAAAGTTCAAATCAAATAAGTTATTTCATATCATTTTCCTCTTCTTCAATCAGAAAAAAACTATTTATGGGTAGAAATATGAGCAAAGTTGGTTCCTTTTAAAAATATATACCTTTAAAAAATTGATTTGAGCCTATGCAAATATTAAAGTTTAGATGTTAGATAAGTATTTTCCTTTTATGAATATTTCTTTATTGTTATGTTGCATATCTAGCATATTTTGTCAATTAAATTCATAATATATTATAATCACAGAAAAATGTATTGCTGATGTGATACACAGTGTTTTGAGTATCAATCAAGAAGAGAAGGCAGCTACAGGAAGAGATATTATCGTTGTCTCAGAAACAAGAAACCTCAAGATTGCAATTTTTTTTGTTAGGTTGAAGACAAGGATAAGTTCGCTCCAGAAAGAGATTAGGTGAAGAAAAATGTTGTGGAGAAAAAATTATGCCAAAGACTTGATCATGGAGACATAAAGAAGAGCGTCATTATAACCTTGTTGAATATTTTGATGATTGTTATTGTGGAAATATGCATGAAATGACTGATCATATTTATATACTGCTTAATGTTGGAATTTTCACGTGATTTTTATATTATTAAACTTGTTTTTGTTATCCAGATGTAATTATTTTCAAAACTGAAACTATTCAAATATATTGCATATATATATATATATATATATAAGAGCAAAACAATCTTTTTTTATCAGAAACAACTGCAGCACAGCAGCTTATGCAAACAGACTCATGTTATTCCAACAACTGCTTTCTGACAGCACTTGAGAAGATGCTTCTCCAAGCAAAATGCTTCCTAGAAAAACAACACCAGCCCCAAATGCACCCTAAAACAATCACCAAGAACTTAATTTAACAAATTTGCAAAGACTATAAAAGGTGCTAAACACAAATAGAGTCAAAGAGATCACGCTTACTTCATAAAGCACTCTATTGATGGTCGAATCTCAATCTTTATTATGTATGTTGATATGATTATTATAAGAGAAGACAATCAAGAGAAAGAAACCCTTAAAAAAACCTTGCTGAAAATTTTAAAATTAAAGATTTAGGAAAAATTAAATATTTATTGGAAATATAAGTGGTTCGATCTAAAGGAATATTTCTCTCCAAATAGAAATATATTATGGACTTGCTGAAAAAAGCCAGGATCGCTGAGTGCGAGTTGGGTGAAACTCCAACTAAACTAGGACAAGAATTGAAACCTTATGAAAATAATGTAGATATAAATAACATTAAAGGTTTGTGCAAAATTAATATACTTACCTCATACTCATTTTGATGTCATATTCGCAGTAAGACTAGTTCGTCAAATTATGTATCAATAAATAAAAAATCGCACTTTCAAACATCTTACAAAATCCGCAGATATCTCAAATCAAGCCCAAAAAAAAGGAATTTCAAACAAAATATATAATACATACAAGTTGAATGATAGACAAATACAGACTAAGTTGGATCACCAATGAAGAGAATATCTACTTTAGATCATCGTATATTCTTAAGAAGAAATAGCATAACTTAAAGGAAACAGCCAGTGGCTTCAAGATCAAATGATGAAGCCAAGTTTAGATCTATTGCACAAAAGATCTGTGGGCTTCTTTGGGTTAAAATTATATTTAAAGACTTAAAAATCAAGTAAAAAATAACCTATGAAAATATATTGTGATAATAAACTGACTATCAATATTACACACAATCTTGTAGAGTATAATCGTACCAAGCATGTTGACATTGATAGGCACTTTAAAAAAAAGAAATTGCAAAGTGGCCAATTTGCACTTGTCCACAAAAAATTAACCGATTGACATATTTACTAGAGAACTTTGCAACTCGACATTTAAAAAAATCACAAACAAACATGAAATGGTATATCTCTACCATCGAGTTTAAGGGGGAGTGTTGAATTTCTACTTCAATAATAGCAAAGAACTAAAGGCACGCGGATCAAGACTTTGTTTAATTGGATTCGTTTACTTAAAACCCTCAAATAGGACAGAACTTAAAGCATATGGATTGAGGCTTTGTGCCATTAGATTTCTCTCTACGACTCCCAAGTTATAATATTTGTGCTTTCCAATAAGATCACTAGCTCCTAATTATTTTTCCCTCCTTTCTTTAATTTATTTTTAATGCACCTAGGAGTTGCATGTATACCTATCCTCTTGTACAAAGACGGGAATGAGATTCTTAAGAGTTGTTTTTCCCATTACTTATTTTGTACAACTTATGTAATATAAATTATTAATATAACATGAAAAAGAGAAAAGAAAGAAAAACCAAAATTATAAGCAATAAAAGAAGGAAGCTAGATAAAAGGATAAACTTCAGGTGCTAGATATGTAAATACATAGGAATTGTGAGGAATGTATGTAAATCTTTCTTAAAAAAACAATAGTGCATATTAACCAAAAATACGGAAGCAAGCTAAAAGGACGAACTTTAGGCGACAGATAAATAAATATACAGATATTGTGTGGTATATATACAAATATTCTTGATAAAATTTAGGACATATTAAGAACTATACTTAAAAAACTGTTAAACAAGAGAAAAAAACTGAAAGGACAAAGTAACGCAAAGTTCGCATGCTAACGAATAATACACCTTCGGGGGGAAAAAAACATGATTTTTAATAAAAAAAGCAAAAAATCGGGACAGGCATAGAACAAATACTCCAAAGGCTGAAAAACCAAAAAAGACATGTGTAACACTACAATCAATAAACTGTTAAAATTATAAGTGGCAGACAAACCGATGTATGCAACGGTGCACTCACAACAAATATATGAAAAATATCACCAATCAAGAGAGAAGATAAGAAACCTGGATTTCCTTCAGAACCTCAACCCGCTTTTTGACCTTAGGAGACAAAGTTTCCATCACGTCTGTGTGCTGCCCCGCCAGGCTCTGTAGCTTGTTCTGCCACCCACAAGCACAACCTTTCAGATGATCATAGTCTCCAAATTCCCAAACAAAGCAACATTTCAAAACAATAACGAGAAAACAAAAACTCTACCTTGAGAGCATTTACGATGCCTGCCCTGTCCTCCGCGCTAAGACCTGTCACCAATAAGCAGCCTTAGCAACGGAGGAATCAAAAGAGGACAATTTAGGAGATCAAAGTAAAATAGATCGATGAGGAAAAGGCTTAACGAACAGACCAGATGTATTGGAGGGTAAAGCAGAGCCCAGATCGGCCATATCGAGGTCTCCTTGCTTCTTGTCGTCGCTCATTGTCGCTTCTGCGAGCCTTGCTGACGCCGCGCCGCTTCCTCTATGCCGAGGATCAAGAAGAGAAAAACCCTAGAAGGAAGCAAAGAAAGCCGAGTAAAGAGGGGAACCGATAGAAACATGCGGCCAATTTATAGGGGAATATCTCCAGATTTGGGAATAGCTAGCGGAGGCGGGTTGGATCCTTGGGTGCGCCAATTCTTGCGGTATATTATAATATTCTGCTGGCTGTCGAAGTAACTACAAATTTGCATCAATTGAAAACCAGAGGTTTCATGGAGTTCTATCAAACTAACATCAAATAGAATTCAGAAATTTCTCATTAAATTTCTCATTGGGGACCCTATCTTTGGGCTCTACATTAGATTAAATAATGTTATGGCTGCTTTTAAAGGTATTAAATAATTTTTCTCTCTCTAAATTTTGAAAAATACCAATGAGATTAAATTTAGAACATGCCAAATTCATAATGGTCTTGAGAACATACCGCTTTACAAAACGCTCATATTTAAAGAGTTTTTACGCCAAATAAGTTAGCTGATGTGCTGTCCTATGAAAACAAATTATTCAAACAAAAATCAAAGTATATCTGATTTTATGAAGGGAAGATAATTTAAAATTTCTCTATCGAATGAATAATTTAGGGACAATCAAAACTATATTAGAGTGCCCTCTCCAATAACAATCTCATCCAATCTAATGAAAGTATTTCTAAAGAGGCTCTTGATTATTTTTCCACCCTTTTAAACTGCCTAAGAAATCACCCATCTTTGACTATGTTATAGTTGTTTGCACTATTCAAAGCATGAATGCAATACCTTATTGTTGAGTTTGCTAATGATCAAATCCAAGGTGCATTTACTATTTTCTTACATAAACTATTGGACTGGATGGCTTTAACTCAAGTTAATCCAATAACTTTAGGCCTTGATTGAGATAAATAAATTTAATTGGTTTAGTTTTAATTAAAGCAAAGATTGGTAGGAATAACAAACGATAATTAGTCATCTTATACATCAACAATGTCCTTAGTCTACTATGTTGGTCCACTTACATCATTCCCACCATCCATCCTGCAATAGAGTTAAGTGGTAGTTTGGATGAGGATTTTGACCATGGTTTACTATGAATGAATGCTTGATTAAAGGCGGAATAGATAAACCAAATAGGAAATTTTCATTAATCTGTTACATCTTCTTTGTTAAGTCTAAGAAACTCTCCAAAGCATGGCTCGGCCATACGACCTACTCTGGTAGCTAAAACTACCATTAGAGCCCTAGAAGAAAAGAAAATCAAGGAATACCAAGCTACAATGCAACCGAAGGGTAGAGACTCCCACAAAACTTGCATCTGAGGTCTAGGCCGGAGCGAGGAAGAGGGAGAGAAAACCTGATCGTCAAAATAAAGAAAACTTTGAAGTTCAACAGTTGGTTGAGCTCCAATTCCGAGGAAGAGAAAGAGAAAAGGAGAACAATGACGATGGCTAAAAAAGATTCACAATTCAAAATATCCCTCGAAGACAAAGGAGAAAAGAAAGAAGATGAGTCAATGTAGAAAATGATTAAACACTATGTACAAGTATGACCTTAACTCTGATTTTCTTAAATAGAATTAAGAGTTTGGTGGTCAAATAACTGCATAATGAGGGTATGAAACCAATCACGTTTCATCGGTTCTTCTTCTTCTAGTTCAAAAAAAAAAATGTAAAACAAGAAGAAGATTTCTTAAAATTAATGGAATTTCCTGTATAGCGTTATTCTCTCTATGTTCAAAAGCTTGTTCAACGTGATTTGATACCAAAAAAGTAGTCGGCATACCAATCCCACCTTTTTGAATAACTATGGAAAAAATAACAACGAAGCCCAAATTCAAAAATAAGGTGTTAGATTCAGTACCTTAGGACTTTTGGATGACACAAAACTTTGCCTTGTTGTCACCTAAGAACCTGATGTTGAATGTGCGGAAGCACTTCAAGATTCTGAAGAGCCTTCAATTGAAGATGCACCACCATAATTCAAATAAAAAATCGAATCGAAAGTAGACGAGCTAAAGGAAATTAATTTGAGGACCGAGGAGGACCCAAGATCAACATTCATCAGTTTGCTACTCAACGAACCTAAGCAAAGAAATAACTCAACTACTAAAAAATATAAATATTGTTTTACTTGGAGTTATGACAAAATGTCTGGACTCATTCCAGAAGTGCAATCCATAAAATCGGGATAAATCAAATTGCAATCCCAATGAAGCAAGCTCCAAGAAGAATGTGCGTGGAAAAAAAAACACTAGTTTATGGTCGAGGTCGAGAAATTAATCGATATTGGTTCCATCGAAGAAGAAAAATATCCAACTTAACTAGCCAACATAGTGCCCGTAAAAAAAGAAAAATTGGCCAAATCAAGATCTGTATCGACTTCAGAGACATAAATAAAGCGTGTTTAAAAGATGAATTCCCTCGACCGATCCCAGAGTTGATGGTAGATATTGCGTCAGTACACACAATATTCTCATTCATGGACAGATCGTCATGCTACAATCAAATTAAAATTTCCCCATAAGATGAATCAAATACATTCTTTTGAACACCCATCGAGATTTACTGCTATAAGGCAATGCCCTTTGGACTTAAGAATGCTGGTGCGACATACCAGCGAGCTATGACAAGGATCTTTCATGAAGTCATCGACAACCAGGTCGAGCTTTATGTGGAAAACTTAGTCGTCAAGAGTAGACAAAAGGACGACCATGTGTACGATTTGAGAATCGTCTTCGAACGATTACGACAATTCGATCTAATGATGAATGCCTTAAAGTGCGCCTTTGGTGTCACCTCAGGGAATTCATTAAGAATTGTTGTTCGCCAT
This sequence comes from Papilionanthe hookeriana x Papilionanthe teres, assembly GCA_022702705.1. Taxonomy (NCBI): domain Eukaryota; kingdom Viridiplantae; phylum Streptophyta; class Magnoliopsida; order Asparagales; family Orchidaceae; genus Papilionanthe; species Papilionanthe hookeriana x Papilionanthe teres. Next base: position 112,738,068 of record CM040422.1, on the reverse strand, counting down.
TGTGGGATTGAAATTGTCCCTCTTAAGATTGAAGCAATCTTAAATATGCCTCCTCAGAAGAATTTGACCCAATTACGGTCTTTTTAATGAAATTTGGCATATATAAAACGCTTCATATCTAACTTGTCAGGTATGGGTCAACCACTCACCGCCTTAACAAGAAAGGATACTAAATTTCCATGGGATGAAAAATGTCAACATGCTTTTGTAAGCATCAAACAATATTAATGACTCCTCTTGTTCTAGCAGCCCCTATCTCGGGAAGGTCTCTGATTATCTACATTGTGGTTTTAAACGACTCCCTTAGACCCTTGCTAGCCTAATTCAATGACGAGGGTAAACAAAATGTATTATATCACCTAAGTCATCATCCAATTCCAACCAAAATAAGGTATCTTATAATTGAGAAGAATTGCTTGACTTTGATCCTCACTTTTCAAAAGCTTAGGCACTACATGCTCTCTCACAAAGGCGACTCTTATCTCGAGGGTCAATCCTCTACAGTACCTAATGACTTAGTGATGCACCAAAAATATGTTAGTTTTTATATATATAAATTGTACCCATCTTTGGTGATATTGCAATTTAAAGAAAGATATTTGTCATGTTTTGTTGGAGCTATGATGATTTTAGGTATTTAGAGCGAAAAAAAACAAAAAGGAACAAATTTGAAGCAAAAAGAAGCAAAATGAAGAATTTAGCCTATTGGTGCCGACGACGCCAAAATGGGAACTCCGGTGCCCAAATCCAGAGAGCATTGTAATTAATTCAGCAATAGGGCGCAGACGGTGCCCAAAGTCGATGGAAATCAAATTCAATGCATTTTGACGATTTTTGAAGAGTTGCTTGAGGAAACTATTGGGGAATTCATTTCTAACTTATTTTAGACATTTATGGACAGCCTTTTGAAGAAGGGGGGGGGAAGAAGTGTCTTTAGGGAGAGAGTAAAGTGTGTTAGGGTTTTGGAGAGTGAGTGTAGAAGTGAGTATACTGTGTAGAAGTCTTATTTTGTGAGGGATTCTTCTCTAGAGAGTGTAGGAGAAGGAGGAAAGTGAGAGTTTGCTTCTTTCTTACTATGTTAAAGAGGGAATTGAGTGTTATTGTGAAGAGAGAAAATGATTCAAAGGAACTTCAAGGGTCTTGCTTGGGCAAAAAATTGAGATAAGTTGTATTTACTTCTCGTGGTCTGTATAATTTTGCTTTTATATATATAATCCATGTTTTATTGTATCTTCCTCATGAATTATGAGTAGTTTTCTTTGTTTTTCTCCTTGCAATAAGATGTGGTGAAGTGTTGATGTAGATTTGATGTGTTAAATGTTAAGAAATTGTGATGATTTTTCACTTTGTACTTCATTTAATTTTTGAACTGGCCAATTGAATTATTAAAACTTGTTGTGAAATATTCAATCCAAAAGGACTAATTGTTCTACAATAAAACTGGAGAATTCATTCAATGCCCATGAATGAGTTACGTAGTTCATGGGGTTGAGTGCAAATAAATAGAGAAATGTGTTTTGATAGGCGTCGAATTGGAGATTTTAGGGTGCCAAATTGAAATCCCCAATTTGGACATAGTGTTTGGTAATTAAAGTTAGGCTTAGCCTTCAGGTGAAAAGAAGTGGGAGCGCTGAAGTGAGAGCCAGTATCCTCCCAGCCTAATAGGGACTAAGCCTATGATTTGTTAAGGTTCTTTAAATAACTCTGAGGTGGGGTACTCTGAAGGGGCTAAAGAGAATAAATGCTCTTATTTGACACAATACAAAACTTTATCAATCTATATCATTCACTCATCATAATATCATTGTAAGAGGAAAGATGTTTTTCCATATTTAAACCTTTCAAGACAAAACTTAGTCTGTGTTAGTTAATTTAGAAAGCAATTTAGTTAACTTAGCTTTTAACAATTATTACATTAGGAACTTAAATATTGTATGTACTTGCATTGTGAATTTAGTATTGGATTTCATTGCTAAACTACACTTTGAATTGTTTCAAACTTCTTGGTGATATCTATAACCAGGACTTCACTATAGCCCTATATTACTTGAACTATACGTAAACTTGTGTATATGAGTGGCTGCTTAATTATTAAATTGATCTTAATGTGAAACTAAATTGAAACTACCTTTTGATAATTTACACTTGTAGCAGCATCGATCACTGGGACCACGCTCTTTGGAAGATTACCCAAGTGGGCGATGATTCTACTCCAATTCAACATAACTTTCATACCTCTGTGTGTCGTCAAAGGACAGATATTGACAGACTTCTTAGCAGCACGCCCAGTACCGACAGGGTTTCCTTTCAATGATGACCTGACTGATGAGCAGATTTTGGAGCTCGATGATTCCAACACTTGGAGTTGGGAACTATTCTTCGATAGAGCTTCGTCTTCTTATAGAGACAAAGACACATAAACAAATATACCCTGCAAGCCAGGGTAAGACTGAGTTTTATCACTCCAGATGAGTGATTGTCATTCTCCTACCATGTGACAAAGCTTTGCACAAATAATAAGTATGAGTACAAAGTGCTCATAACTGGTTTAGAATTTTCAATTTTAGTTGACATCTACTGAGATTCTCAGCTTGCTCTTAAGATGATTAAGATAGATTTTTTATAGGGACTCTTATTAGATCTGAAAAACATAAAATTTCATAGGCAAATTCGAGCATATATATTATTTATGCTTGGTTGTTTTCTCTTCCCTGATAAATTTCGATCTAAGGTGCATCTATAATATCTGTCATTAATAAAAGACTTAGAATTGTTCTCCACATACTCATTTGGTGGGATTGTTTTGGGACACTTGTATGGAGAATTAAATAGGCAAGGAAGTCCAAGAGTGCTAATATTGCTGGATGTTTACACTTTCTATAAGTGTGGGAACAACTTCATATTGAAAGACCAACACTTAATGTACCATACCCATAGAAACTTGACAAAATGATCTTGAGATTCAGGCATGGTCTTCATGTATTTCATAGAATTTACTTGGTATAAAGTAACAGTTAAAAAAAATATCTCTAGGTGAAATTAGGACCGTGTATATTAGATGCTTATATCAAATACCAAGGTATATAGAAGTGTGTTTGATGGCCTTTTTGAGTTAGGTTTAAATTAATATATCAAATTTGTTAAGAATATCTTTTTTTCTTCTTTAAAATTTGAATATAGTTTCATATAATATAGGTCATATAGGAACCCTGTGATCATCAAATAAGATTACATGTTGTCGATACATGTCTCTCTGGTGAGGACATATGGCTTGTCAGAGTATTGTTCATTAGCTGGAAGCGACCAGGATAGCAAGAGTACTACTCATTAGTTGTAAGTGAGTAGATTGTCATTTATTGGATTGAGTGCTTACAAATTTAGACATACCACCATGAGTTAATGTGCCACCCGTGAATTCAAAATTCCATCGAGTCGATGGAGGAGAAAAGGATGATTTTGATTTAGTTGAATACTACAAAGGATATATTGTGTTATCAGTGAATCAACTTTTATACATTATAAGTAATGATGGTGGTGAGGAGGATAGGAGCCAAGCATTGAGACACTACATGCAATGATACATATCATAGGCATTTATTTATATATCAAGGATGCCTTTTAATCCTCCAAATACATCCTATCCGAGAGCGCCAGGAGAGTAAGCATATGTAACTCTATAACATATTTACATAAGATATCTATATATGCTAATTTCCTCACATAAATTTTTTCGAAGCACTATAGTTAATAGATACTTCTATTTTATGTAACGTGATTATTTTCATTAAACTTAAGAAATATTCAAGCTTTCATTGGCATAGTTGAATACACTGACATACAACAAGTTCTCAACAAATTTGAGATCGTACGCAAATATATGAGAAGAAATATGTACATTTGTGACATGTGTTTAGATACAATTGGGTAGGGTATAGAATGTGATGCATATCCCTACGACATTACCGATTATCTAGTCAAGGGTCAAGGTCCTTCAACATATGGTGCTTCTAGACCCCAAACTTATCACACTCATCCTATCATGGGAAATTATTAGCAGTGGTCCACTTTGACCTTTATAGTAGTGGAGGAGAAGGGTTTAACCTTCAACAATTGTTCACACTTATGACTTAATCGACGTATACTACACACACATATTTTTTTATGACACTAAGACCAATGACAATGAGCCCACTTTATTTTGACCAAATTCATGGAAGATCTTCAACAAAATGTCATGCTCAATCAAAGGCAATTATGCAATACAAGTATCACCAATCACTCGAAGAAGCTGAAGCCACACATCAATTATGAAATTATCCATTATGTTCGCTAGATTTCTATACACCTAGAATAGATGCCCTACCATGGAAAAATCATTGTAAACATTAGTTTGATACTTCTTAGTTAATGTTTTTTTATAATAGGTGATATATATGTAAAAGCTTTCTCTCTTTGATTTTTTAAAATAAAATGAAAAGTCTTCTTTGCAAAAGCTGATAGACTTGAGCTCATACTTGCCATTGTCCCTCCATAGTTAGCGAGCTTACACTTGCCACTTTTTATAGATAATTATTTGCAAAACCTTGAAAACAAATCTTTTATTTGAGAAACCCCTATTTTATTTTTTTTATTTGTTCTTTTAAAGTACTCCACATAATTTTCATATATTTACATATGTGAAAAAAATTAAGTGAAATGCACATTTTTATCCATAAATTTTAACATCTATATTAATTTGCACATATTTGTATTTTATGTCATTAGACTTGGGATATGATTTGTATTATTGTATAATTGTTTGAAATTACGTATTTTTATCTCTTTACATATATATTTTATTGTATACGTCAACTAATTTTTTATTTTTTTTCTCATTTCTAACATGACTATAACAAGTATGAGCTCAAGTCATTCATCAGCAACAAAAGAAATTTGTAATAAAAAATACTGTAAATATAACTTGTTATGTACAGTGTATACATTTTATAAAGATGAAAACTATGAAAGAAAATGTTATCATTGCCAACAAATTGCTTAAAAAATGGCTGTAATTATTTCAAAGGAATTGATGAAGTGATTGATAAAATATTTAATGACAATAATGCTAAAATATCAACAAGATATGACATAATTAAGAAGAATTTAGAATTACAATCATTCTTTGTGCTCTAGTAAGTGTGCTGGACCTAATGGGTTTTCAGCAACTTTGTATCAAAGTTGCTGAGATTTTATTAAAAAAGATCTTATTGGAGTTGTGCAGGATTTCTTCAGAGGGATGGATCTTCCCAAATATTTTAAAATTTCTAATATTCCTAAGATAATGTGGGTCTAAGTTGGGATGCTTATAGACATATTAGTCTTCACATTGTGGTGGCTAAAATTGTTTCTAACGTAGTGGTCCATAGACTTCAACCTTTTATGGATAAACTAGTTTGTGAGAATCAATCTGCTTTCATTAAACATAGGTTTATTAGTGATAATGCTCTTTTTGCTCTAGAATTATGTCTTGATATTGAAAAAAAAGGAAGAGAAGGTAATTTTATTTTTAAAATGAACATTAAAAAAGCTTATGATACTCTTAGATGGGAGTTCATTATGAATGTGCTTCAAGCTAAAGGCTTTAATATGGCTTCTTGTAATATTATTAAGAGGATCTTGGGTGGTAACTTTTTCTTTGTGCTTATCAATGGTAATAATTGTGGTTTTTTCAATTCTACCATAGGTCATAAACAAGGAGATCCTCTATCTCCTTTTCTTTTCATTTTGGCTTTTGATTATCTTTCTTAACATCTTAATAAGTGTTTTCATATGTATCCTAGTATGTTGTAGACTGATAAAGGATATTCTGTTATCAATCATTTAGCTTATGCTGACGACCTTATTATTTTCACAAATGCTTTTAAAGGTGCTATTAAGATATTTTGGAAGGGTTTGGAGCATTTTCAAAATGCTTCAGGGCTTATGTTCAATATAGCAAATGTAATTTTTATTGTTCTAAAGTGGTTTCTATTCATAAGAAGAACTGGATTAAGAATTTCACTGGTTATGCCAAGGGTGACCTTCGTATGGTTTATTTGGGTTTCAATTTTGATAAAAGCAAAAGTAAATCACATCTTTTTTATTCTATTATTGATAAAGTTAGGAAGAGGATTCTTTCTTGGGAAAATCTTCTTCTTTCTTATGGTGGCAAGGTAACTTAACAGTATTCTTACTTCCTTTAATTACTTTATGTTTCATGAAGATGCCTTTAGGTGTTTGTAAAAAATTGTAGGTTATCTTTAACAATTCCTTATGATATGGTAAAGATACTAAATTACATTGGATGTGTTGGAATAAGATGTGTAAAACTACCACTAAAGGTGGTCTTGGTTTTCGATCTCTTATGGATACTATGCAGATCAATTATATGAAGCTGTGGATGAAGTTTCGTAGTGGCAATTCTCTCTGGGCTAAAATGATGAAACTAAAATATTGTGGATTTGATCATCCTTTGGCTATAAATAGTAAATCTCAAGATTCTTGTGTTTGGAAAGGTATGATGGATGAGGCTAAGTGTACTGAAAAGTTTCTTTGTTGGGATACTGGTTCGGGACTTTGTAGTTTTTAGTATGATGATTGGCTTGGGCAAGGTCCTTTAGTTGATTTTTACGGTGGTCCTTATGATATTAATTTGATGGTGAAGGATGTTTGGACAGGAAGTGACTGGAATGTTTGATCATTAAGGAGGATGCTATGCAAATTGCTAAAATTCTTATCACTATGGGCCCTAATTATGTTAAAATTAAAGGTGGTCTAGGTAAATCTGCCTCAATATTTTTTTCTCGGTCTCTCAACTTCTCTAATGGTTAGAATTACAGTCATTCTTTGAGAATTACAGTCATTCTTTGGTTAACTTTTCTCTTCCATGTTGAGCTATAGTTAAATCCCCTTTGTTCTCCTTTAATATTTAATTTGTTTGATGTATGAGAACTAAAACTTTTTACAGAGATGTACTTCGCTGGGGTAAAAAAAAAGCAGTAACAAAACCAAAACTACTACAAGGGTTGGTGCAGCCATTTACAACAACGCATCATCCATAGAAACACTCGTAAATTTCAGTTTTGTGTTTTTGATTTGAAATAACTGCACTATTGAGAGTCTAAACAAAGATTTAGATTTTAATGTTCTGTTTTCCATGATCTCCTTTAGATTGGTTATCTTTACCTCACTATGTTAAATGCTTGGAAGACCTAATGTTTAACCTTGGATTTTCTACTCATGCTTCCTCAAAAGATGTTACTGACGAGCTTCGTAAAAACTTTAGGTGAAAGAGTCGATATCCAACTTTAATTAAATTCTACTTATTCAGATCTTTGTTGAATCTTTGCCTCAAATTTCTGGACATGAAATTGATTATACATTTCTACTTTATAGGGTGCAATAATCTTCAGCAAATTATAATGATGAAAAATGGCATAACACATGTATAATAATGAATATATCTGTGGAGTGATTTTCTGTTATGACGACAATCTGTTAGTACTAAGAAGAGTAAATTACATGGCACAACAGATGAACAACTTTTACTCTTTTGTTTTATTGCTATGAGCTATTTGTTCAAGATTCATGAAATTCAAAGAAGGGGAAAATATATGATGTATGTTCTGCAAGCAGTGTTAATTTAAAATTTTGTTTAGAATTTATTTATCTTTGCATTCATTCATTCATTTGATTTATATTTTTTGAAAACTCTTACCCATATTGAACAGCGTCTTAATTGGGCAGCAATGTGGCAACTTACCTCACACAGCTGCATAAGTTTATAATGAAGTCAAGCTATTAGGATCTAATCCACAAAGTTTATAACTGATAAGGTTGGAAAAAAGTAGATGAAGCTATCTAACGTTTTAATAACTAATTGACGTATGATTGTACAATCATTGATAAATAAATTTTAAATTTAGACATTTCATTTAATTTCACTAAAATATTGCTATTTATAAAATTAGCACAAAAGTATTTATTTACTATAATTTAAAAATAGCTTTTTTATGTTATATACAACTCAATTCAAATTTAAATTATTTAACATTTTTTTATTATTTATTTATTTATTATTGTTATTATCATTTTAATTTAGATTAGTTAACATTAAACCATTACTCCATATCTCCATCAAATAAACAAAAATAACAAATCATTAAAAATGGGCCTAGAGAAAGCATAAATTTAGATTTAGATTTTTCTCATTTAATTTCACTCAAATTCTACATACATATCCCCTAAATATTGCTATTTGTAAAGTTACCGCAACAGTGTTTCCTCTTATCTTAATTTAGAAATAATTCTTTAAATCCTTCTCCATATATCCATCAAATCAAAGAAAGAATAACAAATGATCAAAAATGCCCCCAGCAAAACTCTGCAATTCAAAGAACCACTTAAATTTGGCAGTGAAATGACAATATCCATAGTACACATTTACATTAAACCCTAAAACCAACCTACAGTAATCTTCTAAAACGGAAAGAGATCAGTAACTAACCCTACCGAATAACCAGAAGAAATCATGAAATTACAAAGAGAAATAGTAAAAGCAGGGGAAACGTTATTCAAAAAGGGGAAGGTTGGCTAGCTTGGCTCCGGTCATAGCGATGAGATAATCCTCCATCTTCATCTCATCTCCTTCGGCACTCGCCCAGAAAGCTTGCTCCAAAGCGGCGGCAACGGACGCGGCTCTTTCACGATCAAGTGCAGCCTCGTAGGGCTCCCTGGTAAACTGTGCGACGAATTTGTTTCCCCTGAAACGTTTCAGAGGAGCCGAAGGGCAATCGTCTGGTTTACTTGTCACCATTAAAAGCGGAGTTGAGGCCATGGAGACGGGGGGTTGAGGGATGGAGCGACGTTGGTCTTCGCTTCCAATCCACCGAGGTGGAAGACGACGACAGAAAGTGGGGGTGGGGGGAGGTACCACAACAGAGGAGCTTGGCCGGCGGTTTTCCATCAGGTGGCGACGCCTGTAACTCCCTGCAAGAAGACTTGTGTTTTTATCAGAGAAGAGAGGGTGCGTATATATAAAAGCAAGCTAAGCTGTCGAATGATTTCCAAAAATAAAACTGTAGATATAAGATAGGGAACGGCGACTTCCATTTAAAAAAAAATGAAATTCTGTTTGTTTTAAATATGGTAACAGATATTCTTAAAACACTTATTTTTTTATTCTTTAAATTAGAAAATCGTTACCTTAATATATATATATATATATATATATATATATATATATATATATATATATATATATATATATATATAAAAGTAGGGGTGTGTATTTTTTGGTTTAAATAGAAAAATAAAAATTAAAACGAACCGAATCAATTAAAAATTTTAATTATAATTTTAAAAATATTAAAACTTGACTTTGTTGATTTTATTAAAATTTTATTTGGTTTAGTTGTTTGAATTTTAGATTTTGAAGTCAATTTGTCCAGTTTGAAAATCAAACCATCCAAATCGAACGTATGATCACCCTTAATGTATAGTTGCTCCGCGGATTGGCCACTAGTGGTTCACATACTTGGCCACTAATCTAAACTTGTGACTACCGGATATGACAAACTAGTTACAAAAATTGTTAGCTACAGGATCACCATAAACATTTTTAAAAGACAGACTTATTATAATTAGATTAAAACACATCATAGTAATGCAAGGATAATATTTTGAACTCTTATCATGTCATATTATAAATGCATATTTTAACCATCCATAAAAATGGCGAAACGATTAACTTGTATCTAGGATCAAAAGAGGGATAAAAATAAGCAATCATGTTACAAGAATAAAAGCTAGATGAAGAAAGTTAATCCAAAACTAATTTTAGCAGATCAATCATTTAAAATTTTAATGAAGTGAATAAAGACAAACATTTTTACATTTCTCCAACAGAAGCGAAGTCGTCTCGTGCGTTGCCATTCACAAATATAATTCATTATATTCTACAACAGCTAAAGGCCCGGTTCTCAAACACATAAAATATAGATAGAAAACTCTTGAAAAGATTTACATAAGTATAGGTGGATCCAACCCAAAAGCAAACAATCGAAAGCATAAAATCAGATAATTCACATAGCATAATCCAATGATTTTAACTCATGCACAACTTTTTATCCATGGAAGCAATGCCCTTCAAACATCCAACAAATCAAACAATGGAAGCCTTCAGTAGTTACAAGAATGTGCATAAGTTAAAGTAATGTTGATACTAGCATCTTACAAAAAGATAGGGATCAAGATACACAAAATTTATGAATGAGAAAAAAAAGACAGGACAAGATGATATCTATCTTCAAAGTTCTTCCTATATATATCAGAATTTGGGTACTTGATTTTTTCCAAGACTTGAGCAATTGTGTGTTGATAGTAACAAAAAGTATAAATGATTAAATAAAAAGAAAATTGAATAGAGAAAACGAGTTATATCTTCATGCAATTGACTAACATACAGACTAAATGCTCTTTCAATAAACATCATTGATTCAAATGTATTTCCTTTAACACAAACAACTAAAGACTACATTAGTACATATTTCAGTTTATAAAAGTTGATACTTTAAAATATTTGGACATCTTCGCAAGTCATTAACTTTAACAAGAATAAAAATGTCACCCTAGTAATGATTGTATACAACTGGAATAGATTACACATCAATTACAGCTGGAATAGATGCTCTACCAAGGCAAAATCATTGCAAACATTAGTTTACTTATTAGTTAATATTTTTTATAATAGGTGATATATATTTAAATACTTTCTCTTTTTGATTTTTTGAAAGAAAATGAATAGTCTCCTTTGCAAAAGCTGTTAGACTTGAGCTCATACTTGCAATTGTCCCTCCATAATTAGCAAACTTACACTTGTCACTTTTATAGACAATTATTTGCAAAACCTTGAAAACAACTCTTTTATTTGTTCTTGTAAATCAGTCCACGTGATTTTTATATTTACATATGTGACATAAAATTAAGAGAAATGCACGTTTTTTATCCAAAAATTTTAACATCCATATTAATTTGCACATATTTCTTTTTATTGTCATTGGACTTAGGATATGATTTGTTTAATTATTTGAAATTAGGTATATTTATCTTTTCAACATATATATGCTATTGTATACATCACCTAATTTCTATTTTTTCTCATTTCTATCATGACTATAACAAGTATGAACTCAAGTCATTCATCAGCATCACAAGGAATTAGTAATAAAAAAATTACTAAAAAATTTATCATTGCCAAGAAATCGCTCGAAGAATGATTGTAAAATATTTGATGAAAATCAAATATTTAAGAATAATTTAGAAGATGTTAAATTCTTCGAAATATCAACAGGAGATGACATAATTAAGAAGAAATTAGAAGATGATAAATTCTTCATCAAAGTATTGATTTAAGTCAATATTGTAATCATAGCTACTGTGTTGTTATTAAGGGGACACCGTTATTATCGTTAGAGTTAATGACTTGTGAAGACGTCCAAATATTTTAAAGTATAAACTTTTGTAAACTGAAGTATGTACTAATGTGGTCTTTAGTTGTTTGGGTTAAAGTAAAAATTCATTTGAATCAATGAAAATTATTGAATCAATGATAATTACTGAAGAGATAACTCATTTGCTCTATTTAATTTTCTTTTTGTTTAATTATTTATATTTTCTTACAATCAGTGCACAATTGCTCAAGTCTTCAGTTCTGTTGGAGTAATGTACATATGTTTCCTTTATTCACTTCATTAAAATTTAAATGATTGATCTGCTGAATCTAGTATTGGATTAGCTTTCTTCAACTTGATTTTTTTTCTTGAAATAATGAATAAGTTTCTAGAACATGACTGTTTATTTTTATCCCTCTTTTTATCCAAGTTGCATGTTAATCGTTTAACAATTTTTTTTGGATGATTAAAATATGCATTTATAAAATGACATGACAATAGTTCAAAAAAGTATCGCACATTGCTATGATGTCCGTTAATATTAATTATAATAAATCTATTTTTTAAAAAAAATTATTGTAATCATATCATCAACAATTTTTACAACTAACCTCTCATATCCAGTCGTTACAAGTTTAGACTAGTTGGCCAAGTATGTGAACCGCCAGTCGCCAATCTACAGAGTGGCCATACACATTAGGGATGATCATTCGTTCGGTTTGGATGGCTTGATTTTCAAAATAAGCAAATGGACTTCAATTGAAATCCAAAATTCAAATGGTTGAACTAAACAAAATTTTGAAAAAAATCAAACAAGTCAAACAAAAGTTTAAATTGGTTTGAAACGGTTCGATTTTACATAAACACAAACATTGTTTGAAAGGATAAGACTATGATGATAGCAAGAGAAAACAAAAATTACTAAGCAAAGAATATATAATGTCGATCACCATAAAATTTATTTCTAAACATTTCAAAGAAAATTTACATAGGAAATTTGGTTTTCGGTTCATTCAATCTAATAAGAAGTAAAAGCGAACTGTAAATTTAAAATTTAATATCTTTACAATTCTAACCGAAATTTTAATTGATACAGTTCGGTTCAATTTTTCTATTTAAATCAAATAATACATACCCTAATTACACTCACGCATATATATATATATATATATATATATATATATATATATATATATATATATATATATATATATATAAAGGTACGGAATGATCTAATTTAAATAAAGAGAATACGTGTTTTAAGAATATGTATTACCATTTTTAAAACAGACACAATTTCTATATATAGTAACTTTTTTTTTCTTCGCATTTTTTCTAGACAGAGCCATTGACTACAGCTGCTACCTTTTTATTTTTGGAAATCTTCAGCACCTTACTCCAATCTGATAAATACAGACATACAGAGTCTTCTGGCACAACATTACAGACGTCGCCACCTGATGGAAAACCGCCGGACAAGCTCCACTGTTGTGGTACCTCATCCCACCCGATTCTCTTCTCCTTCATCTCCCGTACCCACTCTCTGTCGTCCTCTTCCACCTCCGTGGATTGTAAATGAAGACCAACGTCGCTTCATCCCTCAACCCCCCGTCTCCATCGCCTCACCTCCGCTTATAATGGTGAAAAGGAAAGCAGATGTTAGCCCTTCGGCTCCTCTGAAACGTTTCAGGGGAAACAAAATCGTCGCACAGTTTACCAGGGAGCCCTACGAGGCCGCACTTGATCGTGAAAGAGCCGCGTCCGTTGCCGCCGCTTTGGAGCACGCATTCTGGGCGACTAAAACGGCGAATGCCGAAGGAGATGAGATGAATATAGAGGATTATCTTATCGACATGACCGGAGCCAAGCTAGCCAAACTTCCTCTTTTTTGAATAAGGTTTCCCCTGCTTTTAGGATTTCTCTTATTCATGATTTCATCTGGTTTTTCATGAGGTTTTGTTACTGATCTCTTTCCATTTAGAAGATAACTGTAGGTTAGTTTTAGGGTTTAATGTAAATTTGTACTATGGATATTGTCATTTCATTCTCAAATTTAAATGGTTCTTTGCGGTGAAGAGTTTTGCATTTCTGCTTCTTTGATGGATTTAACGTCAATTAATTTAAATTTGCAATGAAGCATATAAAAGAATTATTTCTAAATTAAGATAAGAAAAAACACTTTTGTGGTAATTTTACAAATAGCAATAATTAAGGGATATGTATGTAGAATTTAAGTGAAATTAAATGAAAAAATCTAGATCTAAAATTTATGCATTCTCTAGTCCTATTTTTAATGATTTGTTATTTCTGTTTGTTTGATGGTATGGAGTAATGGTTCAATGTTAACTAATTTAAATTAAAATAATAATAATATTAAATAAATAAATAACATTAAATAATTTTAATTTGAATTGAGTTGTACATAACGTAAAAAAGCTATTTTTAAATTAGTGAAAAATCACTTTTGTGCTAATTTTATAAATAACAATATTTTAGTGCAATTAAATCAAAAGTCTAAATCTAAAATTTATATATCTATTAGTTATTAACATTTTAAATAACTTCATCTACCTTTTGCCAACTCAAATAGTGTTATAAACTCAATGGATTAGATCCCAATAGCTTTGCCTCACTATAAACTTGTACAGTTTTGTGAGGTAAGTTGCCACGGTGCTCAAACAGTAAAGAATTTTCAAAAAAATATAAATGAACTGAAAGAATAAATTCTAAACCAAGTTTTAAATTAATGCTACTAGGAGAATATACATCTCATATTTCCCCATCCTTTGTCTACATGAATCTTGACCAAATAGCTCCAAGCAATAAAGTAAAAGAGAAAAAGTTGTTCATCTGTTGTGCCAGTTAATTTACTCTCATTAGCACTAACAGATTGTTATGTGGTGACAGGAAATCACTCCGTAGCTTTTATCATTATAGTTTACTGAAAATAATTGCACCTGTAAAGCAGAAACCTATATAAAGTTCATGTCTAGAAATTTGAGGCAAAAATTAAACAAAGATTTGAATAAGTGGAATTTAATTAAAGCTGGATATCGATTCTTTCACCTGAAATTTTTACGAAGCTCATGAGTAATATCCTTAGAGGAAGCATCAATAGAAAATTGAAGCTTAAATATCAGGTGTTCCAATCGTTTAACATCAGTGAGGTAGAGATAACCAATCTAAAGGAGATTAGGGAAAACAAAACATTAAAATCTAAATCCTAGACTCTCAGTTGTGCAGTTATTACAATTCAAAAACACGAAAACCGCAACTTACGAGTGTTTCTAGGGATGAGGCGCTATTGTAAATGGCTACACCAACTCTTTTAGTAGTTTTGGTTTTGTTGCTGCTTTTGTTTTTACCCCAACGCAACACATCTCTGTAAAGAGTTTTAGTTGTCATACATCAAACAAATGAAATACTAAAGAAGATTCTATAGCTCAAAATGGAAGATAATGAGTTAAATAAAACAAGGGTGGTCAATGCCTTGAGGATGTCATGAATGTTGTTTTATATTATGTTAAATAAGATGGTTCTACTTGTATGTAAGGAAGGGAAACACATGGGCATCACTATTTCAATCAACTAAGAAGGTACTCAAAGACTAGATTTTCTTATCCAACAGATAATTCCATAATAATTAAAAGAAAAAAAAATTTCTTTTAAAGATCTGTAACCAAATAATTTTCATTTCGAAAGACCTGCAATCATAGTCTATGAAGCACGACGTGTCCAACAGTTCTACATGGATAGTAGGATATTGAGTTGGGTCTAAATATTATTTTATTTTATTTTTTTACAACATACAATATACAACACATTTTTAACATGAATTTCACAGTGAAATACTTACAATCTAGTTATATCCTAACTAAACCATATTTAATGTTTTCTTATTTTTATTTTCTACCACATCCACATTTTTAAACCTAAAAACAATGTTACATAATGCAAAATCAACCAACATTTACTGTGAAACCCAGCAGAGTACATTTGTTAGTTTCACCTTTCTTCTTCTGTTAAGTATTCCTCTGCAAGAAGCTTCTTCAACAACAAATCCTAGAACACAGAAAAGACAACAGGCAAGGATCCGGTTGAGAGAACTCATATAGCATAGAGTTATGTCAATAACACTAATGAAAAAAAATAAAATTTCAAACTGAAGAAGGTCATTTCTTGATTTATGAAATATATAATACTTTTTTTTTATTATTATTATGAAAAACAAACTCAAAAACATTGCCTAATATCTTCATTCATCTGTATTTTCTCTTGATTGCTAATGTTATTTTACCAAAGTCTTTAAATGAAAGACAAATGACATTCGTTGCAAACCCATGCTATATATATCATCCCTCACATGAACTGGAAGACTTTTCAAACCGAGTTAGGCAGCAATATGTTTTTGCTTATTTAATCAAATTCCATTACTAACATATTACCGACATTAGCATTCAACCAGACAACACTGCATGATGGCACGATCTCCTAAAATTCTTAGAAAGCGTTCAAAGAAGAATCGTCTGAAATAAAGAAAATAAAAGAAAAGAAAAAGGCACAAATAACATGCATTATATCAAACACATTTTCATCTATGGTGGAACTGAGTCATTGTTTCCTTCTCCTTACAGCATTATAAAGATTAGGTTGAGGGGCCTATTAATTCCTGCACAGATAGAAAACCTATTGTCATCACTACTAGCCATTTAGCCCACAACAGTTGCAGAAATAAGATTATCCTTTCCAGCAACCTAAAGAAATGAATTCATTCCAACTGCTGCAGCAGTTTGAGCAATTTTACTTCTTGATTCTAATACTGCAACAACAATTTGCTGTAAAAGTAGCAATACTTTTGATGTCAGCTCCAGGCCTTTGAAGAGAACGACACAGTTTCTTAAGCCATTGCACTATGGTAACTTTTTCCATCTCCCTAATGAAGTGGGAGAAGTGGACAATGTAGTCGGGGGAGAGCTCAAGATTGCAATGTATACGACCTTTGACCCATAAGGGCTCGTAAGGCTCTTGAGCCAATTGCCACAGCTTATTTCCAAGATGCTAGTTCACAATTTCATCATCAGTTCCACGGATTACAAGTACCGGGCATTTCACCTTCATTATAAAAATCTATGCAGAATGAGAATTTTACATGACATAGAACCCGGAGGCTGGATGATATTGCACTATGAAGCACAACACCCCTCGTTCTTGGCAAATGCGCTGCCAAGTGTAATGTGGGTCAACTACCAAGGGATTGGCCATACAATATTAGATCTACCTGACTCACTCCATATTCAGTTTAAAGGCACTCATAGATCGCTTCTAGGTCTGCATAAGTGTTGGACTCACTTGGCCCACCAGACGAAGCCCCATACCCTGAGTAGTCATCCCCATCAAATTAACCCTGAGATTGACCTTGAGCTAAGCAAAGAGTTCATAGAGCTATCAAAGGTTAGTAGCATTGCCATGGGAGTAAAGGTCCGTGAGTCTTGCATATGGATTTCTGAAATAGAATGCAACAATCTTATTCTCTCTTATGTTGTCAACCATTAGTACATCCATGGAGGGGTCCCTGGGAATGCCAGTAACCAAGAGCTTCCCTCCACAAACTTCATCATTTCTGATTCCACAAGTTGGTGGATGTGGTGGAAAGAAGTTAAACTTGGCTGCTAAATCCGAAACTAAGAAGCTCCTCAACATTGAGGAAATTCAAGCTCACTGACAAAGGGGAATTTACGAAGAGTGCGCCTAAGAATTTTTTAACCTTGCTTAAAAGGGGAGCCTTTCAAAAGTGGATTTTTTGTCGAGGGATTGAAGATTGAAGGAAGATAACCAAAAGATAAGTGAGGAGCTAAGGGTTTGTAAGCACAAATGGTTAGTAATTAAAAAAAAGGAGGAAGAAGGAGATTGGATTTCGCTTGGTGATTGCATAATACTTCCATTCTTAAATGTTTATATTTATCATGGATTATCCAAGTCTTTGCAAATGCACTTGATATCAGCTTCAGTGATCTATTATAAAATTGAACATTGCACTTAAGGATGCACTATTGTTTTTTAACATCACAGAAATTTGTCAGCGTATGCAATCTAAGCAAAGAAAGAATAAAAAAAAGTTACACTGAAATAAAAGAGGGAATTCCAAATGGAGAGACACTTCGGAGTAAGAGGCTTAACAACTAGATTTTTTTCCTAAACAAGCATTCACTAGAACAAAGACAAACAAAAAGATAAACGGGCTAGCATGCATAATGCTTCGTAAATTGGGTAGTCAAGTTCAGAATGACAGGAGTCACATATCTCGCATAAGAAGGTTTCAAGTCACCCCCCTGAATGGTGTCGGCTAAGAACTACTTCAATCTTCTACAGTCGAGAGATTATTTATATTGAATCTTGCTTAAAAATAAAATTTACAAACTTGACAAATCCCATCACTTATATCGCTTGGAATGTTGATTATAATGCTCATAATTATGAAAGAAACAACAATATATAAAATTCTAAAAAATAAGCACTATAAGTGAGAAAATACCTTGTAATGTCCAAAATAAGTTCTAGAGTTACATAGAGATTCATGGCGATAAAATGCTTGTATATAACTAACATTCTGGTTTTATGCAAGTAGATACATGTGATTCACAACGCACTATTTTTATTACTCGCTCATTGAAATCATTGATGCTTAAAGGGGGAAATAAGAAATGCCTCCTAGCATAGAGCTGCAAAGTTCAACACAGATTAAACAAAGGTATCAAATATTAGAAAAATATGTATTCTAGTTAAATGACAATATATATATATATATATATATATATATATATATATATATATATATATATATATATATATATATATATATATATATATATATATATATATATTAGCAAAATGAAAAATAATTAGACCAAAATAAATATATAATTCAAAAGTAAAATTTATATAAAGGAGGACTTCTGCACTATAAAAACTAATGGCATTTCAAATACAGTCCAAGCATATATGTAAGGCAGCATAATTTAAATTTCAAAAAAGTAAATTAACAAACGATGCAACGTAAATAAAATGGCAAAAAAGCTCAAGTTAAGCACAGATTCACATTACAAGTAACAAAATACTCCTACACAACTCACTGCATTAATCATGATAATAATTAAAGTAATCCCACCTATTTGATATGGGTCCTATAAAATCCCCCTCTAATGTATGCTGAGAACAAAGTAAGTTGCTTAATCGCTTTTGGTGAGTCATTTTCTGTAAGTTTTAGGCATAACATTTCTTCTCTTTCTCCTCTCTAATCACTTAGCATAACATCCACTATATATATTCAAATCACATTGTCTTTTTTTTCACTACCATATTTTCAAGAGGTATCACGCCATCTCTCTAATATTCATTTTTAATTATATCCTCCCTAACTTTATCATGCATCCTTCTCAGTACTCTCCTTTCTAACACCATTTATATAACATGGTCAATTTGATTGCAATTATATAAACATAAGTTTAAATTTCAATATGCTTCTCCTACTACAAAGTACTCCTAAAAAACTTCTATTTTAACCATCTAGAGATTGATAGCAGTTATTTAATCATTTGTGATATCATTCTTATTCATAATAGATCTACGTTAAGTATATTAAATTTACCGCTGTAAACTATTTGGAAAAGAGATCAGTGTCTTTTTATTCTAATTAAAAAATTAAGAAAATTCTACCTCATATATGCAATCACCAACATATGTTAAACTTGCTGCATTGTAAATGGAGCGTGGTTTCTTCACTTTAGGGGCAGGAGGCAACCATCTCTCGTAGCCCATATATTGTTGATCCAAACCACCTCTTTGAAGAATATTAATCAGAATCCTGATACCATATGCTTATTTATAACTAAATAAATACAGGTTCTACAAGAAGCAAAATGCATCCTCTGGGAAACATAAATAATGGTTCTCATAGCATAAGTGAGAATTAAAATAATTAATGGCTACAAAAAGGGAGGCAATTAAATTGCACGTTCACAACCTGATTACATCTCAAAAGATGACCTTGTGTAGGTTTGCATTAGAATGAAGACGAGAAAATAATAGATAATAGAATAGCATGCAGACAAACCTTGATCGCCTAAAAAACTAAAAGGTGAATAATTTTGAAGATAATAGGAATAGAATGCAGGTAAGACCTTGATCACCTAAAGAACCGACAAAGATGAGTAATTCTCGATGTAGTTTGGGACCATAATACAGGTGAATCAGCCTGCAAAACCAAATTGGCCGAAATCCAGTTACAAAGAGTTAAACCAAGCAACAACAGAACTGAACCTGCCCTGTTATTATGCATTTTTAGACCAACTTTTTGCGTTTGACCAAATTTTCATGTTTTTAGTTGATTTATTCTATTACTGACCGAGCACTTAAACCGGCTAATAAATAAGGAAAAAAATCAATTAAGTATGCATTAAAAAATAATTTTATAATTCAAAGTGATGAAAAAATTCAATAAATACGGAATTAGAACCTACCCAATTGAAACCAAATAAATATCATAATCAGTAAGTCACGGAAGAGCATTTCTGTAGTCACGCCACTTCAACAAGCACCAACAAATCAAGTGCTAAAGGTTGCAAATTGTCCGAACTTTGAGATTCAACATTAAATATTACTAATATTATATAATGTTAAATCACAAGATTTATGTTAGAGAAAATGACAAAAATTAACCATTGACTTTTTAAAGGATAATTTGCTCAGACTATTTGAAAAGCTCTATTTTATCTCATAATTTTTTATAGAAAGACTAAAACAATCTGAGATTGTTTTATAAAATAAATGCATTAAGTATGCATTTATTTTATTCGTTTTATTTTCTTTTTATTCGGATATAGGGTTGCTAAATGGACATGAGACACTTTTACATTGACATAAGGCATAACACAAGCTGAGAGCTTTGAGATGCTAGCCCATACATAGAACTATTCAACTCAAGGCTTCAATGATGGCTTCAACTCTAGGAAAAGGTAATGGCAATAGTCAAAGGCAGTAATATAACTCCAAGTGATGTTTTTTTACTACACTCCTATCTACATAAGAAGTCTTAATTCTCCAAGTGATGTTTTTTACTACTACAAATAGTCCAGCTAACATCTTTTACAGGCTCTACTTCTTTCATTATTAATTTTAAAACTATTTCATGATTTTGTACAATTTAAACTTTTTAATTAGGTTATTATTAATTATCTGATGCATTGATGCTAAATTATAATAATTAACCATTAGTAATATTTTATAGTTTTTATTTCATATTTTTTCATTGGTGCTAGGGGTGTCAAATTGGGCTTGTGGGTCAGGTTTGAGTCTGATGTGAAATTAACCCAATCCAAAATTGCATGATCGGAACCAAACTCGAATATTAAACAAGTCAGAAAGTTTAATTTGAAATTGACTCATCTTCATCCCACCGACCCAAATAACCGATTTGACAAAAGCCATAACAGTTATTAGTGTCCATTTTGGGTTAATTTTGACTAAAGGGTCAATTTCAAGTAAATTTTGAGTTAGCGCCTTATTTGGTAGGGTTTACCCAAATCAGATCCAAATAAATTAAATGGGTGCGTTAGGATTCTTAACCAGAATCTAACCCAAAAGTTATTTGGGTCAACCACAACCAAAAAATTTTAGAGTTAATTTTAGGTCGAGTTGGTGTGTCGGGTCAGTTTTAGACACTCCTAGTTGGTGTTAGCCACTGCTAACCAAGAAAAAACTAAAGATAAAACAAAACAAACTTCAAAGTAAAATCATGTTAATGCCAAACTAATGGTAGTTTGCTTTCCAAAACCTATGAAATGGTTTTTTGAGCATAAGCATATCTCAACTCTTTACACAGAGTTTACAAGGTCCAATTCCAGATCTAAAAGTGCCTTAGAAAATGATTGAATTTGATATTGCTTTTTGACTCTAATGTTTTTTCTTGTTTAATTCATTAGTATTACCTATTAGGCACAACAACAACAACAATAACAAGCCTTTATTCTACTAATTGGGGTCGGCTGCATGAATCCCTTTTCTCCATTGTATCCTATTGATTGTCATATTTTCATGTAAGTCTAATAATTTAAGATAATTTTTTATACAATATGCCCACATATTTTTAGGTATGACTTTACCTTTCTTAGCATAAGTCAATCTAAAACATCTAGTCTCCTAACAGAGTCATTAGATGGTCGAGGATTAATCTGACCAAACCATCTTAGCAGACTCTCTCTAATCTTGTCTGACACTAGAGCTACTCCAATACTTTCACTGATATATTCATTCCATATTTTGACTCTAAGTGTTAAGCCGCTCATCCACCCGAGCATTCTCATCTCAACAACACTTAATTTTATACTTCCGTTATACATAACCAACACTCTGCGCCATAAATCATTGTAAGTATAACCCCATCTTATTAAAATTTCCTTTAATTTTAGGCTGAATTTTCTATCACAAAATAGGCCTAATGCAGTCCTCCACTTTCTACTAACCCCCAAGTATATCACCATTACATTGAACAATAAACCCAAATGCTTACTCCTTTTAAAGCTTGATCACTCATTGTTACAACCCCGCTATTAGATCTGTTTCTAAAATTACATTCCATGTATTCAGTTTTAGATCTACTCAAACAAAAGCCTTTAGTCTCTAAGACCGACCTCCATAATTCAAGTTTTTGGTGAATTCTCTCTAGCCTTATCCAAAAATAAGATATCATTAGCAAAAAACATAAATTAAGGCACATCCTCCTATAAATGTCCAATAAGAGTATCCATAATTAAAGCAAAAAAGATATTGGTCTAAAGCCGATCCCTAACGTAATGTAATAAAAATAAGAAAATATTTGGTCAATCCTCCTTTTGTTCAAACAAAAGTAACAAATATTATATATATATATATATATATATATATATATATATATATATATATATATATATATATATATATATATATATATATATAGTTACTTGAATATAAATAATATTAACATCTTTCTTCCATAATATTAACATTTTTTTAACTTATGCACATTCTTGTAACTACTTGAGGCTTCCATTGTTTGATTTGTTGGATCTATGAAGGGCAGTGATTTAGTGGATAGGAAATTGGGCATGCGTTAAAATCATTGAATTACGCTATGTGAATTATCTGTTTTTATGTTTTTATGTTTTTATGTAAATCTTTTCGAGAGTTTTCTATTTATATTTTATGTATTCGAGAAGATGAGCCTTTAGCTGTTGTAGAATATAATGAATTGTATTCGTGAATAGCGCGCACTAGATGACTTCCCTCCTGTCGGGGTAATGTAAATGTGTTTGCCTTTATTCACTTCATTAAAATTTTAAATGATAGAGATGCTAAATTTAGTGTTGGATTAACTTTCTTCATCACGCTTTTATACTTGTAACCCGACAGCTTATTTTTATCCCTCTTTTAATCCTTGTTACAAGTTAATCCATTCACCGTTTTTAGGATGATTAAAATATGCATTTATAATATGACATGATAAGAGTTCAAAACATTACTATGGTGTGCGTTAATTTAATTATAATAGATCCATTTTCTTAAAATATTTATGGTTATTATGTAGCCAACAATTTTTGCAACTAGTCTCTCATATCCGGTTGTCACAATTTTAGGCTAGTGGCCAAGTATGTGAACTACTAGTCGCCGGTCCGCAGAGCAACTACACATTAAGGGTGATCATATGTTCGGTTTTGATGGTTTGGCTTTCAAACATGGCAAATTGGCTCCAATCGAAATCCAAAATTCAAACTAATGAATCAAAATAGACAAATTTTAATATGTTTAAAATCATAACTAAAATTTTTAACTGATTAGGTTCGGTTTGATTTTTCTATTTAAACCAAAAAATACACACCCCAAAATCTAATTATATATATATATATATATATATATATATATATATATATATATATTAAGGTACCGATTTTTCTAATTTAAATAATAATAAAAAATTAAGTGTTTTAAGAATATCTATTACCATATTTAAAACAAACAGAATTTCACCTTTTTAAAAATGTAAGTCGCCGTTCGCTATCTTTTTATCTACTGTTTTATTTTTGGAAATCATTCCCCAAGCTCTTAGCTTGCTTTTATATATAGCCAAATCACCCTCTCTTCTCTTGTAAAAACATTAGTCTTCTGGCAGGGAAGGAATTACAGGCGTCGCCACCTGATGGAAAGCCGCCGGCCAAGCTCCACTGTTGTGGTACCTCCCCCCACCCCCACTCTCAGTCGTCGTCTCCACCTCGGTGGATTGGAAGCGAAGACCAACGTCGCTCCATCCCTCAATCCCCCGTCTCCATCGCCTCTCCTCCGCTTTTAATGGTGACAAGTAAACCAAACGTTTGCCCTTTGGCTCCTCTGAAACGTTTCAGGGGAAACGAAATCGTCGCACATTTTACCAGGGATCCCTACGAGGCCGCACTTGATCGTGAACGAGCCGCCTCCGTTGCCGCCGCTTTGGAGCACGCTTTCTGGGCGACGAAAACGGGGGATGCCGAAGGAGATGAAACGAAGATAGAGGATTATTTGATCGCCACGACGAGAGCCAAGCTAGCCAAACTTCCCCTTTTTGAATAACGTTTCCCCTGCGTTTAGGATTTCTCTTTTTAGGAAGATTCAAAAATAAGTCATTTCATGATTTCATCTGCTTATTCATTAGGGTTTGTTACTGATCTCTTTCCGTTTGGAAGATAACTGTAGGTTGGTTTTAGGGTTTATGTAAATGTGTACTATGGATATTGTCATTTCATTGTCAAATGTAAATGGTTCTTTGATGTGAATATTTTTGCATTTCTTCTTGTTTGATGGATATACGGTGCAAGGATTTAACGTCAAATAATTTAAATTTGCAATGAAGCATATAAAAGAATTATTTCTAAATTAAAATAAGAAAAATAACTTATGTGGTAATTTTACAAGGGCTATGTATATAGAATTTGAGTGAAATTAAATGAAAAAGTCCAAATCTAAAATCTATGCTTTCTCTAGTCCCATTTTTAATGATTTGTTGTTCCTATTTTTTTGATGGAGATATGGAGTAATGATTTATTGTTAACTAATTTAAATTAAAATAATAATAATAATAAATAAATAAATAATGTTAAATAATTAAATTTGAATTGAGTTGTATACAACATAAAAAAGCTAGTTTTAAATATAGTAAAAAATCACTTGTGTGCTAATTTTATAAATAGTAATATTTTAGTGAAATTAAATGAAATGTCTAAATCGAAAATTTATATTTCAGTGATTGTACAATCATGTGTATTAATTATTAAAACAAGATAACTTCATCAACCTTTTTCCAACTCTAATAGTGTTATTAACTCGATGAATTAGATCCCAATAACTTTACTTCATTATAAACCTGTACAGATTTGTGAGGTAAGTTGCCACATTGCTGCCCGGTTAAGATGATGTTCAAAATGGGTAAAGAGTTTTCAAAAAATATAAATCAACCGAAGAATGTAAAGATAAATAAATTCTAAACTAAGTTCTAAATTAACACTACTTGGAGAATATACATTTTATATTTCCCCCTTCTATGTATACATGAATCTTGACCAAATAACTCCTAGCAATAAAGCAAAAGAGAAAAAGTTGTTCATCTGCTATGCCATTTAATTTACTCTCCTTAGCACTAACAGATTGTCGTCGTAACGAGAAATCACTTCGTAGCTTTCATCATTAAAGTTTACTGAAGATTATTGCCCCCTGTAAAGTAGAAAGCTATAATCAATTTCATGTCAAGAAATTCGAGGAAAAAATTTAGCAAAGATCTTAGTACGTGGAATTTAATTAAAGCTGGATATCGAGTCTGCCATCTGAAATTCTTACGAAGCTCGTCAGTAATATCTTTAGTGGAAGCATCAGTAGAAAATCCAAGCTTAAACATCAAGTCTTCCAAGCGTTTAACATCAGTGAGGTAGAGATAACCAATCTAAAGAAGATTATGGAAAACAAAACATTAAAATCAAAATCCTAGACTCAATTGTGCAGTTATTACAATTCAAAAGTAAGCAAACTGCAACTTACAAGTGTTTCTAGGGATGAGGCGCTGTTGTAAATGGCTACACCAACCCTTTTAGTAGTTTTAGTTTTGTTACTGCTTTTGTTTTTACCCCAACGCAGTACATCTCTGTAAAGAGTTTTAGTTGCCATATTTAAGGAGATCAAAGGGAATTTTTCTATAGCTCAACATGGAAGAGAAAAAAGTTAACCAAAATAAGGGTGGTCAATGCCTCGAGGATGTCATGAATGTTGTTTAATATTATGCTAATAAGATGTTTCTAATCATATGTAAGCAGGGGAAACACATGGGCATCACTAGTTCAATCAACTAAGAAGGTGCTCAAAGACGAGAGTTTCTTATCCAGCAGATAATTCCATAATAATCACAAAAAAAAACTCTTATAAGGATCTGTAATCAAATAATGTTCATTTTGAAGGACCTGCAATCATAGTCTATGACGCACGACAATGTGTCCAGCACATTGCATGGATGTAAGATAGTGAATTTGGGTCTAAATATTACTTTCTTTATAATGCACAAGACACAACACATCTTTAACATGAATTTGATAGTAAAATACTTATAATCCAGTTATATGCCATATTTAATGTTCTCTTATTTTTATTTTCTACCACATGCACATTTTATAAATCTAAAAACAATGTTACATACTACAAAATCAACTAACATTTATTGTGAAATCCAGCAAAGCGCATTTGTTGGTTTTACCTTTCTTCTTCTGTTAAGTATTCCTCTGCAAGAAGCTTCTTCAACAGCAAATCCTAGAACACAAAAAAGACAACGGCAAGGATTTAGTTGAGAGAACTCATATAGCATAGAGTGGTGCCAATAACACTAATGAAAAAATAAAATAAAATTTCAATATGAAGAAGGTCATGTACCGATATATGAAATATATAATACTTCCATTCTCTTTTTTTTTTACGAAAAACTGACAAAAAAACTTTGCCTAATATGTCTTCATTAATTTGCATTTCCTCTCTATTGCTACTGTTTTTTTTTTCCGGTCATTGAATAAAAGACTAATGACATAAGTTGCAAGCCCATGCTTTATACATCAACCCTCATATGAACTGAAAGACTGTTTTCAAACAAAGTTAGGCAGCAAAATGTTTTTGCTTCTTTAATCAAATTACATTACTAACATATTATGGGCATTAGCATTCGACCAGACACCACTTCATGATGGCACAATCTACTAAAATTTTTAGAAAGCATTCAAGATGAATCATCTGAAATAGAGAAAACGAAAGAAAAGAAAAAGCCACAAATAGCATGCATTATATCAAGCCCATCTTCATTTGTGATGTAACTAAGATCATTGTTTCCTTCTCCTTACAACATTATAAAGATTAGGTTGAACGGGTCATTAGTTCCTGCACAGACAGAAAACCCTGTCATCATCACAACTAGCCATTTTGCCCACAACAGTTGCAGAAATATGATGATCCTTTCCAGCAACCCAAAGAAATGAATCCATTCCAACTGCAGCTGCAGTTTGAGCAGTTTGGAATCTGGATTCTAGTACTACAACAACAATTTGCTGTAAAAGTAGTAATACTTTTGACGTCAGCTCCAGGCCTTCGAAGAGAACGGCGCAGCTTCTTAAGCTTTTGTACTGTTTTAATATTTTCCATCTCCTTGAAGAAGTGGGAGAAGTGGACAACGTAGTCGGGGTAGAGCTCAAGATTGCAGTGCTTACCACCTTTGATCTAGAAGGGATCGTAAGGCTCTCGGGCCAACTGCCACAGCCTATTACCAAGATGCCAGTTCACAACTTCATCAATAGTTCCATGGATTACAAGTACGGGCATTTCACCTTCTTAATCTTGTTAACATTTTTATAAATATCAATGCAGAATGACAAATTTACATGATATAGAACCCGAAGGTTGGATAATATTGCACTATGAAGCACAACACCTCTCAATCTTGGCAAACATGCTGCCAAGTGTAATGTGGGTCCACTCCAAGGGATTGGCCATACAATATTAGATCTTCCTGACTCACTCCATATTCAATTTGAAGGTACTCACAAATTGCTTCTATATCTGCATAAGTGTTGGACTCACTTGGCTTACCTGACGAAGCCCCATACCCTGAGTAGTCATATCCCATCAAATTAACCCTGAGATTGACCTTGAGCTAAGCAAAGAGTTCATAGAGCTGTCCAAGATAAGTAGCATAGCCATGGGAGTAAAGGACTGAGCCTTGAATATGAATTTCTGAAATAGAATGCAACAATCTTATTCCCTCTTCTATTGTCAACCATTAGCATATCCGTGGAAACAGATTCCCTTCACAAACTTCATCATTCCTGATGCCATAAGTTGGTGGATGTGGTGGAAAGACGACAAACTTGGCTGCTAAATCCAAAACTGAGCATCCCCGCAACATTGAGGAAAGTCGAGCTCATTGACAAAGGGGAAATTATGAAGAATGCGCCTAAGAATTTTCTGAACCTCGCTGAGAAGGGGAGCCTTTTAAAGTAGATTTTTTGCGAAGGGATTGAAAACTGAATGAAGATAACCGTTTCATGAAAAGACGAGTGGGGAGCTAAGGGTTTGTAAGCGAAAATTGGTAGTAGTTAAAAAAAGGAGGAAGAAGAAGATTGGGTTTCGCTTGGTGATTGCATAACACTTCCATTCTTGAATGTTTATATATATCATAGATTATCCAAGTCTCTGCTCAAGCTTCAGTGATTTATTATAAAAGTGAACGGCGCACTGATGCAGGATACACAGTTATCTTTTATTATCACAAAAATTTGTCAGCGTACGCAATATAAGTAAAGAAAGCATCAAAAAAAAGTTACATTGAAATAAAAGAGAGAATTCCAAATGGAGGGACACTTCAGAGTAAGAGGCTTAACAACTAGATTTTTTCGTGAACAAGCATTCACTAGAACAAAGACAAACAAAAAGATAGACAGGCTAGCATGCATAATACTTCGTAAATTGGGTAGTCAAGTTCAGAATGACAGGAGACACATATCTCGCATAAAAAAGTTTCAGGTCACCCCTTTGTATGGGGAAGACTCATAATTTTTTCAATTATCTTTTTCTCTCAAAATTTACCTTTTCCACAGTCCAGAGACTCTTTATATTGAATGTTGCTTAAAAATAAAATTTAAAAACTTTACAAATCCCATCACTTACACCACTTGGATTGTTGATTATAATGCTCATCATTATGAAAGAAACAACAATAGATAAAATTCTAAAAAATAAGCACTATAAGTGAGAAAATATCTTGTAATGTCCAAAATATGCTATGAAGCTACATAGAGAATCATGACGATCAAATGCTTGCATATAAGTAACATTTCCGATTTTATGCAAGTAGATACCTGTGATTCACAACGCACTACTTTCATTACTCGCTCATTGAAATCATTGATGCTTAGAGGGGGGAATAAGAAGTGCCTCCTAGCATAGAGCTGCAAAGTTCAACACAGATTAAACAAAGGTATCAAATATTAGAAAAATATGTATTCGAGTCAAATGACATATATATGTATGTAGGTATGTATGTATGTATATATATATATATGTGTGTGTGTGTGTGTGTGTGTGTGTGTGTGTGTGTGTGTGTGTGTGTGTGGATTTCTTTTAACAATATGAAAAATACTTAGGCCAAATAAATAGATAGTTCAAAAGTAAAATTTATATAAAAGAGGAGTATTGCACTATAAAAACTAATGGCATTTTAGAAACAGTCCAAGCAAATATGTAAGGCATTAAATTTCAAAAAAATTAAATTAACAATGAAGCAGCGTAGATAAATTGGCAAAAAAGCTCAAGTTAAGCATAGATTCGCATTACAAGTTACAGAATACTCCTACACAACTCACCGCAGTAATCGCGATCATAATTAAAGTGATCCCACCTATCTGATATCGGCTCTATAAAATGCTCCACTGATGCATGCCGAGAACAAAGTAAGTTGCTTAATCTCTTTTGGCAAGTCCTTTTCTGCAAGTTGTAGACGGGTCATTTCTTCTCTTTCTCCTCTCTAATCGCATAGCCACCACCATATTATATATCTTCAAATCACATGGACTTTTTTTCACTACCTTATTTTCAATAGGTATCATGCCATTTCTCTAATATTCATTTTTAATTCTATCTTCCCTAACTTTATCATGTATCCTTCTTAGTACTCTTCTTTCTAACACCATTCATATAACATGATCAGTTTGATTGCAATTATATAAACGTAAGTTTAAATCTCAATATGTTTCTCCTACTACAAAGTACTCCTACAAAATCTCTATTTTAACCATCTAAGATTGATAGCAGTCATTTAATCATTTGTGATATCATTCTTCTTCATAATAGATCTATGCTAAGTATATTAAATTTACCCATATAACACTTTTTGGAACATATATCAGTCTCTTTCTATTCTAATTAAAAAACTAAGGAAATTCTTCTACCTCATATATGCAATCACCAATATATGCTAAACTAGCTGCATTGTAAATGGAGCGTGGTTTCTTCACTTTGGGGGCAGGAGGCAACCATCTCTCACAGCCCATATATTGTTGATCCAAGCCACCTGTTTGAAGAATATTAATCAAAATCCCGATACCATATGCTTATTTATAACTAAAAATACAGGTTATACAAGAAGCAAAATGCATCCTCTGAGAAATATATATAATGGTTCTCATAGCATAAATTAGAATGAAAATAACTAACGGCTAGAAAAAAAGGAGGCAATTAAACTGCACGTTCATATTCTGACTACATCTCAAAAGACGACCTTGTATAGGTTAGCATTAGAATGAAGAAGAATTACAGATAATAGAATAGCACGCATACAAAACCTTGATCGCCTAAAAAACTAAAAGATGAATAATTCTGAAGATAATAGCAATAGAATGCAAGGAAGACCTTAATCACCTAAAGAACTGACAAAGACGCGTAATTCTCGATGTAGTATGGGACAATAATACGGCTAAATCAACATGCAAAACCAATTTGGCCAAAAGCCAATTACAAACAGTTAAACAAAGCAACAACAGATCAGAAACAGCCTGCTATCATGCATTTTTAGACCTATTTTTTATGTTTGGCCAAATTTTCATGTTTTTAGTTGATTTATTCTATTGCTGACCATGGTTTAAATGAAATGAGCACTTAAATGAACTAATAAATAAGTAAAAAAATCAAATAAGTATGTATTAAAAAATAATTTTATAATTCTAAGCGAAGAAAAAATTCTACAAAAATATGGAATTAGAACTTGTCCACTTGAAACCAAATAAATATCATAATCAATAAGTCACAGAAGAGCATTTTTGTAGTCACGCAACTTAAACAAGCACCAACAAATCAAATGCTAAAGGTTGCAAATTGTCCAAAATTTGAGATTAAACATTAAACAAGATTTATGTTAGAGAAAATGACAAAAATAATCCATTGACTTTTTAAAGGATAATTTGCTCAGACTATATGAAAAACTCTATTTTATCTCTTAAGTTTTCATAGAAAGACTAAAACAATCATATTTTCTAAACTAGTTAAATTAGAATTAACATTGTTAAAAATAGTATTATTTAACAAAAATATTTTATTATCAATTTTATAATAAATTTATTTTTTTATTTACCTTATTTCCTTAAGTCCAAAAGTTAAGTTCACATATAATAAAAATAATTAAAACTGTGAGTTACGGAGTTTAACTTTTTAATAATAATTTTAGAAGACAATTTTGTTATCTTCATTCAAATCTTAGCAAAAAAATTTAATTCAATTGTATATCAATATAATAGAAACAAAACAAAAAAAATCAAAAAAAATTAATTATTATAAAAATCAACTTGTTCTTTAACATGCACTATCTTAATCCACTCCAGCCGTATACATATTTAGCTGCTATACACGTGCAAATAAGGTCAGACAAGCCAAATTTATCAGAAGAATTTAAGAAGAAAATATAGCTTCCAAAAATGATATCATTTATTTTATTCGTTTTATTTTCTTTTTATTTGTAGATAAGGTTCTACACAGAAACGAGACACTTTTACATTCACATAAGGCATAACACAATCTGAGAGCTTTGAGAAGCTAACCGACACATAGAAAACTTCAACTCAAGGCTTTAGTGATGGCTTCAGCTCTAGGGAAAGGTGATGGCAATTGTCAAAGGCAGTAATATAAATGTTTTTGACTACACTCCTATCTGCATAGGAAGTCTTAATTCTCCATAGGCACTAAACGCAACTCTTCATTGCTTTTGACAAATAGTCCCGCTAACATCCTTCACAGGCTCCACTTCTATCATTGTTAATTTAATAACTATTTATTGATTTTGTACAATTTAAACATTTTAATTAGGTTATTATTAATTATGTGATGCATTGATGCTA
Source organism: Papilionanthe hookeriana x Papilionanthe teres (assembly GCA_022702705.1). Lineage (NCBI taxonomy): Eukaryota > Viridiplantae > Streptophyta > Magnoliopsida > Asparagales > Orchidaceae > Papilionanthe > Papilionanthe hookeriana x Papilionanthe teres. The sequence continues at coordinate 112,706,135 of CM040422.1, read as the reverse complement.
AATTATAATAATTAACCATTAATAATATTTTATAATCTTTTAATATTTTGTAGTCGATGCTAGGGGTGTCAAATTGGGCTTGTGGGTCGGGTTCTAGTCTGACCCGAAATTAACCTGATCCAAAACTGCTTGACCCAAACCCAACCCGAATATTAAACAAGTCAGAAATTCTAACTTGAAATCGACTCGCCTTCATCCCACTTGACCCATAAAACTGATTTGACATAAGGCATAACAGTTACTCGTGTCAATTTATGATTAATTTTGACTGACATGTCAATTTCGAGTAAATTTTGTGTTAGCGGGTTATTTTAGACCGATTTTTTGTTGCCGGGTCGACTCAAACCGGACCCAAAAGTTATTTGGGTTAATCATGACCCAAATTTTTAGAGTCAATTTGAGTTCGAGTTAGCCTGTCGAGTCAGTTTTTGACACTCCTAGTTGGTGTTAGCCACTGCTAACCAAAAATAAACTAAAATAACAATAAAACATAACAAATTTCAAAGTAATAATCATGTTAATGCCAAACTAATGGTATTTTGCTTTCAAAACCTATGAAATGGTTTTTTGAGCATAAGCATATCTCAACTCTTTACATGAAGTTTGCAAGGTCCAATTCCAAATCTAAAAGTGGCTTAGAAAGGTTTGACTTTGATATTGGTTTTTGACCCTGATGTTTTTCTTGTTTAATTCATTAGTTTTACCAATTAGGAACAACAACAACAACAATAACAAACCTTTATTCTACTAAATGGGGTCGGCTATATGAATCTTTTTTCTCCATTGAGTCCTATTAATTGTCATATCTTCATTTAACTCTACAACAACAACAACAACAACAACAACAACAAAGCCTTAATCCCACTAAGTGGGGTCGGCTACATGAATCCTTTTTCTCCATTGCGTCCTATTTAGTGTCAAATTTTCGTTTAATTCTAATAAATTAAGATCATTTTGTATGCAATAAGCCCAAGTTTTCCTAGGTCTGCCTCTGCCTTTCTTAACATAAGTTGTATTTAAAACATCTACTCTCCTAATCGGTCCTAATCGGATCATCAGGTGGTTGACGTTTAATGTGACCAAACCATCTAAGGCGACTCTCTCTAATTTTATCCGTCACTGGTGCAACTCCAACCCTATTACGGATATATTCATTTCGCATTTTGTCTCTAAGCGTAAAGCCACTCATCCACCTAATCATTCTCATCTCGGCAACACTTAACATTATGCTTCTCTTTTAAAGGCCAACATTCAGCATCATAGAGCATTGAAGGTCTCACCACCATCTTATAAAATTTTCCTTTCAGTCTAAGCGGTACTTTTCTATCACACAATAGGTCGGACGCATTCCTCCACTTCAACCAACCAACCTGAATTCTACTATTAACATCCCCATCTATATCACCATCGCTTTGAAAAATGGACCCGAGATATCTAAATCGTTCACACCTTTTAATAATTTGATCACCCAAAGTTACACTTCTGTCACTAGACCTAATGACCCACTTTTTTATATGTTTGCAAATTTAATAGCAACGACACCAAAAACTTGATCCCGCTTTAATATATATATCTGATTTTATGATGGAATGTATAATGTGGATTCTACGGAAGTATACGTATCGTATCAAGTAATACATAGCATCCAAGTGGAGTCTCGTTATCGATCCCACAGGGAAGTTTTTACTAAATTTGAATAACATTAAATTTAAAGGAATTACTTACTAATATAGTATACGAAAATTTAGAATACTTAACTAAAGCGAACTAAAGTAAACTAATGCTTTAAATAAGTTGATTTAAAGATTTCAGAAAAAGTATCATTCTCATTGTTTTCAGAAAATTAAGTGAATGATGAATTCAAATAAATTTTTTTATCAGACGTGACGAATAGAGAGCACTCCTATTCTTTACCCTTTGGTCTAGTGCTGAAGAATATCGATTAATCCTATGCTTGATTATCGAATCGTACATGGTCTACGGAGGATACTTGTCGCACTTGCAGGCTCCCACGTTCCCTCACTCGAGTGCTAACATCTACACTTCAACTCTCAAACAATAGACCGAATCGAATATTTTAGTCGTCACACTAAAACGTCAAATTCTACGTCCAATAAATAATATTTCCCAATTTATTTCGCATCCTCCTTCCAAGTGCTGACTTCCGAATATTGGATGTAATCTTTACTATAATTGATAATTCAACATATTTTAACAAATCAATGGCTAGATTGAAAAGTAAATTAAGTTTTAAGTAAAAATTATCACAATTTATTCTAATACATTAAGCACGTCTATTTAATTTCATCAATTTACATAATTTCATAAATGTGTATAATGACTAAGAACTACTCGAACGCATTGAAATTAAACAAAGCATCGATTTCATTTAAAGTTAACAACAATAAACAAAGATACTTATCTCAATTTCTCCCCAAGCAGTACACCTCAAGCTCCTTCGACTTTTCCTTCTAAGACAATGACACTTCTAACTCACTAATTACACTTACTAAAACCAAGTAGACACTAAGACTCTCTAAATTAGACTCACAGTAGACACAAAATAGACACACCAAAGACTAAAATTCGTCCTCTATTTATAGAGGTAGACAAAGGTCCATGAGACTTAAGACCTTCTTCAAAAGCTGTCTGAGTTCAATGTATCCGGCATTTTGACCAATCTCGCCGTCTGGCGAGAAACGACCTCGCCGTCGGCGAGAAACGACCTCGCCGGTCGGCGGGGCTTCTGAAGGTCTTTAAATCGTGCGATCTCGCTGTCACTGGCTTGAGCTCATTGTCTAGCGAGATAGTTATAAATGCTTCAAAATTCTCCTCATGATCTCGCTTGTCGGCGGCTCAGTTCATTTTGCATGTAATTTCTTCCTTTTTCGATCCAAATTCGCTCCATTTCATGTTTTTTGCTTTATTCACTTATCAATTTTTATTCCTCGCAATAAAATAAAGAAAATACCTTTCTTTAAAGCTGTCAATTTCATAAAAAATAGGTATGTAATTTCTTAACATATTTTTCTACGATCAAAATCCCCCAAACTTAATTATTACTTGTCCTCAAGTAATTTTTATACTAAATAATAAAAAAAATAATGATTTTTGTAATAGAATTTTTAATTCAAATCAACGATGAATTTAATTTAAACAATACTATAGTAAAGTTAAATAAAAATATTTTTAAGTAATTAAATTAACTTTATAGATATAAGATTATTTAGCTTATCGTATCTAAGATTTCTAAATTTCTCTATTTATTTTAGAAAAGACTATATTTAAAAGAGTAATTTATTTAAGATATTTAGATGATAGTAAGCTTCAAAAAACACTATTTAAGTAAAATACTAATCCATAAATATAAGTTTAGAAATATATTTGAGTTTTACCTTTAGGTTCGATTCCATCAGTTCAATTTTGATAAGGCATCTCCTCAAGCCTTCTCCTCACTTATATTTTTCTTTTTTCCTTTCTTTTCTTCTTTTGGATTAATTTTCAATCCTTCTCTTTTTCTTTTTCAAGTTGAGAAAGATCGTATCCTGGATAACTTCGTTAATAATTTTCAACTTCAACTTTTTCTTCCTAAATTTGAAACTTAAAATATTTCTACGCTTATATGTATTTCATAGTCTTTACTTCATTGAAGTTCAATCTCTTCTTTTTCATTTAAATACTTAAGAATTTCAATTTTAGAATATAGCTTTCACTTACTTTAAATAGTTTACTATATTCTTATTTCTTTTAACCAAATATCTTATTCTATTAAATAATTGAATTACTTAAACATTTTATTTAACTTTCTATAATAATTAAATAAAGTAATTCATGTTTATCGAATCGAAAAATTACTATGTAAAAATCATTCGATAATAATTTTTGAAAATAGTAAATTGAGAACAATTTAATAATTAAATTTGTATTTTTCCTCCCACAAACTTAAATTTTTTTATTTATTTCTAAATGGTGAAAAGGAAAATATACAATGAATCATACCTTTGAGCTTTAGGTATTTCTTTTCCTTGAAATTTTTGCAGTGCTTTTCATTATTTAAAGTTAACTTCATGACTGCTAGTATTCTTCCATATATATAATATTTAAAAGAAAGTGCTGAGATAGGAAATTTTTAATAAGTATAAAACACAACAAATGAAAACTTAATCTATTACTACATATACAATCAACTAACCTACTTTAAACATATTAAAACAATCTAAACATATTAAAAGTTCATAACTTATAAAAACTTAAACAACACATTAAAGAAAAACTAACATCCTACCTAAAAGAAAAATTGCAAACTAACTTAACACACATAAAAAATCTAACATTACAGCATAAGCAAACACACAAACACACCAAAATCACAGTCCACAGAAAGTACAGAATAATTACATACAGGATAATAAAGTTTTCAAAAGAACAATTAATCTAAACAAACTAACAAAGTTTCTAATCTTCCGCATCAAAATCCCAGGCTATATCATCTCCCTGATCTCCAGTCGAGAAGCGTCGAGTAGGCAGCCGATCTGTATGTACATGGAGCACTCGTGAAAAACAACATCTAAATCACCACTCCTATATCGACGTTCAGTCTCATAATATGCAATTTCGTACTCGAATGCAATTGGAGATATTCACTATCATAATCATGTCTTCTTTCCAAGCCATCAATCCTGTGATCATATACGCTCAAATTTTCTTTTCATATTCTCTCCAAATTATTCAAAACTCTTTCTACTAAGGGTCGACTCATTCATCAAATATCGAAGGGTAGGAGTGGTGTGCGAGGGGTTCATAACTAGTAGAGGTATATCTCTACTGAAGAAAAGTACATAATCCCTCATCCCAAATTTCCATCCTTCGTGGGATTCATATTTCTTAATATTAGCCGGAGTAATGGGTTTCATAGGTTCAACCCATTCCTCATCATCTCTCGCTCTACCCCGTGATAATTGGCGAGTGCATGGATAAGACTAGGATGTCCTAGTCCTCCTCCACTTTCACTTCGAGGTGTGCTAATATATTCTTATTAATTACATTTCACACATTAATACTTTTTTTGTTCCGAATACGAAATTCAGAACTCGCTTCATCTCTTGTTACCTCACTATGGTGGTAAGTAGCTAATAAAGTAGAACAAATAAAATAGTGCCAGGCTTTTGAAGTTGCATTTAACATAGAAAGAGAAAAATTTATCATTTCCCGCTGCTTGATCTTCCAGACGCCTCTCCCATCAGTGAGAAAATCGATCACCTCTTCTAATGGTCCTTTCATCGTCCCAAAAGTCTCGTACTCACTGGTGTAGGTGTCTCGTACCTCGTAATAAGCATTTATTCTTGCAGCGCTGAATTCCACAAAAAATCTTCTAACCTTTACTGGCGCATCTTCAGTTGTAGTCAAATTAGCATAGAACTCCTTAACTACCTCCATACATGCTCCGTATGAAATATAGCGAAAAATTTCCCATCCTCGTTCCTTTATTACTCGCTCCACCTCTCCTCCTGGATTCTTAAAAACTCGATCTCGAATGCATTTTTCGATCGAATGTCGTGAAATATTTCGATTATACTTTAGATTCACAAATCGGGTTTCATCGTAATCCAACCGTCGCTTTTGTCGTGAGCCATTTTCGATCTCGTGAAATTTGCGAAAAATCTTAACTAAACTCCCAAATATTACTAGAACGCTTCCTATAACATCTAAATTCCATTTAAATCGATCTCCATGAATTTCTTCCAGTATTTTCTCCACATTTCGAATTTTTTCAAAATTTCCCAATGTAGAAGAATTTCATAGTGAAAATTAAAAATTTTTGCATAGGAGTGAAAGTTCTTACGAGTGAAGATGAAATCCAGATGTCAAAAGTGATTAAATCGCCTCAAATCCAATATCTCACAAGCTCTAGTGTCGGTTTTTCGAAGTTTTGAGGAAGAGGATGATGAATAGTGTCAGTTGATCGGTCGAATATGAGACTTTCGCGATCTCGTCGTCGGCGAGATTTTTCTCGCCGTCGGCGAGCTAATTAATTTGACAAAGGCAAAAGTTTCGGGAAAATCCGCCGTCGGCGAGATCGTTCTCGCTTGTCAGCGGATTTCCTCATCGTCGGCGGGATAATTCCCGCCGTCGGCGAGATCCCAAAATTTTTAATTTTTGAAATTCGTCAATCATTTTCCACCTCGATTCGCTCTTAATCAATCTTCCGATCACTTAATTTAATAATTAAGTATGAAGATTAGATACTTATACTCACAAAAAGTTCACACAACATAAACAACATAACTTTATATATGAAATCCATGAGACTTACAAACTTCACACTAACAACTAACAACATACTTAACTTAAATGTCCAAATCCATAATACTCAAGCATCGAATCCAAACCACTATACACTAAATGCTGAGACATAACAAATATATATAACTTCATCAAATCTGAGATGATCAAATTAAAATTCAAATCATAATAAAACCTAAATCCAAATCAACACAAATATACACACAAATATAACATAAGGTAGAAATCTTTACTACTCAGTGTCTGAACTATCATCCTCTCTGATATTCCGGATGTGATGCAGGTGAACAAATAGATTGTAAAAAGGCCTGAAAGGAAATTCTGCAGTAGATTCTTCATCAATCCACCATTTCGCCTCGCAAATGAATAAACTCGGCATCCGGATGTCCAAGTATGATCAAAGTGCTCCTTCATCCTCCAAATAATGTGATCAAACATATCGTAGATATTATCGATGGAATTCATCACGTTCGCAACTCTTCCTCTAATCCTTTAATCTTTTTCGTAATGAAATTTGTTTTATCGATGAGGCCTGCTAAAGGATTGTTTCGTGACGTTTCTATCGAAATGATGGTAATCTCATCATCGTTATCCAAAGTCGGAAACATATCCGTAGGATCGAGTGGTTTCCAAGGCAAAAGTACTTTTTCCCAAGCCTCATAAGAAGCTTGTCATCGATCGTATAAAGCAAATATAGTCGATTGGTGTCCAAGTCCATGAATCGACCAATGCACAATTAATCCCTACGCATTTTACTATAATTGATCCAATATCGATAAGTAGTCCAATTTGAATACAGTAATTTAATAAAGTGCATTCCTTTGAAACCTTATTTACCCTCATAGTAGTAATAATTTTGATGAGATAAAAAAATGCCAATGCTTCGAGACAGGGTTAAGAAGTGATGCAGAAAAACTGACATACCCGTCTTCGCGCAACTCCCAATCATCGTGTTCGTCGATCAGTATCTATAAATCTCGTTCATATCGTATCTCGAGGAACAAAGTTCGAATAATGACGGACAGGTGTATTCTCTATGAAAATAATTCATTTACCCTCGAAGGAGTAAATGTTACCCATCTTCCTCTGACGTAGACACTTCCATTGTTGATCGCATGTAGATTAGAGTAAAACTCTTTAACTACAGGAATAATTATAGCGGATGTCGTATAGCAAAATACCTCCCAATGCCGCTGCGTGATCATTTCTTCAATTTTTGTGGTGGAATTTTCTACTCCTCTGTTGACAAATCCCCTTTCTTTAATAAGTCGCTTCTTCATCAAAACTTTGTTAAAAATACACTGCGCCTCCGAACTGACGAATTTTCTTCGGTTGAAAACTCCAGTTTTTGTGGTTTCTAAGAGTTTAGTGGCCATTTCGGATTGAAAGGAATGGTCTCTAGTCGTTTTTAAGGAAGAAAACAGTGTAAAAATGAATGTGGGATGGTGTTCTACAAAGAAATGGCTTTAGAACCGTCCAAAACCGCACATAAAACTTAAGAGAACCATTTTTCAACTGCCTCGCTGTCGGCGGGAAGTTTCTCGCCGTCGGCGAGCTGGTTATAAAACTGGTTTAAAATATGGCACGCGATCTCGCTGTCGGCGGGCAGTTTCTCGCCGTCGGCGAGCTCGTTAGTGAACCGAAATGTAATCAGGCGCTATTCTCGCCGTCGGCGAGAATCGACCTCGCCGTCGACGAGATTTCATAAAATCGCCCAATTTCGCTCTCAGTCCGAATATTTTCTCGATCTCATCATATATGTTCAAATTTCGTGATGATTCTAATTAAAAAATTGAGTAGTAAGATTTGTTTTAATAATACGTACTCACTAATTCGTATATAATTAAAATAAAAGACTACTATGGGTCGCTCCCATAAAGCTGCTTGGTTTAACGTCATCGATCCGACCTAATTTCGGTTAGTAATCGAGTCGACTAAGCATTAAACCCTCTTTAAAATTTGGTTTTCTACCTTCGAAATATGGTTTTAATCTATGTCCGTTTACCTTAAATCTATGTCCCGTTTTCGGATCTTCAATTTCTATAGGCCCATATGAAAATATTTGAGTTATAGTGAAAGGTCCTAACCATCGAGATTTCAATTTTCCAGAAATAATTTCAATCTAAGTATTATATAAGTAAAACTTCGTCCCGATTCAAAATTTCTTCGATTAATCTTCCGATCATGCCATAATTTCATCATTTCTTTATAAATCCTATCATTATCATATGATTTATTCTTTAATTCTTCTAATTCATTTAATTCGCAATAATCTCTTCTCACTAGACTTCTTTCATATTATAATTAAATTCTTTAATCGCCCAATACGCTTTATGTTCAGATTAACTCAGTAAGTGGCAAATTTTTTCATGTATAAGCTCGTAGAAGTCATTCCAATCGGAGTTTTATAAGCGAACTTTGTATGCCCATAATGCAGATGTCTAGTCTTATGCATCAGTCCAATCTATTAGTGATTTACGTACTTTTCTAAAATTCGCTTAATCTCTCGATTAGAACTTCAGCTTAATCCACTAGCTTGTGGATGATAAGCGACTGATATCTTATGAATAATATTATATTTTTCCTACTAGTCTGTGAATATATTTGTTTTTAAAATGAGTTCCTCCGTCGGTGATAATCACTCGGCATTCCAAATCTAAGTAAAAATATTTTTCATTAAAAATTTTAAACACTTTTAAGCATCACACCTGAGTAAAGCTCGCGCTTCAATCCATTCTGGAAACATAATCAATAACTACTAATATATACGAATTTTCAAATGAAGGAATAAAATGTCCTATGAAATCTAATCCCCAAACATCAAAAATTTCAACTTCTAATATAAAATTCGGTGCGCATTTCATTTTTCTTTCGATATATTTCATACTCTTTGGCATTTATCTGAGGTTTTTATATATCCGTATACATCTCTAAATAGAGTAGGTCGGTAGAATCCATATCGTAGAATTTTATACCCAGCTTTATCGGTCTCAAAATGTCCTCCAAAATCGAATTATGACATTTTTGAATAATTGATTCGGCTTCTTCATAAGCGCACGCATCTTCTAATAATTAAATCCTTACATCGTTTATATAAGTATGGTTCATCCTAAAAGTATGTTTTAATATCATGAATGAATTTTTTCTCATTGTTGCAAAGTTAACATAGGTGGCAAAATGTCACTTACAATATAATTTACTATATCAAGCATACTAAGCGTATTTTCCACTCATTTATATTATAAAGTTGTTCATCGTGAAAACCGTATAATTTCATTATCGATATCGTATAATTCACGATATTCTAATCTCGATAAATGATCGACGATTTGATTATCAGCTCCTTTTTGTTAACGATCTCAAAATCAAATTCTTGCATTAATAACATCCATCTAATTAATCTTGGTTTAGAATCTCTTTTGCATTAAATATTTTATAGCAGAGTGATCGATGATGCATAATACATTTAGTTCCTATTAGATAACGCCGAAATTTATTAAAAGATATACAATCGCTAATAATTCTCTTTCAATAATCGTATAATTTATTTGAGCATCATTTAGAGTTTTATTAAGCATAATATATAACTTCTGAAAATCTTATCATATTTTCGCCAAGAATCGCTCCTATAAGCATAATCACTAAGCATCACACATAAGCTTCAAATAGCTTCTCCAATTAGTGTGAAACTATTATAGGTGCTTGTAATTAATTTATCTTTTAATAATTCGAAAGCATTCGGACATTCGATTGTAAATTCAAATTTTTTGTCCTTTTCGAAGTTGCGCATGTATGCTTAGTAATTTTAACTCAAATTCAGGAGGTTTAATAATCGATGGAACTATATTTTTTTCGATTGTTTTCCGTATTATCCAAAATTTCAAATTTCTCTTGAATATAATCTAGCTTCTTCATTTATATCTAGCTTTTTCAATTAATTCGGTATTTTCTTTTTCTAATTTTTCTTCATAATATTCCTTAAAATGTTCTTTTCGTAAATGATCGAAATCTTCCATTCAAGACACTCATCATCTTTTTCTAGTCAGGGATATTTCATTGATTTAGCAATATTAAAAGTTACTTTTGGTCATTTACTCTCATAGTTAATTCTCCTTTCCGAACATCAATCATGAACTTTCCCAGTTGGCTAAAAATGGTCTTCCTAAGATGATAGTGAATTTCTTTATCTTCTTCCATATCTAAAACAATAAAATTTACAGTGAAAGATAAATTTATCTACTTTTACTAAAACATCTTCAATAACTCCCTAGTGATATGTAACGAATCGAGTCACTTAATCAAGGGTTATCGAAGTAGTGAAATTTCTCCCAATCTTAATCTCTTAAAAATTGATAGAGACATTAGATTGATGCTTGCTTCCTAAGTCACATAAAGCTTTTCCATGAATTTTTCTCCAATAAGTGCAGTATAAGTGAAACTACATGGATCTTTTAATTTTTCGGAAGCTTTTTCGAATAATAAGACTACACTCTTCACTAAGTGCGTATTGTTTCATTATCTAGTAAATTTTCTTTTTTATTTAGAATATCTTTCATGAATTTTACGTAGTCTATTATCCGTTTTAAAGTTTCTACGAAAGGAATATTTATTGTTAATTTCTTCGAATTTGACGAATTTGAAGAACTTGTTTATCTTTTTTATGTTGATTTAGTCGTTGAGGAAATGCGTGGTAGAAGGTTTTCATGCAGAATTTTCATTCAGTATAAAGGATTTTCTAAGTTTGGATCTTGTTGATTCTTTTCCTTTTCGATTTCAACTTCTCTTTTTGACTTTCAGGTTTTTCGAATTCGAGGTTCTAATTCTTTTCCACTTCGTAATCAGTATCGCTTTAATTTGTTCATTTCCTTTATCTTTGGGATTTATTTCCACATTACTTGAAAATGTTCCAGTGTCTTCTATTCTTAAGTCGGTGAATGATATGTCCAAGTTGAGTTTCAATATTTTTAATAGCTGTTCCTTGATTTTGTAATTAGTTTCTCAGTATTTGTTATTGATTTCCTTGATTTTGTAATTGATTTCCTTGATTTTGTAAATATTAACCCATATTTAATATTAATTCTTCTATAGATAATTTCTTACCTTTAAATTGAGGGTTATTATTATTAAATCCAGGTGGATAACTAGCGCTTATAATTAGAATTTCCTTGGTTAGAGGGATTTCCTAATGGTTGTGTTATGTTATTCATCCATGGTTGATTAGTTGTATTATTATTCTAATTAAAATTAGGATGATTTTTCCATCCAAAATTATAATAATTCGCATAAGGATTATTGGGTCTGTTATTAATAACATTTATAGTTTCATAATGAGATTGAGATTCTATAAGTTGTCCAGATGAGTTTTCTTCTAATATAGTTGGAGAGTAATTCATTCTAAAATGATCTAATTTTTTAGACATGATGGCGATTTGCGAAGTTAACATGAGATATTGCATCATTTTCATGAATATCGCTATCTTTTTCGGATTCATTCTATCAGTAGACTATCGAAAATTATTGGTAGTCATTTCTTCGATTAGTGCGTAGGAGCCATCAAATGGTTTTGACATTAATGATCCTCGAAGAAGAAGCATCGATGATTGATCTAAGAGATCCTACTTAATCCATTATAGAAAGTTTGAATAATTAACCAATCCAGTAACGCATGATGTGGGCATTTCACAGAAGCTTTTTAAATCTCTCCGAAGCTTCATATATTGATTCTCCATCAAATCGACTAAAAGAAGTTATATCATTTCTAAACTTAGCAGTTTTAGATGGTGGAAAATATTTGGATAGAAATTTTTCGATAATTCTCCAAAGTTTTAATAGATCCAGAGTCTTAACGAGTTTAACTACATTTTAGCTTTATCCCTTAAAGAAAAATGAAAAGCTTCAAGTCTAATAAGCATCGTTGAGATACTCCTTCATATTCGAAAGTAGCACATAGCTCTAAAAAACTACAAGATGTAAATTAGGATCTTCGATATGTGAACCACTAAATTGATCGTTTTGTACCATTTGGATAATTGCGAGTGCTTAAGTTCGAATGAGTTAAGCGACTACATCGGGGTTTGAATAGTTAAATGAATTTCATCTAATGTAGGGTTGGCATAATCTCTTAATTGTCTCTGTTGATTGATATTTTCATTTTCGTGAATATTCGTCATTCGTGTTAAATTTATAATTTCTCTTTTTGTTTTCTAATTTTTTAACCGTACGCTCTAATTCGAATAGTAAGGTATTAAATTTTCGTTTCCAAATTTACGCATACAATTTTGCAAAATAAATTTTAAAATAGTTCGTTACTCTAGTAAACAATTTCTTTACTTCACGACAATGCGCCAAAAACTCGACCCACTTTTTTATATGTTTGCAGAATTTAATAAAGAACGCACTAAAAACTTGATCCGCTTTAATATATATATCCGATTTTATGATGAAATGTATAATGTGGATTCTACGCAAGTATACGTATCGTATCGTTAATACTAGCGCTCTAGTGGAGTCATTGTTATCGATCCCATGAGTAAGTTTTACTAAATTTGTAACAGCTAAATTTAAAGGAATTACTTACTAATATAGTATACGAAAATTTAGAATACTTAACTAAAGCGAACTAAAGTAAACTAATGCTTTAAATAAGTTGATTTAAAGATTTCAGAAAAAGTATCATTCTCATTGTTTTCAGAAAATTAAGTGAATGATGAATTCAAATAGATTTTTTTATTGTATTGTGACAAATAGGAGCACTCCTATTCTTTACCCTTTGGTCCAGTGCAAGAAAATCGACTAATCTTATGCTTGACATCGAATCTACGGTTAAGCTGAGAGAAACTGCGGCCACTTCGTAGCTCCCACGTTCCCTCACTCGATGACTAACATCTACACTTCAACTTCAAACAATAGGACCGAATTGAATATTTTAGCTCATCACACTAAAATGTTCAATTCTACGTCCGATAAATAATATTTCCCTATTTATTTGCATTCTCCTTCCAAGACTTTTGACTTCTCTGAATATTGGATGTAATCTTTATTATAGTTGATAATTTAACATATTTTAACAAATCCATGGGCGATTGAAAAGTAAATTAAGTTTTAAGTAAAAACTATCACAATTTATTTTAATATATTAGCACGTCTATTTAATTTCATCAATTCACATAATTTCATAAATGCATAGAAAGACAAAGAAAACTACTCGGAATGCATGAGAATTAAACAAAGCATTTAATTTCATTTAAAGTTAACAACAATAAACAAAGATACTTATCTCGATTTCTTAACCAAGTAGACTTTCAAGTTCTTCGACTTTTCCTTCTAAGACAAAGACACTTCTAACTCACTAATTACACTTACTAAAACCAAGTAGACACTAAGAATCTCTAAATTAGACTCACAGTAGACACAAAATAGACACACCAAAGACAAATCCTTCCTCTATTTATAGAGGTAGACAAAGGTTCAAGGGGTACTTAAGCACCTCTTCAAAAAGCGTCCAGGTTCAATGTATCTGGCATTTTGACCAATCTCGTCGTCGGCGAGAAACGACCTCGCCGTCGGCGGGGCTTCTAGAAGGTCACCAAACCGCGCGATCTCACCGTCGGAGGGCTCGGGCTCGCTGTCGGCGAGGTAGTTATAAATCCTTCAAAAATTCTCCTCATGATCTCGCATGTCGGCGGCTAGTTCATTTTGCATGTAATTTCTTCCTTTTCGATCCAAATTCGCTCTATTTCATGCTTTTCTTTTATCGACTTATAAATCTTCATTCCTGCAATAAAATAAAGAAAATATCTTTCTTTAAAGTGCAATTTCATAAAAAATAGGTATGAATTTCTTAACATATTTTTCTGTGATCACCTACTATTATTGAAATTACATTCCATGTATTCAGTTTTAGTTCTACTCAAATGAAGACCTTTAGACTCCAATGTAGACCTCCATAATTCAAGTTTTTCCTGGGCTTTTCTCTTGTCTTATCCACAAAAAGGATATCATCAGCAAAAAGCATACACCAAGGTACATCCTCTTGTAAATGTCTAGTAAGACCATCCATAAATAAAGCAAAAAGATATGGACTTAAAGCCAATCCTTGATGTAAACCAACAGAAATAGTAAAATACTAGGTCAATCCTCCTTCAGTTCGAACACATGTAATCGCTCTAAGCATACATATCTTTAATGACTTGAATATAAGTCATATCAACACCTTTCTTCTCAAGGACTTTCCAAAGAACATCTCTAGGAACATTATCATAAGCTTTTTCTAAATCAATAAAAATCAAATGTAGATCCTCTTTATTATCTCTGTACTTCTCCATCAAACCTCTCAATAAATGTATAGCTTCCATGGTAGACTCGCTCGCATAAATCCAAATTGATTATGAGAAATCTTCGTAATACGTCTTAACCTATGTTCAATTACCCTCTCCCATAATTTTAAAGTATGACACATCAATTTAATTCCTCTATAATTTGCACACTCTTGTGCATCTTCTTTATTCTTAAAAATGGGGACCAAAATGTTCTTTCTCTACTCCTCAGGCATCTTTTTAGTTTTTAAAATAATATTAAAAAGTTTAGTAAGCCAGGAAACTCCCAAATCACCTAAACATTTCCACACTTCAATTGGGATATCATCGAGTCCTACGTACTTTCCCCACTCGATTTTCTTTAAAGCCTCATCAACTTCTTTTTACTAATGCGACGATAAAAATGAAAAGTTTTATTATTATTAACGATATTAAGATCACTAAGGTCGATCGTACTTTCAACGATCATCATTAAAAAGTTTATCAAAATAACTCACCCACTCTATGTTGAATATTTTTTCTAAGAAAAGACTTTTCGATTTTCATCTTTAATACACTTTACTTGAGTTAAATCTTTACTTTTATTTTCTCTTTGTTTGGCTAGTTTATACATTTATTTTTCACCTTCCTTAAGTATCTAACATGTTATAAAGATCACTAAAAGCGAATTTTTAGCGTCACGGATTATTCTTTTACACTCTCGCAGCCGTTTTATATTTTTCCCGCTCTCTACGCTTTTACATTTAAACCAATTTTTATAACATAACTTCTTATATTTTATCTTTTCACGCACATTATCATTCCACTACCAACTATTTTTATTTATGTAAACTTTTCTTTCGATTCTACAAGACATCTTTAATCAATCGTTTAATAAGTATTAGTTAATTTTTCTCACATAACATTCGCGTCTTCACGAACATCCCAAATATTTAAATCTTGAATTTTACTTATAAAAATAATTTTATTTCGTGTCTTTTAGGTGCTCTCTATCTTATTCAACGATGTTGAATCCTAATATTCTTTATTTTACAACTCTTCATCTTAAAATTTAGAACTAATAATCGATGTTCGGTACTTAATCGCTCACTGGAATGACCTTACAATCCTTACAATCTCGACGATCTCTTCTTCTCATACGAAAATAATCAATTTGTGTTTTATTAGATCCATTCTTACAAGTAATAAGATGCTCATCTCTTTTCTTGAATAAACTATTAGTAATAATCATATCATATGCTAAAGCAAAATCTAAAATGGCTCTACCTTCTTCATTAATCGCTCCATAACCGTAGTCACCATGAATATTTCTGAAATCTTCTACTACTCTACCGACATGTCCTTTTAAATCTCCTCAAATAAAAATTTTTTCTTCAAGAGGTATCAAGTATATTAAGTCTTCTAAATCATTCCAAAATTTATCTTTAGAGTCTATATCTAAACCAACTTGAGGAGCATAAGCACTTATAATATTAAAAATCTTAGTATCAATAATAATCTTAAGTCGTTATAATTATATCTCCAACTCTATTAATTTTAACAACATTATCTTTCAAACTCTTATCTATAATTACACCTACACCATTTCTAAGTACGACTCTTACTGAATACTATAGTTTAAAACCTAAGTTATCAATCTCCTTAGACTTTTTCTCCAACCCATTTAGTTTCTTGAATACATAGGATATTTATCTTTCTATGGATCATAATATCAACCAATTCCATTAATTTACCATTGAGAGTACCTATATTCCAAGATCCTATCATAATACTAGTATCATAGACCAACTTCTTTACCCGCATGCCGGTGTAGCGGCCCTTGCACACTTTCCACTGTATGCAGGTCATACAGCGCGTCGCTTCTAGGGGACGCCCTAGCACTTACACAATGATCAAAAGAATTCATGTCATGATTTTTTTTTCGACAAGTTTTACGCTGGTTGTCGACTACCTAACGCAACCCTCCACTTTTCACATCCGGGCTTGGCATCGGCAACGGCAGTGTTATCTTCATTTAACTCTAATAAATAAATATCATTTTATACAATATGCCCACATATTTCAGGTATGTCTTTACCTTTCTTAGCATAAGTCAAATCTATAACATCTACTCTCTTAACTGAGTCATTAGATGGTCAAGGTTTAATCTGACCAAACCTTCTTAGTGGACTCTCTCTAATCTTTTCTGCCACTAGAGATACTCCAATACTTTCACTGATATATTCATTTCATATTTTGTCTCAAGTGTAAAGCCGCTCATCCACTAGAGCATTCTCATTTCAACAATACTTAATTTTATACTTTTGTTATACAAACCAAAACTCTGCGCCATAAATCATTGCAAGTATAACCCCATCTTATTAAAATTTCCTTTAATTTTAGGTGGCATTTTCTATCACATAAAAGGCCCAATGTAGTCCTCCACTTTGACCAAATAACTTGAATTCTACTAATAACATCCCGTGTATATCACCATTAGCTTGAGCAATAAACCCGAGATAAATGATTACTCCTTTTAATGCTTGATCACTCATTGTTACAACTTCTCTACTAGATTTATTACTAAAATTACATTCCATGTACTGAGCTTTAGATCTACTCAAATAAATGACTTTAGACTCTATGATCGACCTACATAATTCAAGATTTTCCTGAATTCTCTCGTCTTATCCACAAAAATGATATCATTAGCGAAAAACATAAATCAAGATACATCCTCCTATAAATGTCCAATAAATATCCAAAATTAAAGCAAAAAGATATCTGTCTAAAGCCGATCCCTACTGTAATCTAACAAAAATAAGAAAAATATTTGATCAATCCTCCTTGTGTTCAAACACATATAACAATTATAGTATATATATATATATATATATATATATATATATATATATATATATATTTAGAATTTTACATGTGTTGTATCGTGTGAATTGGGTTTTCTTTTAAGCCCACTCATACAACCTATCTATCTGTATCTTTTCTAAAAATCTCCAAAGCACTTCTCTTGGAACTTTACCATAAGCTTTTTCTAAATCAGTAAAAATCATATGTAGATTCTACTTACTTTCTCTGTACTTCTCCATCAAGCCTCTCGATGAATATATAACTTTCATAGTAAACTTTTCCGACATGAATCTAAACTAATTTTGAAAATTTTTGGTATCATGTGGTAACATATACTTAACTATTCTCTCCCATAACTTTAATGCATGACACATTAACTTAATTACTCTATAATTTAAACTCTTGTGCGTTGTTTTTATTCTTAAAAATAAGAGCCAATAAACATTTTTTTCCACTCATCAAAATCTTTTAAATTTTTAAAATAATATTAAAAAAATTAGTAAGCTGAAATCCCCATATCTCGGAAACATTTTCAGACTTCTATTTTCATATCATCGATTTCGATTGTTTTTCCACACTTCATGCCTTCTCAACTTCCGTTTTACTATTGCGACGATACAAATAAAAAGTTTTGTTATTATGCATGATATTAGGATCACAAAAGTCGATCATATTATCATAATGTTTATGAAAAATTTATCAAAATATCTCACATATCTATGTTGAATATTCTCATCTAAGGAAAATACGTTTTAGGTTTCATCCCTAACACACATTATTTGAACTAAATCGTTATTTTTCTTTTCTCTTTGCCTTACTAGTTTATACATAGAAACTTTCACCATCTTTAGTGTCAAATTTATTATTAAGATAACTAAAAATAATATTTTTGGCATCACAAATTATACTCTTAAATTCCTTACATGTCACCTTATATTTTTCTCAATTTTATAAATTTTTATATTTAAACCAATTTCTGTGAAAAAAAAAATTATTTTTTAACTTTTCTTACACATTATTATTCTATCTAACTACTTTTTATTCATAAGAATTTTTTTTTTTTGATTCTCCAAGCAAATCATTTGCAACTTAATAGTACTATTTACTTTATCACAAATAGTATTAACTTCTTCATTTACATCGCAAATCTTAAGATCTTAATATTTAATTATAAAACTAATTCTATTTATCTTTTAAGCAATCTATCTCATTGTATAATAATATTTAATTATATCTTTTTATCTTTCAACCTTTCATTTTATAATCCAAAACTAATAATTGATTTTGGATGCTTAAAATTTCACTAAAATTACTTTACAATCCTTAGAATCTTGATGATTTATTTATTTATAAGAAAATAATCATTTGTATTTTATTAGACCCATTCTTATAAGTGATAATATATTCAACTATTTCTTAATTAAAATATTAACAATAACAAAATCATAAGCTAAAATAAAATCCAAGATGACTCTATTTTCTTCATTCATCACTTAAAAATCATAACCACTATGAATACTTTAAAATCATATACAATTCTATCCATATGTTCATTTAAATCTCCTCCCATAAAAATTATTTCTTCAAGAGATGATTCTAGAACTTTTCTTTTCAAAATATATCCATAGAGTATCTTCCAAGTAAGCAGAACTTTTCTTCAAGAAGATTCTAGAACTTAAATCTCCTCCATTAAAAATTTAAGAGTATCTTCCAATTAAGCAGAATTTAAATCTCCTCCCATTAAAAATTATTTCTTCAAAAAGATTTTAGAACTTTTCTTTTTAAAACTTAAGGTGCAAATATGCAAAAATACGAGAAGAGAATTGACAAAGTAATCTAGACTAATAATACAAGTTCTTTATTATTATATAAGTAAAGAAGAAATTTATATAAAATAAAATTTTCATTTTATTTAAGTAATATATAACAAATCATCGAGCATAATCATTTACATAAATGATTGAGTTAGATTTTGAAAATTATTGTTCATTTAGCCTTCACATTTTTTAAAAAGCTTTTGAACTTGTGTAATAACGAATTCAAACAAGCATTGATTAAGCCAAGTTTGACTTGTTCATCAAGTACAACAGTTCACTTACAACCCTAGAGATGATGCAACACAAAGATCAAATATAAAACAAAAACACAATGATGAAGTTTAAAGAGATAAAGCTCAACTAAATGAAGTTCAACTACAAGAAGAGATCAAGGTCCATGTAAATCAAAACCCTCTATTTTCTTGGTTAGTCTCTCACAAAATTTAACTTTGTAATAATCAAGATCAATTATATAATTCATGAAATAACCAATAATGAGAGTAACCCAATGTTTGAATTGGACCGGCCCAATAAAGCAAACCAGCACAACCCAAACTTCTCCCTATTGTCTTGCAAATTCATTAAATCTTGATTCTTATGACACGAGTTGCAAAAGAGACCAAGCAATTAATGCACGCAAGCGAGCAATATAGGAAGGGATGTTCGGCTTAGGCAAAATATAAGGAGGCAAGCGAGCAATATAGTGAGAGAGCATCAATAGTAGGGTATGTGGGAGGTAATCAAACCAAAACGAAGTGATAAATTTCATCAGTTCTTAGAACATGCAATGTGTGACAAAGAATTATAAATAATGGTTCAAAGATTATGACAAGTAAACTGGGAGACCCTGAGATAGGAAAGACAAGAAGTTATTCTCCTTTTTCTATCTTTCTTCTTACACCATTATTATCTTCTTTTTGTGTTGAGAAGGTGAGCACTAAACGTTAACGCTTTCTTCTATTTATGTCTAGATTTATCTGTAAAAAATGAAAAATGCTTTGGAAATTTGAACAACTAAGAGTCATAGGGCCTTAAAGAAGCTATTATACAAAGAAAATTTGAAGGTGAGAATATAACATGAAGAGCATGGAACATTTAAGCCTACATTATTCCCCATGATGTATGCCTTTAATAATATAGATTAATATTAAATTAATGCTCGTGTCTTTCAAATTGTAATTTAGAAAGTTTCAAGAAATAGATCAAGTGCTATGTACAAGGTAAAACTTAAGATCATGGTAAGGATTGTGCTTATAATTTGATACTAAGCTTTATAACTTATGATTAATGAGAGTTTATGTATCGCATAAGAATCATCTAATTCTACTTAAGGATGCATAGGTAACATTTAATTAATAGTTGGTTTAATCTTAAGAGTACATCGAGGACCCTATAAACTTAACAATATCTATAATAAATGTGGTAATTATTAGTGATATGTTGAATTGGATGCAGAATATAAATTAGGGCAAATTGTAAAAGCATTGATTACACAATTATTTTTAATTGAGCGGGCTGACCGGAGAACGGTCAAACTCTGAGAGTCAAGTCACAGATATTTGTAATTACTTAGTGGATTGATATGCACTAACTAAAATGTATGATTAATTTAAATTCTTCTTGAACATGGAGTTTACGAAGTATCATTTGTTGGAGCAAAAAAGATCAGCGTGATGAATGAAATGTTAGATTGTATGTGATCTTTAGCAGGTACATAACTCTTTTCTGCGTAAGATATTATTTTACCCATCTTTATTAAGAGCATATTCCTTACTATTTCTTGACATGATTAAACTGCAATAAATTTTGTGAAATATATTTATTTACTGGGCATACATAGACAGCACACAATTCTAATGTATTTACATATCACACACAAACTTTCATATTTACGCAAAAAGACTCAAATATTTAATTTCACATAAAAAAAGGAGCTATTAGCAATTTTAAAAGTGAAATGCACATTTTCATGTACAGGTTTAAAAATCAAAGTGCTATGTATGTAAATATGAAAGTTAGGTGTGAGATATGTAAAAACACAACAATTGTGTCCTAGGTATGTAAATTTCCCTTATTTATTTATAGTATTTCACGCGATCATGTTGAGCATAATATGATGGTTAGCTTTACAATGTTATTTGTTGCACAAATTTTCTTACAATTTACATATAGTGTTCTTGTTGCTAAAAATATCCACCTCATATAGAAATTATATTTAATGTTGATATGTAATTAATTTGATCATGCTATCATTTTTATCAAGAACTTTTATTATAATTGAAAAGTTATATAAGGTATGTTTGTGTATATGATACATATATTGTTGGTTAATCTCTTTTGGATATTACATGATTGGACCAACAACTATAAATGACAACTCTTTTGAGAAATCAATAGATTTTTATCGGATTGTTGCCCATACTTTTTGGTTTTGTGTGTCATAATAAACTGACTATATATATATATATCTGAAGATATAAAGAAAATAATGAAGTTTTCTATGGAACATCAATACAATATGCATGTAAGTACATATTTTAATATTTGTATACAATGATCACCCATTCGCCAATAAGTTTTTTTATGAATTCTATTGCATAAAAAATATCATTAAATGATAGCAATATCGAAAAAACTTATATTATATATATAGAATTTATAACTATCATAATATAATATCCTATTAGTATCACTTGCATCAGTAATTGATTATATGCATGTCACGTATTTTTTCTTTAATGCTTTATCACCAGAATTTTGTGTTCGAACTGAAGGAGGATTGACCAAATATTTTACTATTTCTGTTGGTTTACATCAAGGATCAGCTTTAAGCCCATATCTTTTTGCTTTATTTATGGATGGTCTTACTGGGCATTTACAAGAGGATATACCTTGGTGTATGTTTTTTGTTGATGATATCCTCCTTGTGGATAAGATAAGAGAAAAAGTCCAGAAAAAACTTGAATTATGGAGGTCTACATTGGAGTCTAAAGGTCTTCGTTTGAGTAGAACTAAAACTGAATACATAGAATGTAATTTTAGTAATAGTAGGTCTAGTGACAGAAATGTAACTTTGAATGATCAAATTATTAAAAGGTGTGAACGATTTAGATATCTCGGGTCCATTGTTCAAAACGACGGTGATATAGATGGGGATGTTAATAGTAGAATTCAGGTTGGTTGGTTGAAGTGGAGGAATGCGTCCGGCCTATTGTGTGAAAGAAAAGTACCGCTTAGGCTGAAAGGAAAATTTTATAAGATGGTGGTGAGACCTTCAATGCTCTATGGTGCTGAATGTTGGCCTTTAAAAGAGAAGCATAATGTTAAGTTAAGTGTTGCCGAGATGAGAATGATTAGGTGGATGAGTGGCTTTACACTTAGAGACAAAATGCGAAATGAATATATCCGTAATAGGGTTGGTGTTGCACCAGTGACGGATAAAATTAGAGAGAGTCGCCTTAGATGGTTTGATCACATTAAACGTCGACCACCTGATGATCCGATTAGGAGAGTAGATGTTTTAAATACAACTTATGTTAAGAAAGGCAGAGGTAGACCTAGGAAAACATGGGCTTATTGCATAAAAAATGATCTTAATTTATTAGAATTAAACGAAAATTTGACACTAAATAGGACGCAATGGAGAAAAAGGATTCATGTAGCCGAACCCACTTAGTAGGATTAAGGCTTTGTTGTTGTTGTTGTTGCTTTATCACCAGAATTTCAACTATTATTTTTATTTCTTACAAGCTCATACCTGTTGTTTTATAATATTTAGGTTATTAGTTATGTATCGGCTAGTGGATAGCTTTTAAGCTCGAGCTAAATGTATAGCATTGAAAGGTGATTAAAGTTGCCTTTCATTTATTTCAATAATAACTTAGCTCATGGTCTCTTGGATAAGGTCTACTAGTAATTGAATTTTATTTATAGATTGGTGAAATAATTGAATGTTGGCTGTAAGTGAAGGAATGCTTCGGCCTATTGTGTGAAAGAAAAGTATCGCTTAGACTGAAAGGAAAATTTTATAAGATGGAGGTGAGACCTGTAATAATCTATGGTGCTGAATGTTAGCCTTTAAAAGAGAAGCATAATACTAAGTTAAGTGTTGTTGAGATGAGAATGATTAGGTGGATGAGTGGTTGAACACTTAGAGACAAAAAGCGAAATGAATATATATGTGATAGGGTTGGTGTAGCTCCAGTAACGGACAAAACTAGAGAGAGTCGCCTTAGATGGTTTGGTCACATTAAACGTCGATCATCTGATGATCCGATTACGAGAGTAGATGTTTTAGATTCAAATTATGTTAAGAAAGGCAGAGGTAGACCTAGGAAGACCTGGTTTTATTGTATTAAAAATGAACTTAATTTATTAGAATTAATGAAGACATGACACTAAATAGGACACAATGGAGAAAAATGATTCATGTAGCTGACCCCATTTAGTGGGATTAAGGCTTTGTTGCTGTTGTTGTTGTTGTATTGGTGAAATAGTTGAGTTTTATTAAATTTAGATGCTATGATGATCTTGTTGGTGGAAAAAATGTTATAAAAATTATGAAAAAAATGCTATAAAAATTATGTTTATATCGATTGAATTATTTATAACATTTCAGCTTGCTCCCTTCAGTTGAGTATCTGTGATTTCTTCTAGGTCCGGTGGGTGTGGTGTGATAATTCCAATGAAGACGCACTTGAATTCATAAATGAGAAACGCCTATCGAGTTTAAAGTAGAAAAAAGCTATATGTACGAACAAAATCATACGAAGGATAAGCCAAAAGGAAAAGACAATGATAACAGAAAATACCTATTTGGGGGCGATTTAGGCCGGAACTGTAGAAATCCGATAGGTAAAGTTCCTTTGGCTTCTCTGAAACTGTGGAGGCCACCGGGAGCGACGGGGCGGGGAAGGAGCGAAAGGGCTTGGGGTATTTGGGTATTTTGAGAGGTTTCGGGCTCGGATTGGTGTCCCACGAAGCCCTCACCCCCGCACTCGCCAGAACTGTGGAGGACGTGGCTGTTATCGTCAACATGAGGCTGCGTACTCCTCGTGCTGCGTCGTTGTGATCAAGCACTCCGGCTAGCTAATCCAGGAGCTTAATACTGCCGGCTGAGATTAGCCCCGCGCTGCTGCTCCAAGGAGGGAAAGGCGCTCAATTAGATCGCTATCTAGTTAAAGATGAATGTATATCCCCACCAAACAGCCTTCTATTTATATATCTAATATTTTTTTAATTAGAGTTTACATACTGTTCAACTCAAATTTATCCTTTTGAATCACACACAAAAAATTAAATATTGAGAGGAATATAGAATAGGAGTGGAGAACTCAGCGGCTAAGCAACTTGGCTCTAGGGAGTGAAAATTTGGAGTCTAATTTGCAATTAATCCCTCTATATATTGATAGGTCTGTCAAAAAAACTCGTTGTTCACAAATAGTTCGTGTTTGATTCGTTCGATAAACAAACGAGATGAACACGAATAAATTTTTTTCTTTCGGTTTATAAACCAATCGAACAAGTTTTTTTCTTTCGGTTTATAAATCAATCAAACACGAACATTCATATGTTCGATCGTGTTTGAATCGTTTTTGTTCGAAATATAAAATAATTTGTAATAATTATATATAAAATATTTATCATATTTTAAAAATAATTATGTACTCTAAAAATTTATCATATTTTAAAAAATTAAATACTATAAAGTTTATCTAAAAATTTATTATCATTTTAACAATTAAAACAATACAAATAAATTTTAAAGATTTCAAACAATTCAAATAATTCAAATAATTCAAATAATTCAAACATTTCAAAGTAATTTCAAACAAAATCAAACTGAACACGAACAATTTCAAATACGAGCTTATTTCAAACACACTTAATTACAAAAGAACTGGACACGAACACGAGCTCTTTTCATTCGTGTATGGTTCGTTTACACCCCATATATGGTAAGTCTTCATAAAATGAAGTATTTAGACTCATAGCACTCCTGGACCCACAAGTAGATACAAACGTCTTGCCTTCAATAAAATTGGGACCTTTGAGTGATCTTCTTTTGGTTGGTGATCCATTTTTTGATATTTATACTAACAACTATGATATTAAAATTAGCAACGGTGCCAAAAACTTGATCCCGCTGAATATATATATACTAATGATTCTGTTATGGAATTTATGATTTATATTGTGGATACTACGCAAGTATATGTATCGTTATCAAGTAATATAGGGCTCTAATGGAGTTCTAGATATCGATCTCACAGGGAAGTTAGCAAATTTCAAAGACAATTTAAATTAAACTTACTTATTATTCTAGTATACGGAAATTAAGAATACTTAAACTAAAACTAAAATAAACTAATGCTTAAGGTTGAATATAAGATTTAAAAAAAAAGTATATTTCTCCTTGTTTTTAGAGAATTAAGTGAATGAAAAATTAAATAAATTTTTAATTATATTGTGCCGAATAGGAGCATTCCTATTCTTTACCATTTGGTCCAGGTGCAAAGAATATTGGCTAATCTTATGTTTGATTACTGAATCTGCAATGTAAGTTGGAGGATACCGACCGCCACTTCGAGCTCCCACGTTCCCTCGCCCGAGGGCTAACATCTACACTTCGGCTCTCAAACAATAAGATCGAATCGAATATTTTAGTCCGTCACACTAAAATGTCCAATTCTACGCCTAATAGCTTAATATTTCCCTATTTATTTGCACCCTCCTTCCAAGGCACTTGACTTCCCTGAATCTTGGATGTAATCTTTACTATAGTTGATATTTCAACATATGCTAACAAATCAATTGAGCAGATTGAAAGTAAATTAAGATTTAAGTTAAAGATTAGTACAATTTCTATTTTCATATTTTAGACACAATTACTTTAATTCATCATTTTACGTAATCTCAATAACAAGGAGAAAGACTAAGGAAACTATTCAGAATGCATGGAAAAAATAACACAAAGCATGGATTTCATTAAAGTTAACAAACAAATAACAAATGTACTTATCTCAATTATTCTCCCAAGCGAGTTCTTGAAGTTCTTTCGACTCTTCCTTCCAAGACAGAGACACCAAAACACTAAACACTCACTCAAAGACTCTTAACTTTCACACAAATGACAAAAACTGACACTCTAATGACACACAAATGGCACACAACTGACTAGAATTCGTTTCTATTTATAGTAGGGGTCAAATCTCCAAAAGGTACTTAAGCACCTCTTCAAAAAGCGTACAGGTTCATTGTATTTTGGCTCTTTTCAACTGTCTCGTCGTCAGCGGCTTGATCTCGTCGTCGGCGGCTTGATCTCGCCGTCGACGAGCTTCTAGAAGATGGGCTAACTGCGTCGATCTCGCTGTCGGTGGGCTTGATCTCGCCATCAGCGGTCTCCTTATAATATATTCAAAACTTTCGGAAAAACTCGCCGTCGGCGGGACGGTTCAATTTTTATAAAATTGTGTCCTTTTTGCTCCAAATCCGCTTCTTTTGTGTTTTTTGCTTAAGTACTTATAAATCTTCATTCCTGTAATAAAACAAAGAAAATATCTTTCTTTAAAGTACAATTTCATATAAAATTGGTATGAAATTCTTAATATATTTTCTAGTGATCAAATTCCCCCAAACTTAACTATTACTTGTCCTCAAGTATTTTAGACACTATATAAAAGTAAATGATTATTCGTAGTAAAGTTTTAATTCAGAAATACTATGAATTAGATTTAAATAAGTATTATAGTAAATTTTAATAGAAATATTTTTAAAATAATTAAACTAATTCTATAGATTTAAGGCTATTTAGTTTTCAAGTTTAAGATTTTTAATCTTCTATTTATTTCAAGAATGACTATACTTTTCGATACTAAATTGCGTAAGATATTTAGATGATTGGAATTTCGTGAAAACACAACTTAGTAAAAGACTAATCCATATATATAAGTTCAGAAATGTAATTGAAGTTTATCCTTTAGGTTGATTCAAATGAAGCCAATTTTTGATAAGACATCTCCCCAAGCTTCTCCTCACTTTATATATATATTGGATTGATTTTCAATCCTTTTTTTTCTTTTCTTTTTCAAGTGAGGATCACTATTTTTTGTTAGCCTGTTAATAATTTTGAACTTCATTTTCCTCTTTCTAAATTTGAAACTTAAAACATTTACTTACCTTATATGTATTTCAAAGTTTTTACTTCATTGAGTTCCAATATTTTCTTTCTCAACTAAATACTTAAGAATTTTATATTTGAAAATATAATTTTCCTTACTTTAAATAGTTAACTATATTCTTATACTTTTAAACTAAATTTCTTAATCTATAAAATCAGTTAATCATTAAAAGTATTTCTCTTAACTTTTATAATAATTAAATAAATCAATTCTAGTTTACTGAATTAAAATTACTTCAGAAACTCATTTTATAATAATTTTGAAAATGTAAATTGAGAACAATTTAATAATTAAATTTGTATTTTTCCCTCCCCCAAACTTAAAATTTTCTATCTATCTACATAGGGTGAAAAGGAAATAAACTGTAATATTTAACTCATACCTTTGAGCTTTAGATATTTCTTCTTTTTGAAGTTCTGCATGCTTTTTCCATTACTTAATTAACATATACTGTTAGTATTTTTCTATACACCAAATATTAAAGAAAATGCTGGGTAAATAAGTTTTAACACAATTCTACCACATTTTTTACTAAGATACTATACTACATCCACATACATTTACTAATTCAATCCAAAGTTACAATAGTAGTCTAAAGACATTAAAAATTTAAAAACTGTCTAAATTTAACAACAATATTAAAACAATCTACACTACATCATAATCAAGTTCTTAAACTAAAACATCAATATTAAAATGTAAAACGTCAAACAAACAATAACAACATCAGAATCTATAACTAAACAAATAAACATAACATCTAATCTTCTGCATCAAAGTCCCGAACTATATCGTCATTTCCTGGATCAGTGGATGGATTAGGCTGGTAATGAGTATATCGGGGGCACTCAGGAAATACAACATCGAGCTCTCCTCTCCTTTAACGATTTTCAGCATCATAATAGGCTATCTCATATTCTGAATGTCTTTGGAGATACTCGTTGTCATAATCATGTCTTCTTTCTAAGCTTACAATTCTCTGATCAATATGCTCCAGTTTTTCTTCTATTTTCTAAAAACTTTTCCGCTGTAAAGTCATCCCATTCATCAAATCTTGAAGGGTAGGAGTACTATAGGGAGGTGGGTCATACTAATAGAGGGAATATCTCTACTTGAAGAAGGTACATAGTTCCTTGTCCTAGATCTCCATCCTTCGTTGGATTCATATTTCTTAATATTAGCCAGAGTAATGGGTTTCATAGGCTCAACCCATTCCTCATCATCTCTTGCCTCTACCCCAAATAATTGGTAGAGTGCATAGATAAGACCAGGATGTCCTAGTCCTCCTCCACTTTCACTTCTTGAGGTGGCTAATATATTCTTATAAATTACACTTCCCACATTAATACTTTTTGGTTCCGAATACGAAATTCGGAATCGTTTCTATCTCTTGTTACCTCACTATGGTGGTAAGTAGGTAACAAAGTAGAACAAATAAAATAGTGTCAGGCTTTAGATGACGCATTTAACATAGAAAGAGGGAAGTTTACCCGTTCTTGTTGCTTTATCTTCCAAACTCCTTTCCCGTCAGTGAGAAAGTCGATCACCTCTTCCAGTGGTCCTTCCATAGTTCCAAATGTATCATACTCACTGGTGTAGGTGTCTCGTACCTCGTAATAAACATTTATTCTTGCAGCGCTGAATTCCACCAAAAATCCTCTAACCTTAACTGGTGCATCTTCAGCCTGTGTCAGGTTTGCATAGAATTCCTTTACCACTTCCATAGCGGCTCTGTTGGTTATGAAACAAAAATTTTCTCATCCTCTTTCTTTAGTTATTCGCTCTACTTCACCTCCAGGACTTTTGAAAACTCGATCTTGAATGCATGTTCTGGCTTGAATATTGTGAAAATATCTTGATTATGCCCTTGCATTCACAAAACGAGTTTCGTCGTAATCCACTCTTCTCTTTTTTCATGGAGCCATTTTTCGTTTTGTGAAATTCACAAAAATCTTAAGTAAACTTCTAAATATTACTAAGATGGCTTCCAATAGTTATCAAAATCAATCTAAATCAAGTTTTATGAATTTCTTCTCATTCTTTTCTTCTCATTTCGAATTTTTCCAAAATTTCTCAATGTAGAAGAAATTCATGGTGAAAATAAAAAATTTTTACATAGGAGTGAAGCTCTTACCAAGGGAAGATTAAATCCGGAGTCAAAATGTGTTAAAATCGCTTCAAATCCAAGATTCCACAAGCCCTAGGTCGGTTGTTTTAAGTTTTTGAGGAGGGAGACGATGAATAGTGTCGGTTGACCGGTCAAATAAAGTATATTTCGCAATCTCGCTGTCGGCGAGCAATTTAATTCATCACGGCCAAAGTTTCAGGAAAATCTCGCCGTCGGCGGGATTTCTCTCGCTGTCGGCGAGGTTTCCTAAAGTTTAATATTTTTTAATTTTTCAATTATATTCTACTTAGATTAAGCCTTGTTCATTGTTCCGGTCACTAAATTTGATATATTTATTATTATTTTTATTAAGATTAGATACTAACACATAAATTTACACAACACAAACATTATAACTTTATGAATGAAATCCATGAACTTACAAACTTCAAATACTACATAACTAACAATTGACTAAGTAAATTAACCCAAACACATCTTACTCAGCATTGCAATCCACACCACGATACTCTAAATGCTGAGACAGAACAAACAACATACAATCTCATCTAAACTGAGATTATCTACGTAAAGTTCAAACTAAATCAAAAACTAAATTCACATCAACACACATACATATAATACGAATAGAAGTCTCTGCTACTCATCGGAATCTGAACTCTTCTCTTCTCTGATGTTTCCAATAGAACGTAGGTACACAAATAAATTATAGAAAGGCCTGAAAGGGAATTCTGCAGTAGAGTCTTCTTCAATCCACCCTTTCTGTCTCAATAATCGTATAAAACTTGCCTCCAGGTGTCCTGTATGGTCAAAGTGCTCATTCATTCTCCAATTGATGTGATCGAATAAATCAGAGATATTATCAATAGAATTCATCACAGTCTGTAATTCCTTCTCCAATCCTTTAAGTTTCTGTAAAATGAGGTTTGTTCTATAAGTCAGGGGTTTAACTAAAGGATTGTTTTGTGATGCTTGATCAGAAATAATTACTGTTTCATCATTATTATCCAATGTAGGAAACCTATCTGTCAGATCTAGTGGTTTCCAAGGCAATAACACTTTTTCATAAGCTTCGTAGGAAACTTGGTATTGACTACATAAAGCAAATATAGTTGATGGGTGTCCAAGTCCATGAATTGACCCATGCACATTTAATCCTAATGCAGACTTCACGATAATAGATCCAACATCAATAGACAATCCAGATTGAATACAGTAATTTAAAATTGCGCATTCCTTTGAGACTTTGTTTACCCTCATAGTGGGTAATAACTTTGATGAAATGAAAAAATGTCAATGCTTTGAGACGGGGTTAAGAAGTGACGTAGAAAAACTAACGTACCCGTCTTCTCGTAATTCCCAATCATTAGGTTCGTCAGTCAGATATCTATAGATTTTATTCATGTTGTATCTTGTAGGAATAAAATTTGAATAGTGGCAAACAGGGGTATTCTCAATCGAGTATAATTCATTTATCCAAGAAGGAGTTAAAGTTACCCATCTGCCTCTTACGTAGACACTTTCATTATGGATCGCATGTAGATTAGAGTAGAATTCTTTGACTACTGGAATGACTACAGCAGATGTGGTATAGCAGAATACCTCCCAACATCGCTGAACAATAATTTCTTCAATTGTTGTTGTTGAATTCTCTGCTCCTCTGTTTACGAACCCTCTATCTTTAATCAGATGCTTTTTCATCAAAACTTTGTTGAATAATCGCTGAGCCTCGGAACTGACGAACTTTCGTCGGTTAAAAACTCCGGATTTCGTGGTTTCAAGTAGTTTGGAGGCCATAATAAATTGTTTGGAAGGGACTCTAGTCGTTTCTAAGGATGAAGATAGTATAAAAATGAGGTTTTAAATGTTTTATATAGAGTAATGCCCTTAGAACAGTCCAAAACTGCAAAGTAACTCACAAAAATCGCTTTTGAACTATCTCGCCGTCAGCGGTAACGATCTTGCCGTCGGCGGGATAGTTAATTATTTTAAACTGAAATTGGGCACGCCGATCTCACTGTCGGCGGGATCGATCTCGCCGTCGGCGAGATTAGGTAAATTGCCCAATTTTTCGCTCCGGTCTGAATATTTTCTGATTTCTTCATATAGATTCAAATTTTTGATGATTCTAAAAGGTAAAATGAGTAGATTTCATTCTATATTTTAATTTTTTTAATAATTATAATAAATATATCATAATTAATAACTATTATGGGTTGCCTCTCATAAAGCGCTTGGTTTAACGTCGTCGACCCGACCTAATTTAATTAGTAATCGAGTTGATCGAGCATTAAAACCTCTTTAAAATTTGGTCTGATTCCTTCAAAATAAGGTTTGAATCTGTGTCCGTTTACTTTAAGTCTATGCCCAGTTTTTTGATCTTCAATTTCTATAGCTTTATATGAAAATATTTGAGTTATAGTGAAAGGTCCTAACCATCGAGATTTCAATTTCCCAGGAAATAGTTTCAATCTTGTATTATAAAGCAAAACTTCTTGTCCTGGCTCAAAATTCTTCAGGTTAATCTTCCGATCATGCCATAATTTCATTTTTTTCTTTATAAATTCTATCATTATGATAAGATTCATTTCTTAATTCATTTAATTCATTCAATTGCAATAATCTTTTCTCACCAACTTCTTTCAAATTGTAATTAGATTCTTTAATTGCCCAATAAGCTTTATGTTCTAATTCAACTGGTAAGTGGCAAGTCTTTCCATAAATAAGCCTGTAAGGAGTCATTCCAATCGGAGTTTTATAAGCAGTCATGTATGCCCATAATGCAGTGTCTAGTCTTATAGACCAATCCAATCTATTAGGATTTACAGTTTTTTCTAAAATACATTTAATCTTTCGATTAGAAAGTTCAACTAATCCACTGGTTTGTGGATGATAAGCAGTTGATATCTTATGAACAATGTTAAATTTTTCTACTAGTTTGTGAATATATTTATTTCTAAAATGAGAACCTCCGTCAGTGATAATCACTCTTGGCATTCCAAATCTAGTAAAAATATTTTTCATTAGAAACTTTGAAACACTCTTAGCGTCACATCGAGGTAAAGCTTGTGCTTCAATCCATTTAGAAACATGATCAACAACAACTAAGATATATGTGTTTCCAAATGAAGGAACAAATGGTCCCATAAAATCTAATCCCCAAACATCAAAAATTTCAACTTATAATATAAAATTTAGAGGCGTTTCATTTCTTCTAGATATATTACCTACTCGTTGGGATCTATCGCAAATTTTTATGTATCTATAAACATCTTTAAAAAGAGTAGGCCAATAAAATCCATATTGTAAAATTTTATAAGCAGTTTTATCTGTTCCAAAATGTCCTACAAAATCAGAATCATGACATTTCTAAATGATTTGTTTTGTTTCTTCATAAGGCACGCATCTTCTAATTAAAAGATCCTTACATTGCTTATATAAATATGGTTCATCCCAAAAATATGTTTTAGCATCATGAATGAATTTTTTCTGTTGTTGCAAAGTTAACATAGGTGGTAAAATATCACTTAAAATATAATTTACTATGTCAGCATATCATGGTATTTTCCACTCATTAATATTATATAATTGTTCATCAGGAAAACTGTCAGTAATTTCTTTATCAACGTCAGATAATTCATTATATTTTAACCTTGATAAATGATCTGCTATTTGATTATCAGTTCCCTTTTTGTTAATGATTTCAAAATCAAATCCTTGCATTAGTAATATCCATCTAATTAATCTTGGTTTGATATCTTTCTTTTGCATCGTATATTTAATAAGCAGAGTGGTCGGTATGCACAATACATTTATTTCCAATTAAATAAGGCCTAAATTTATCAAAGGCATAAACAATTGCTAATAATTCTTTTTCAAGAATCGTATAATTCAATTCAGCGATTATTAAGAGTTTTACTAAGCATAAGTATATAACTTTGAAAATTTTATCATATCTTTGCCCAAGTACTGCTCCTATAACATAAGCACTAGCATCACATATAAGTTCAAATGGTTTCTCCCAATCAGGTGAAACTATTAGAGGTGCTGTGATTAATTTATTTTTTAATAATTCAAAAGTATTTAGGCATTCAGTTGTGAATTCAAATTTTCTATCCTTTTCTAAAAGTTGGCATAGAGGTTTAGTAATTTTTGAAAAATCTTTTATGTAGCGTCTATAAAATCCAGCATGTCCAAGAAAACTTCTTACCCCTTTTACTGTAGTTGGAGGTGGTAATTTAGCTATAACTTAAATTTTTGCAAGGTCTACTTCCATGTCATTTTCTGAAATTTTATGTCCTAATACAATTCCTCCTGCAACCATAAATTGACATTTCTCCCAATTTAGAACTAAATTAGTTTTCTCGCATACTTCTAATACTTTTTCAAGATGATTTAAGCATGCATTAAATGATATTCCAAATACAGAGAAATCATTCATAAATACTTCTATTCCATCATCAATTAATTTACTAAATATAGACATCATACATCTCTGGAATGTTGCAGGTGCATTACATAATCCAAAAGACATTCTTCGAAAAGCAAATGTTCCATAAGGACTAGTAAATGTAGTTTTCTCTTGATCCTCGAGAGCTATATGTATCCGATGATAACCGGTATAACCATCTAAAAAACAAAAATATTTATGTCCCACTAATCTGTCCAAGATTTGGTCTAGAAATGGTAATGGGAAGTGATCTTTCCTAGTGGCCGCATTTAATTTTCTATAGTCAATACATATACGCCATCCAGTTACTTGTCTTATAGGTATTAAATCATTATTTTCATTAGCTTTAACGGTAACTCCTCCTTTCTTAGGAACACAGTGAATTGGGCTTACCCAAGCACTGTCCGAAATAGGATATATAATACCATTATCTAACCATTTTAATATTTCTTTCTTGACTACTTCTTTCATTATTGGGTTTAATCGCCTTTGAGGATCTACTCTGGCTTATGTTCCTTATCTAAAATAATTCCGTGCATACGTATCGAAGGACTAATTCCTTTAATATCTCGCTAAAGTCCAATCAAAAGTTTTCTTATATTTTTTTAATATGGTTAACAGTTTTTGTTCTTGTGATTCATTCAATTCAGCTGATATAATAACTGGTAGGGTTGAATGGTTACCTAAGTAAGCATATTTTAAATGATTAGGCAGAATTTTTAATTCGAGTTTAGGAGGTCTAATTATTGACGGAACTATATTCTTTTAAATGTTTTCAGTATTATCCAACATTTCAAATTTTTCCTGTATATAATCCAGTTTTTCATTATTTACTTCTTTAATTAATTCAGTATTTTCTTTTTCTAACTTTTCTTCATAATATTCTTTAAAATGTTCATTTTGCAAATGTTCAAGTATTTCCATTCAAAAAATTCATCATCTTTTTCTAAGGCAGGATATTTCATTGATTTTGCTATGTTAAAAGTTACTTTTTAATCTTTTACTCTCATAGTCAATTCTCCTTTTTGAACATCAATCATAGCTTTTCCAGTGGCTAAAAAGGGTCTTTCTAATATTATTGGAATTTCTTTATCTTCTTCCATATCTATAACAATAAAATCGACTGGGAAGATAAATTTATCCACTTTTACTAACACATCTTCAATAACTCCCTTAAGATAAGTCACGTAACGATCGACTAATCGAAGAGTTATCGAAGTAAGTGAAATTTCTCCTAATTCTAATCTTTTAAAAATTGATAGAGGCATTAAATTTATACTTGCTCCTAAGTCACACAAAGCTTTTCCATAAAATTTTTCTCCAATAGCGCAAGGTATAGTGAAACTACGAGGATCTTTTAATTTTTCAGGAAGCTTTTTCTGAATAATTGCACTACACTCTTCACTAAGTGCAATAGTTTCATTATCTGTAAATTTTCTTTTTTTATTTAAAATATCTTTCATGAATTTTACATAATTAGTCATTTGTTCTAACGCTTCTACAAAATGAATATTTACTGTTAATTTTTTTAAAATTTCAAGGAATTTAGCATATTACTTATCTTTTTTATGTTGCTTAAGTCGTTGAGGAAATGATGGTGGTGGTTTTTCTAAACATATTTTCATAGGGATCAATGGATATTCTAAGTTTTGATCTTGTTGATTCTTTTCTTTCTCGATTTCCACTACCTCATTTTTACTTTCTGTTTCTTTTTTAATTTTAGTTTCTAGCTCTTTTTCGCCTCTTAGTTGTATTGCTTTAATTTGTTCTTTTCCTTGGACTTTAGGATTTATTTCCACATTACTAGGAAAAGTTCCAGGAATTCTATTGTTAAGCGCAGTAGTAATATGTCCGAGTTGAGTTTCAATATTTTTAATTGTTGTTCCTTGATTTTGTAATTGATTTCCTTGAATTTGTAATTGATTTCCTTGATTTTGCAAGTGCTGACCCATAATTAATATTAATTCTTCTATAGATAACTTCTTATCTTTAAATTGAGTGTTATTAAATCCAGGTGGATAAGATGGTTTATAATTTGTATTTCCTTGATTAGATGGATTTCCTATAGAATTGTTCATCCATTGTTGATTAGCTGTATTGTTATTCCAATTAAAATTTGGATGATTCTTCCAACCAGGATTATAATAATTTACATAAGGATTATTGGGTCTATTATTAATAGCATTTATAGTTTCTTAAGGAGATTGAGAATCTATAATTTGTTCAGATGAGTTTTCTTCTAATATAGTAGGAGAGTAATTCATTCCAAAATGATCTAATTTCTTTGATATAACATCAATTTGAGAAGCTAACATAGATATTGCATCATTTTCATGAACACTAGCTATCTTTTTAGGATTTATTCTTTCAACAGACCATTGAAAATTGTTAGTAGCCATTTCTTCGATTAATGCATAGGCTTCATCAAATGGTTTTGACATTAATGAACCTCCAGCAGCAACATCAATGATTGATCGAAGAGATCCTACTAATCTATTGTAAAAAGTTTGTATAATTAACCAATCTGGTAATGCATGATGTGGGCATTTCCTAATAAGTTCTTTAAATCTCTCCCAAGCTTCATATATAGATTCTCCATCAAACTGACTAAAAGATGTTATATCATTTCCAAGTTTTGTAGTTTTCGAAGGAGGAAAATATTTGGATAGAAATTTTTGTGATAATTCTCCCCAAGTTTTAATAGATCCAGAGTGCTTAATGAATTTAACCACATCTTAGCTTTATCCCTTAAAGAAAAAGGAAAAAGCCTAAGTCTAATAAAGATCATTAGATACTCCTTCATATCTAAAAGTAGCACATAGTTCCAAAAAACTAGTAAGATGTAAATTAGGATCTTCATTAGGTGAACCACTAAATTGATTATTCTGTATCATTTGGATAATTGCAGGTTTAAGTTCAAATGAATTAGTAGCTACATCAGGATTTTGAATAGTAAGGTGAATTTCATCTAATGTAGGGTTGGCATAGTCTCTTAATGGTCTTTGTTGGTTTATATTTTCAATTTCTGGATTATTTGCCATTTGTGTTAAATTTATAATTTCTCTCTTTTGTTTTCTAATTCTTTTAATTGTATGCTCTAATTCTGAATCGTAAGGTATTAAATTTTCGTTTCCAAATTTACGCATACAATTTTTAAGTAATAAAAATAGTTTGTTACTCTAGTAATTATTTTAATAATTCTATTAATTACTTTAATAATTACTTACTTCACTTCCCCGAAAACGGCGCCAAAAACTTGATCCACTTTTCAATATTTATAATTACAACTATGATATTAAAATTAGCAACGGTGTCAAAAACTTGATCCCGCACTGAATATATATATACTAATGATTTTGTTATGGAATTTATGATTTATATTGTGGATACTACACAAGTATACGTATCGTTATCAAGTAATATAGGGCTCTAATGGAGTCATAAATATCGATCCCACAGGGAAGTTAGCAAATTTCAAAGACAATTTAAATTAAACTTACTTACTATTCTAGTATACGGAAATTAAGAATACTTAAACTAAAACTAAAATAAACTAATGCTTAAGGTTGAATATAAGATTTCAGAAAAAGTATCTTTCTCCTTGTTTTTAAAGAATTAAGTGAATGAAGAATTAAATAAGTTTTTAATTGTATTGTGCCAAATAGGAGCATTCCTATTCTTTACCCTTTGGTCCAGGTGCAAAGAATATTGACTAATCTTATGTTTGATTATTGAATCTGCGGCTAGGCTGGGAGGATACCGACTGCCATTTCAGAGCTCCCACGTTCCCCTCGCCTGAGGGCTAACATCTACACTTTAGCTCTCAAACAATAAGACCGAATTGAATATTTTAGTCTGTCACACTAAAATTTCCAATTCTACGCCCAATGGTTAATATTTCCCTAGTTATTTGCACCCTCCTTCCAAGGCTTTTGACTTCCCTGAATCTTGGATGTAATCTTTACTATAGTTGATATTTCAACATATGTTATCAAATTAATTGGCCAGATTAAAAGTAAATTAAGATTTAAGTTAAAGATTAGCACAATTTCTATTTTCATATTTTAGGCACAATTACTTTAATTCATCATTTTACGTAATCTCAATAACAAGGAGAAAGACTAAGGAAACTACTCAGAATACATGGGAAAAATAACACAAAGCATGGATTTCATTAAAGTTAACAAACAAATAACAAATGTACTTATCTCAATTCTTTTTCACAAGCAGTTTCTTGAAGTTCCTTTGACTCTTCCTTCCAGTACATCACACCAAAACGCTAAACACTCACTCAAAGACTCTTAACTTTCACACAAATGACAAAAACTGACACTCTAATGACACACAAAGGACACACAACTGACTAGAATTCGTTTCTATTTATAGAAGGGGTCAAATCTCCAAAAAAATACTTAAGCACCTCTTCAAAAAGCGTCCAGGTTCATTGTATTTTGGCTCTTTTCAACTGTCTCGTCGTCGGCGGCTTGATCTCGCCGTCGGCGGGCTTCTAGAAGATGGGCTAACTGCGCCGATCTCGCTGTCGGCGGGCTCGATCTCGCCGTCAGCGGGCTCCTTATAATATATTCAAAACTTTCGGAAAAACTCGTTGTCGGCGGCCTAAATCTCGTCGTCGGTGGGACAGTTCAATTTTTATAAAATTAAGTCATTTTTGCTCTAAATTTGCTTCTTTTGAGATTTTTGCTTTCAGTACTTATAAATCTTCATTCCTGTAATAAAACAAAGAAAATACCTTTCTTTAAAGTGCAATTTCATATATTTTCTAGTGATCAGTTGGCCTTTTTGTTAAATTGGAAGGTTCTTTACCTCTAATGGCTCTTTTAGTTGGCTCCCCATACTTGACCTCTCGTACTCCGCGTACGACTGTTTTATTGACTTTTGTCTAATTGCTTGATGTTTTAGACGACCTTTTGTAATCCACTTCTAGATTCATATGTCTGGTCGACTTCTGTTGATGGACACATCGAGATTTATCTAGTCTGTTCTGCTGGGAGCTTTAGGTCTTGATGATCGAGCCAAGAGTTATTGAACCCAGATGATTGGAGTGGCCACTTTTGGTCATGCATATTTAATTCCCTAATTCTCTCGTATCTTAAGAGGTTGTGATGCTCTAAAATGAGGGAATTAAATGCAATCATTGAATTTGGCTTTTTAATCAATATTCATAATGTGAATATTCCCTTGGATTCTGGGTCCACTAGCTCTCATAAACAAAGTGATGAGTTGTCTATTGAGTCCATATGCTTCAACATATTCCCCTCAATTCTTAAATCCAATTGCCTCTTTATGCACTTTACAAGTATTTAAAAATTTTCCTAAGTCACAAGTGAGGTCGAAGGCAATTCAAACATTGGAAGACCCTCCATCGTCTTCATCTCTTTCATCCATTTCCTCGCCCCTCCTCTGAGTTTAAGAGTAACATATTAAATCTATCCAAATCACCCACTCGAGGGAGACTAGCGTTGCTTTTATCATTTGGATGACAACTAAGAACACTCCAACCCCGAGCTACGTAGAAAGGAACTCCACCCACCGAGGATGGGAAGAAAGCAGCGAAGAACTCTTCCGACGTCTTCATCGTCCTCATCCTTTCCTTTAGGGCCTGGTTCTCTCCTTGAGTAGTCGAAGACAACTTTGATAGCCTGAGTATATTGGATTCAGCTGCCTTTGCATGTTTTTTTGCTCACTTCACCAATCCTTCACCTTGGCAAATTTTTCCTTTGCCTCTACTTGGGTCGTCGACTAATAGTGGGAAGCCTCCCAGGCCATCAATTGACACAGATCAATCATCTAACCCAGACATGTGTGACTTTTTGCTCATGAAGGATTTTCTCAAAAGAATGAGACCAAATCACGTTAACGATGGTAGAAGGATATAGTTCCACCGCAATGGAATCGAAGTACCACTCCCTCCTCAGATCGATCAAAGGAAATCAATTGTCGGAGTTAGTACTCACCTTCACCCTCTCATCATGCATCGGGACCCATGCAAGTGAGGGGCTCTTCTGCTTCTTCCTGAGGGGTAGGGAAGGGGAGACACTTGGATCGGTAGCGTACATCCTCTTCTTGGATGACTAGCTCGAACTCAAACTCGGGTATACTTGGAAAAACATAGCAAGGTCAACTAGCTTCACCCCTCGCTGACAACTCAATAAATGTCAGAGCGACTGACTAAGAAGTAATTGACCATGCTTCTAGTCTTTCTGCCAAGTCCTTCCCTTCATCACCACTCGATTCCAACAAACTCAGCATTCTAGCTCCTACGCGTTGCACACACGAAGGATTAGCAAATGTTAAATAACTTTCAGTAAAAATCGAAGAAAGATTCTTTTTTATAATAATTAACTTGCCAGTTGCAATCTTTTAAATAACACCAGAAGACTTTGATATAGAGTAAACAATTCCCACACCTTCAAGAATTCCTCGGGACCACCATAAGCACCTTTTGGGTCGTCACCACAACAACTTTAGGATATGTAGGCTTCGTACTGACAGTCTTTCTTCATAGCAGCTCAGGCAGCAACTGCTCTCGTGCTCAGCCTCTTGAGCATCCAAGGTTGTTAATATTCCTCAGTCATTCAACTGAATGCCTCCGATTGCAACACCCAATAGAAAACCTCCAGGTTGAGATACTAGTGGGCTAAAAGTTGTTGACTGTCAACCTTTGTTGCTTTCACCAGTACCTGATTCAGTACCTTCTTCTTGAACTTGGCAAAAGGACCCCGAAGAGAACACTCTAGATGTTCAAGCCCAATGGAGAAGAACTGATGCAGAACCAGAGCTTCCAGTCCTTTACCTTATTCTCCATCTCTATTAGCTGGAGCTGACCCACAAAGGCAAACAAGACAACCTCCCGGGTTGACTTAGAATAAGAATAGGTACGCGAAGAGCTCTACCAACCATTTGATTCTTGAGCGGTGATAGAAGATGATATAGGTAATAAGTGGTGATAGAATTAGATAGAATTTGGGTGGGAATGACTTCATAATGATTGAAGGTATTCCGCATCTCGAGACAGAGAGACATCATCAAACCATTGTGAAATTGGTCCTTATGAAAGATGAGGTCATTGCCATTTTTAGTGGTTGTTCAGCCTCACTCATTACTACCAAAAGCCTGATGAATGAATCATAAACGTAGGTGTACTACACTAGACCCACTTTCTCTTGGGTCATCTTTGATTATTCGGTCATGATGATAAACCCAAAAGCTTACAGAGAGTTTTTTTTAGCAATAAAAAAGAACACATAAAATAAAAAGCTGGGGGAGAAAA
The DNA here is from genome assembly GCA_022702705.1 of Papilionanthe hookeriana x Papilionanthe teres. Classification (NCBI taxonomy): domain Eukaryota; kingdom Viridiplantae; phylum Streptophyta; class Magnoliopsida; order Asparagales; family Orchidaceae; genus Papilionanthe; species Papilionanthe hookeriana x Papilionanthe teres. The sequence goes on along the minus strand of CM040422.1, from coordinate 112,664,804 downwards.
GAAAAGAAAATGAAAAAATAGTAAAAGTGTAGTATCATCCAACTTATAACCCTAAAAATAGACATTATAAATTACACTTAAAAACTAGTACGAGAGGAAATATTTTATAAGATGACCGTCTGTTGCTTTGGCTAGGGCAAGTCCCTTCTGAAGTAGCCTCCTATAAAAGACTTCTCGCCAAAAATTAAATTGGTTCACCCAGTCCATCTCAAATTGAGCCCTTTATATGAGGGTGTTCTCCTGGATTTCTAACAGTTCTAGACAAAAGTTTGTTCATCTTCTCCTCCATCTTCACAATTTTTTAACATGAGTTAGCATCATGCGTATATCTTCCTCTAATTAAATCTAATTAAATCTTAGCCAACTGAGTGAAGGATTTCTTAATCTCGTTCAGACACCAAGCTAATGATCTAAGAGGCACACGACTTTCAATAGGTGCTTCCCCGTGGTTCTTAACTTGATATTTTTGGCAGACACACTATCTTTGCTTGAGACTTGATCATCCTCGACTTTGCAGAGGCATTTGTCGATGGTGTTGCAGTTTGCTTTTCACCAATAACTGCCTAAGGTGAATCATTGCCAATGCCACCAAGATGAGACCAAATGCTTCAAATGACAATGTAAGAAAAGGAGATAAAAAATCAAAATCAAACAAGCAAGACTGAAGCTCCCCATACCCATGAGCCGATTGAACTCAAACCATGTAATCAACAAATCACTCACCGAGTAGCGCCAGAACACTGATAGCTCCTTGCACCTTGGGCGTTGGCAAATCACTAGATGCTTCTTATATGGCCACTTCAGTTGGCAGGTTTGGTGACCTAACTAAATGTTAAGCTGACACATTAATGATTGGGTTGATCGCTTGAACATTACCTTATTTAGTACTGAGGACGAATCAAAGGACCCAACCTAATATGTCAGCGTAACCATTTTTATTTACTTAACAATAACGTGCCTTTAGTCACTTGGTTAGGCACCAAGTTGCTAGGCCTGGTGCCTAGGAGCTGAGTTCCTAGCACATGCTTTCTGTCCTCTCGGGTTTCTGAAGCTATTTCAGGTTGTTTTGGGCGCTTATGCGCAGTGTCTAATGCCTACTTTCTCAAGTGGCGATGCTTACTTTTTCTGGAGACCCACGGGGCTGTTATGGGCGTCTAACGCCCTGAACTGGCTCCTAGGCGCCGGTTTGGCCCCAAAAACAACGATTTTCACCTGGAGCATCTGACGAGGGGTATTAACGATCCATAAGCTATGGAAGATCAAATATGACTAAAATTTAGTCTCATAACTTCAAAAATAAGAATTTTTAGAGGAGTTACATCTGGAACTTCAATGATAGTGGGCGCCCCAAATCATCGCGTGGGTACGACGCACTAAACTCTGATCTTCCTAGAAACGTGCACGGGAGTGCTTTATGTTGATGTCAAGCTACAAGAGGTTACGTATGCACGTTTTATGCTCTCATAACATTCAAAAGTATCTAAACCATTGTGAAATCAAAATTTGATGTCAACAAGTATGATTGATTGATCCAAATATGAACCAATCAAACTAAACAAGACATATAAACATCCTAGCCAACCACTACAAGAAAATCAACCGAGGGAAACGACCTAAGTTCCGGTAGATCAAACTCGAGGAAAGTCTCAGTTCCCCAATATCACCAATCATACTACGAACGCTTCTGAAGCTTCTCATCAGAGATAAAATTAATAATAGCATAGTCTTATTGTCATCCTGTCGGCTCTACTTGATGAGGAACGAGCACCTATCAGGTTACAGTGAATCACCTGCTACCAGATAGTCTAGTCTTACATAATTGTCAGGTACTCCTCATCCTGGGATCTAGTCTCGATAGCCAAACTATATCAACCGATTGACAAAACATAGCCGATCAAATCATTCATGTCAACCCAAAGCTAATCAAACTTAGCCAACCGAGCCAAAAAGCAACTGAGTGACAAACTCATCTAAGATACCTAAAATATCTTGTACAACCCCCATCAAGGTAGGGATAGCAATATAATATCATTATATTGTATAATTTCTCATATAAATTGAGATATCATTTTTTTAGAATACAGACAATAGACACAACGCTTTACTCCTCTCTATTTCTCTCTCTCCTTTCTTACATTCTATTTTTTGGATGTAATTCATAGATAAATCAGAATTCAACAATGATAAATAATCCTAAATGGCACATTGGTTTTATTTGAAAATACATTTTTAGGACATTCACCAAGAAAAAAATTAATTAAAAAAATTCACACGTAATGATGTATTAGAATTGGAATCCATTCATCATTTTTATAATAATTGCATGTGACTGTGTCCAGATTTTTATAAATGTTTGGATTATGTAAATAATTTTTATTTTTAACGTAATGTTTTGGAATATTTACATTATTGCATAGATACGATACCACACAATCGATATAATAATTTATTATAAGAAAAGCCGTAGATATAATAACTCAAAAAAAAAATGCAAATATGATATATATATATATATATATACATTTGTGGATGTATAATAAATGATATGTGTGAGAAAATAAATTGTATCCAAGAAATTGGAATCTCAGTTTGTGTCTAAATCTCTGACGAATAAATTGTATCTGAAGCAAAGGCTGTATAGGCTGAAGATGCAGGCAGACACTGATTTGGTTTAGCACTTGAATATCTTCAATCAAATAATCACAGATCGGACACGGCTTGATGTGAATATTGAGGATGAAGACCGAGTAATGATTCTTTTGTGTTCATTGCCTACTTCTTATAAACAACTGGTGACTACTCTTATATATGAGAAAGGAATATTAAAATTGATGAGATTACTGAAACATTGTTGGCTCACAGGCAGCGGAAACAGAATACAGAGGAAAGCTCTCATGGTAATTGTCTATATGCTAAGGGTAATCAGGATCGTGAAAGTAAGGAGGAGAAGGAGAATTTTGGAAGACATAATTTCAGGTCAAAGTTAAAGGCAAAAAGATGATTTGTTGCTTTAAGTGCAAGGAACAGAGACATATGAAGAGAGATTATCCAATGCTCAAGAAGAAGACTCGTGATGTATCTTCCAGGGCTGTAAATATAGTGCAGAGTGACATTACATATTACAGTGATGAGATTTCAGTTACAACAACTCAGTTAAATGATGGATGGATTCTTGATTCAGGATATTCTTATCACATGACATCTAACAAAGAGTGGTTTACTTCATACAGGTTATCTGATTTTGGTTCAGTTTATTTGTGTGATAATAGACGTTGAAATATTGCTGGTATTGGTAAGTCAGAATTAAGATGTATGATGACACTGTTAGAATATTATGTGATGTCAGACATGTTCCAGAGTTGAAGAAAGTTTTGATTTTCTTGGGAACTCTACACAGAAATGATTTCATTCCTAAAGCAGATAAGGATAGAGAAACCATCAGATTTATTAAGGGTGCACTGACTGTGATGAAAGGAAAGATCACTGCAGGTAATATCTATAAATTGTTGGGGAGTACAGTTGCAGATGGAGATCGCTCTGTTGAATCATATGGTGAAAATGCAGCAGAAATTTTGACAAAGCCAGGTTAGATGGTTTGGTTGCTCAACCTACTTTGGTGTAAGAAACTCCATGATGTATTTCTCCTAAGGGGGCTGGATATTCTCTAAGGTGGAGATTTATTTGGTAGGTACATATACCGGGTGATGCATATCTCCTAAGGTGCTGGATATTCCCCAAGGTGGAGAATTGTTAGGGAGTTAGAGTTTCTTGGTGAAGAGGTGTATCTCTTGGTGAAAAGGAGTGTCTCTTGGAATAAAGGGGGTTGAGGGGAGCGAGGGCGTGTTGGTAATTTATCCGTGGGTTTTATCTATAAATAGATGTGTAATCCTATGGGTATGTGAACCGAACTAATGAACTCCTCTGAAATACTGAAACCACCGCTCGCTTTTGAGGACGTAGGCAATTCGTTGCCGAACGTTGTTAAATCGCTGTGTTCTTCTTCTGGTTTGTGTTGATTCCTATTTTTCGTTCCGAATTTCTTAACAAGGAGAAATTCTTAAGAGTAAAAAATGAGATCCTTAATGCGGTTCTTACTGCGGTTTGTCGCTCCTTGCGGCAGTTCAAACATTTTCTCGCTGGAGAGTAAAAAATGTGATCCTTACTGCGGTTCGTCGATCCTCTTCTCCCTACAACCACGAATGACAAAGGGTTGGACACAGTTGGAGAGCTTCGAGCCCTCTTCTCCCTGCAACAACGACTTCTCCTCTCCACCTTGGACCGCGATAGGGACGGTTCGCGACTTCTCCCTGCAGCCGCGAAAAACAAACGATGAGGGGCGGGATCAGTGACGAGAGCTGCGGCAGCGATCAACGAAGGTTTGGGGTGGGCCGTGAACAACGACAGACGAGACGGGGAAGAGAGCTGCGACCGCGAACAACAAAGGTTTGGGGCGGGATCGAAGATGAGGACTGGAGGGTAAGAAGCGCGAAGAAACGTTGTAAGCTGGAATCGAAGCACGACAAGGAATTATAAGGAATAATGAAGAATTCGCATCACGCGAATTCTTACCGCCACAAAACCTGAACTTTCAAACAAACAACAAAACAAAATATGACATGACAACAAAGACAACTGGACTATTATGATAGTCATAAAACCAGAAAATAAATTTGACAAGAAAACAAAACATCGATATGTTATTAATAAACTAATATGACATCGATAACAATGGAACAGTGATATGACAAGTACATAAAAGACAAAATCAACAAAAACACCGACATTAAACATAACAAAATACTGACATTGATAACTATTGATATGACATTGGTGTTGACATGCCATCAAAACAACGTCATCGACAAATGACATCGACATTGACAAAACAAAACATCTTCTGGGATTGAGTTCTTATATTCTATCCATCATTCATAGAAAACCCTCTCTACGAAACAAGTAATATAACATTAATCAGAAGTTTTCTTAGATGATTGTCTAAGATGTAATTAACTATAGGGGCTTGCCCTTATAGGAAATCTAAGGACTTGGAACTCTGGTTAGTCAAAATCGTCATATGAGTTTCTTATATGAACCTCATCTTCTTTCTCTCAATCTCTATTGTGATCAAGACCCCTTTTTCTTCACATTCACCCAAGATTTTTGACATTAAACTCTAAGGAGAATATAAATTAGGATAATAGATTGAGAGAGAGAGAGAGAGTGGCGACTCCTTGACAATCGACATGATATGGGAATTGACGACGATGAATCATGACAATTGGTCGCCATCAGCAAGGCAAAAAAACCTCTAGAAATCACTTAAAACTCGTGTCAGACGCAATCATAGGTCTTTAGGAATGGTGATTTGTAGACGTGTGCCAACCCATGGCCATGGCCATTGTTTCAAGCTTAGCCATGACCCAAATTCCACCATGACACATCTTCATTGGAGGCTTTATCCACTTGGTTTACCTTCATTGGTTGCTTGTGCTTGACTCAGCTCCACCTCATTGATCTATAGTAAAATAGATTGCGCTAATAGGAGCAGAACCCCTACACCAAAATTAGGATTTTATGGGCATTTTGGTAATTTGGTGAGGTTTAGGGGTAAGAGGTCAAAAAATGGAATTTTGGTGGATTTGATATCAATTGAGAATGCCAATCATGATGATACATATTATTGAGCTATAAGACCAAGGTTAGTCCTATTTTGGATCCCCCATGTGTTGGTTATAACCAAACCCTCACCCAGGGCTAAGGATTTACGGGACCACCTACATGATTTTCCAAAGAGTAGGGAACCATGCTAAGGGTTATTAGTTTAGGGTTTGGATTGTGAGTGTAACTGAGGGGTTCAAGTGTGTGTGTGTAAGCTTGACCAAGACCGGACCACCCAGAGCTGACCCTAAGACTTGACCATCTTATGGGGACTCCTTTTTGAGTTCCTCATATTTGGCTCCCACCTACTAAGTGCTAGAAGTTATGACCAAACATGTAGAACTCTAAGAGGATTGAAGAAATGCTTAAAATTTTAGAAAATCGATTTTGCACAATATTCCTTTTTTTTTCAATTCTGACACTCGATGTAAATGAGGAGCAACTTATTATTATTATTATTATTATTATTATCATTATTATTATCATTATTAGAGTTAAATTGTTATTATTATTATTATTATTGTTACCATTTGATTATTATTTTTATTATATCTGTAGTATTATTTTTAAATTTTTAAAATCGTCATAATTAAGGGTTCGTTTGGGGGCAGCGGTGGTGGTGGTGCAACACCGCATCACAATATTGCTCGTTTAGATAAACTGTATTTTTGTAGTTTTTTTTCAAAAAATTGTTGCTAAAATCATCGTTATCTCACTGCTCTGATTAGGTGTGGTGGCAGCTTTCCAGCAGTGATATGATTTTTTAAAAAAATGCAGCTTTTTGCAATAGCATATAATATAACAATACTTATTTAACATAATTTAATTAAACAACAAATTGACTTTCCAAAGTCGATTTTGCATTTTTTTTATTCTTAAGCTTTGAAGAAAATTAAAGAGTACATAATTAATAATAAATATGTTAATATCCCTTCTCATAATACGATGAACATAGGAAAGAAAATCGAAGCCGGATTTTAAATATGTCAATAATAAATAATTAAATTACATACAAGTCTTTAATTAATTTCCTCAATTACATTTTCTTATTTTTATATTGATAAACTATCTATCTTGTAATTAAAAAAAATATATGCCAAAGGCTTTCAATTTTATTTTTTTTTTATTAAATCGTGATATATATATATATATATATATATATATATATATATATATATATATATATATATATGTTTTTAAAAAGATTGATCGACCGGCGGAACCGCCGATCAATCCCATTACACTAACTACCGTCGGGTCAGTGTGTTACAACTAACTGTCTTGATGTGACGCAACTACACCAGTAGGAGATTCGAATCCGGGGCCTGAGGGGATTTACAACCTTCAGAGAGTCTGCTCTACCAACATGTCACGAAACGCACATGAAATGAATATATGTCCATATAATTTTATATATTTATGATGCGTGCTAGAAAATTCACGGCGGTAGAGTAACAAATTATTGTCTTAGTGTTGTACGTGAATTCAGCACGCACACAGATGAAAAAGAAACAAGCAGTGACTCCAAAAGTTTTTACGTGAAAAACCCGTAAAGGGAAAAACAACGGGGTCTAACCTAGTTGCGAAAATCCACTATTAAGTGACGTTTACAAAAATTCCTCTATCCCACAGACGGGAAAGGGTAACTATATGTTTTAGACTACAACGTCGACTGACGGTGTCTGGTTGATGGTGGTCGACGACAATCGGCGGTGGTCCACGGTGATCAACGATGGTCGACGGCTATCGGCGGTAATTGACGGTGGTCTGCGGTGATGCAGAGCTGTTGCTTCTCCTCTACACTTCAGACTCTCTCTTGGTTCTCCCCTCTCATGTGAGAGTTGGGGTCTATTTATAAGGTTCTGGGTGCAATTAATGCAATCATTTTGATCGGACGGTTCAGAGGGCTTCTCCTGATTAGACGACATTTAAGGGGCATTTGATGACCTTAACGATGTTAGAATTGAGTGATCTTGGGCTCGTTGGATTCTTCTTGTTGAGACGCTCGACTTGATTATAGGCTTGATAGTGTCGGCATTTGTTTGAGTTTCCAAATGTGTCCAAAAATCTTCTAAAAATAGTTTAATGGCTTGATCTTGGCTTGATTTGACTCAGATTGGATTATTTTTTATATCATTAGGTCTGTCTCATCGAGTCGGTCAGTTTGACTATAAGTTTGCTGAAATCAGAGCTCTGAATGAATGTTTCTTTCTCAAAAGATTACACCGAGATTCGTGTCATGCCTCGAGATTCGTGTTGGATAATTAAAATTTGTTGTTCCGTATCAATTTATAAATCTAATATCTAAAATTTGATATTTATATGCATATAACTTAAATATTTAATATCACATAAAAACATAAAAAATGATAGTTGTAATAGTGAAATACGTATTTTCATGCATGGGTCTACCAATCCTTTGCAACTCCTTATATTGGATCATCGTAAAGATGTTAACGTGTGAAGTGTTGAGCGGCATATACTCCTTATTTGTTAGAGATTCACTTCTATGCGGTTGAAGGGGCAAAGCAGGGGTTTCCTATGGTTCAAACTTCTTTTGTTGAGATGATTGAACAGTGTTTACAACATTCTACTTACACTTCTCTAACTGTGAGTCAATTTACATTTTATGTGTACTAATAGATTCATCAACCGTAATTTGTGTCTCAACGTGATGAATGAGATTGGCGTATGAATGAACCATCTCCCGCATCAGAGATAAGAAAAGAACCGGCAGGGGTGGACCCAAGAAGGGTACATGGGGGCAATGGCGCCCCACACTTGCAACACCACCGCCTCACCCCCTCCTCCCTACTAAAATTTAGATTTAGCTTGTACTCGAAGGCAATTTGGTTTTTTGCCCCTCTTGAAAAATTATTTTGCTCTTCTTTGCTATAGCCCTTCCTACATTGGGTCTATAGGGACAGTTTGCCCTCTCACAAAAAAAAGGGTAAGGTTCCGGGCGTAGTCCCCCTTACACCTCTTAATAACTCTGGATCTACTCCCAAAATTTGATGAGCTCCAATAAATAATCATAGGAAATAATCCTTCAGTGACTCCCCCTCGCTTAGATGAATCCCAATGAAATGAGTAATGATCATTCAATTTACAATAAATTGCTCTACAACAAGTCAGTGAGCTCATCTACGGTATAAGTTCTTCCTCTTGAAAGTAAGTAAAACAAAGTGCGTGCTCATCGGGAGTTTAACATCTTTATCCGGAATTGATTTAACTCAGATTAGATCAATTTTGTTATCATTGGGGTCATTTCACTATGCCGCTCAATTTGACAATAAATTTGCTGAAATTGGAACACTTTCATGATATATATAGTTTGAGAATAAACATTTCATATTAAAAAAGAACTAAAATCATCATAAAAAAGATTTTCATATTCAAGAATTGATAGGAATAGGTGACAAAAGTTATGAGTCTAAGAGAAAAAAAATTTTACCTTCAGCAATTGTCAAAAGACATGTAATAAATTGAAAAACATAACTTGATTAAAAAAGTACAAATTAAATTATTCTAACTCAACTTTTCTTCACCCTTATTAAAATTTTATTTAATAAGAAATCTTTCTATAGCATGCGAAACAGGACAAGACCTATCTCTATAAAAAAATTGAAATATTAGCCATTGCTAACGCAGACCGCAAGAGAAAGAAGATGGAGAAAACCCTAAAGCCCATCAGATGCCGAGGTAAACTCGTTGTTCATTTCTTCTACTGTTATATATTTTACTTACAATACTGAAAGTCTTTCCGGTCGGCCTCAGCGGCGGTGTGCAGAGTTGCCGGCGAGCCGTTGGTGTTCGAGGAGGTGGTGGTGGCTCCACCAAAGGCCTTTGAAATCCGCATCAAGATCATCTGCACCTCCCTCTGCCATTCCGACCTTTCGGTCTCGCGCTTACCTGCGTTCATTCCGGCCATTTTGGGTCATGAAGCCGTCGGGTAAGTTTCCTACTGCGCTCAAGGTGTTTGAGTTTTTGGTAAATTATTGCATCAAGAGTTATGATGCAGTTTAGGACTTCAATCAAAAGCTGTCATATATACAAGCATATCCCAATTTTATATATAAGTGAAGCTGTATGTACACATGACAGATTCTGATTAGAATTCTGATGTAAAACTGCCTCGGGACTCCTGATACAATAATTTTTCGACTTTTTTTCATCAGTGATGATTACCTCCCTTAGAGTTTTAGGGAGTTTAAATTTTATTGTTTTTAATAAATTTTTTGTTTTAATACTTTTATTAGTATTTGAGATTTAATTTAATTTCATATTTATAGGATTAAATGACTTTTTTTGCTTATTATGAATTTTAATTTAATTATATTCATTTTAAATATATTAATGGCTCTATATTTTCCTTTCGATGCCTGTAGGGTTGTGGAGAGCGTGGGAGAAGGAGTGGAGGAGGTCGTGGAGGGGGACAGGGTGATTCCCATGTACCAGCCGAACTGCGGCGAGTGCGGCGTTTGCCGGTCGAACGTGAGCAATATCTGCACAGGTGTTCAGGCGAGGTTCGTCGGAATGCCGCGGGACGGCGTCAGCAGGATCACCGACGGAGATGGTGCCACCCTTCATAATATATTCGGCATCGCGAGCTTCTCGGAATATACCGTCGTCGACGTTGCCTGCATAGTGAAGGTGGAGCCGGGGATGCCATCGGATCGAGCCTGCCTACTCAGCTGTGGCGTCTCCACCGGTATGTTTGTAAATTAATGATTTAGTTCTGCAAAAGTCGCCAGCTTTTTTCATTTTAAATATTACAATAGTTTGACATTTGCAGAGATATCACCAAAATTTCAATTATATAAATTGGATCGTATATTTGTAAAAGCCGCTTCTATTTTCTATGTTTTGAATGTTATGATGTTCTAATATGAGGAAAAGAAGGGTTAAAAATAATTATATGGGCGGTTTTTGAAGCTTGTAGTTCCATTATGGTATGAGTTTCATTTAGCTTAATTATTTGTTTAGACTCGTTCAAAATTAGATTGAACATATTTTGAGAGATTTGTTATTAATTATTCCTGTTGTGTGTTAGAAGATTTGTGGCGGTAGAGTTATAATTTAAGTTTTGCACGAAGATGTTGGTGACAATGCAGTGGGTGTCTGACAGTGGTGATAGTTTTATTCGTCTCAACGTGTACGAATATACTTCGGTTTTCAAGGTTTACGTGAAAGTACAAGAATCTCATTTTTTTTTTTTCTTCATTCGACCTTCGTAGGATGTAAAAGAGAATATCATTGAAAAATAAAGTAGAAGCTTGGAGTCCCAAACTTCCAAATTATGTTTTAGAAAAACGAGTATTAGAGCACAAGTTCGTGTGTTGCATTTCTTACCCTTTCAACAAGTGTATACTTACAAATTCAGAGCTTCGTTTTTCACAAAAAACGTTAAACAGTTATGTGTTGAATGATTCGAGACTGTATAGTAATAATTTAGTATTTTAACTTTTCACAAAGATCCATTAAAGAAATAAATTTTTTTAAAAAAAAGTTGTAGGAAGAGACATCAAAATTTTATGGGAAAAACCCTAAAAGGGAAAAACTACGAACTCAATCCTTTTCAAAGTAATCAGCTAAGGAATTCTAAGTACGTATGTCCACCATTCTTGAGAAGTAGATAAAATAAAATTATAAAGATAATAAACATAGATGTGCAATAGTAGATTAGCTATAATAATCATAATTGAGTAACGAGAAACATAATTATTGGTTATAATATTAATAGTTGGTTGCAAATGTCATGGTTGGTTGTTGCAAAGACAGTAATTGACAATAAAGACAATAGTTAGTTGTTATAATGGTTACAATGAATGGTCGTCGACGATCAGTGACATGTGGTGACGAAGGGCAGTGATCGATTGTGGTTGACAATTATGAAGGCCTGTGATTACTCACCAAGTTCTCTTTAGGACATGCTCTAGAATTTCACTCAATCTTCTTTTTCCTCTCTCCCCTCAAGTGAAGAGAAGAGGTTTTATTTATAGCTTTTTAGGGAGAGTCGTTTTGACCTTTTAATGCATAAGTTCCCTAATCATATGATCAGAATGTTCATGTTAATCCTTCTTGATCATATATCATTTTAAAGTATTTTGGTGTCTCAATGATCTCAGAATTGAGCAATCTTAAGCTCATTGAATTCATCTTGTCGAGAAGCTTGATCAAACTTTAAATATATCAAATATGATGTTTATTTGACAATTCAATTAAAGATCTAAAGCTTTCAATCATGCTTCAACGATTTGTTCTGGGCTTGATTGGATCCAGATTGAACTAATTTTGACATCAGATCCAAGAAAGTCAGCTTGACTATAAATTTATTGAAATCGGGCCCAGATGGTCTTGAATTTCAATTTGGAAAATTACTCATTAAAAAAATGCTTTTACCTTTGTATTTGATAAAAATATGTCGATGATACATCAATCCTAATGATTTTTTTCTCAATACATTTATTTCTCCCACAATTATTATTAAAATAAAGAAAATTTAACGTATATGCCACACAAATTTTGTTTATTTATATATCTACAGCCTAAATTTTGAAAGAATAACGATACTTAAAACGAACAAAATAAATAATTATCATTTTTTCATAAAACAAGATTATATATATATATGTATATGTATGTATATATATATATATATATATATATATATATATATATATATATATATATATATATATATATATATATATATATATATATATATATATATATATATATATATATTGATTATTTATTACTTTTTATAATACATAATAATACACACACTGTGTGTGTGTAATAAATAATCAAAATGAAGGAAATGTGAACTGCAATAAGTTTATAGAATATTGCATACAAAATATAAATATAAATTATTTTATGTTCCTTGTCCGATAAAATAGGATTGTTAAATTGCTGTTACGGAGTTCGGGTTCATAGGATTCGCTTTAAGATGCGAGCATTACAATGAGAAACAATTAGATTCTCACGAAACATAACAAACATCTGACGGCAGAAATAAAGATCATAATTCTTACTTCTTATTAGGAGTAATTGCCAATTTGGAATCGGTGCCCTTTTGAAAGGCATCATTGTTCTAACTTTTTTTTTTAGGTAAAGTAGACTTAGGCTCCCTATGCATTCCATCAAGAAAATGAGAAATTACAAAACCGGGAGAGAGGTCTTACCTAACCCCACACACAACTCACACAAAAAATAGGAATCTAAGGCTCTCTTTCCCAAAAAAAAAAAAAACAAAAAATAAAACGCATACTACTCAACCACACACAACAACATCAGCACAACTAACAATCAGACAAAGTCAAACAAAATAGATAATAAGGAAGATACTTAGAAATAGTAGGATTAACCAAATTTAATCAAACCTTAAGAATTCAATGCATGCAACTTAATCGCTAACCCTTTTAACATCTCGCCAAACAACGATTAATCGCTTAACCTAACACAAAAGTCTTTCTTTTGTAAATTTAAACTCCAATGATGCTCCTCCTGCCAAGTACAAAACTTCCAAAGAATCAAAGAATCAGTCTCAATAATAAGAAATTTCTAGCCCTGATTAAAAACCACTTGCAACCCAAAGACAACCGCACCAGCTTCCGCAACTTGGAAGAAATCTTGGATTGTCTGAATAACATCATGTTTAATAATATGCCAACCAGTTTTATAAAATTCCAAGGTATAGCTGGACCAACAACACGACCCCCATCCATATTGTCGATAATAGTTTTAATTTCTGCACCACTAGGAATAGCAGTCAGCAAGTTATTATCAAAAGCAATAACATCTCTATAAAGATTCCTATCAACATGCCCGCAATAATTGTCATCACAACTGAAAGCTTTAGAGAAATATTGAACTCCATCGTTAGCAATATCCGTAATATTGGTAAGCAAATTACCATTCTCACTGTTAACAGAATAAATGTAATTATTATTTCAACGATATTTAATACACGCATAATAGAAAGTAGTATTTCTATCACCAATAACATCGTTCGATTTATGTTGTTTCTCAATACCAAGTAATAGGATTACCAGTAAAACCCAAATCATAAAGACAAGCAGACATTAAAGAATTATTAAAATCGTATACGTAAATTTGGAGGAATGCCACCTCGTTTCTCAGAGGGAGAGGAGATCATATTAAAATCTCCTCCCATAAGCCAAGCTTCATCAGAAGAAGTAATAACCTTGACTAAATTCCAAAGATCTTGACGAGCCTGCTTATTACAGTCAGCATAACCCAAAGTAGAAAAGAAAAGTTTCATGAGCATAATGAATCCTAACATGCAAAGGCTGGCTATGATTGATAAGAATATCAATGTCCAAAAAATCTCGCCAAAGAAACCAAATCTTATTATTACAATTAACAAAAGATTTGAAAGACCCAAATCTCTTCAAATAAAAGTCATTGTTAGAAGCATCAACTAACGGTCAAAGAATGCCAAAAAAGAAAAAATTGTAAGTACGAATCAAGTTTTTAAGACGATTTGAGGCATTGGCTTTAGTTATGCCTCGAATATTCCAAACCATCGTGTTAATCTTTATCATTTGAAACCTTTCCTTTAAGAACTTTATTGACCTATTTCATAACATTTTTATCTAACTCTTTTTCCTGCACCTGACAAGGGAAATCCACATGATATAAAAAATCAGATTCTTTATTACATAAGAACTTTATTGACCTGTTTCATAACATTTTTATCCAACTCTTTTTCCTGCACCTGAGAAGGGAAAACCACATGATATACAAAATCAGATTTTTTGTTACAATTGATCTTCAGTTCTCTTGAAGATCTCTGTACGAGCCAATCTTCTTCAACATTAACACTAACAAGATCACCAGTCTCCCTCAAAGGAATAATGTTATCAGTATCATCAGCATTAACAACAAGCCTATCAGTATCAGAAGCAGAACCCGAAAAATAATGGCATTATCAGTAACATTTGAAGGAGAAACTTGTTCCCCAATCGAATGAGGAATTAAAATCAATTGCTTATTAAGATTCATAGTATCATCCCCTTCCATAGAAACAGTGGCTTCCAGATTAGCAGTATCAAATGAACTATGATTAATAATAGGTCCAATAAAAGCATTAACAGAAACATTCTCAACAGTCGTAGAAATAGTATTAGTATGAGGAACATTTTCAACTAAAGGATTCTGAACTAGAAGAGGTGAAACAAGTAAAGAATTGCCCCCAGAGCCTTATCATCCTTATGGTTCGAAGGAACAAGGGCCAAATCAGAAACCACATGTATATTATCTTTATTTAGAGTATTTCTTGATTTGTTCTTTCTCAATTCCGGATGAGCTATGTAACAGTTAGAGAATAAATGCCCAAAAATTTTGCAATGATTGCAGTAATGAGGCACAAATTCGAGAAAACTAGCAGTAACGTCTCTTTCAACTAAAACACATGCTAAAGAGGGCCTAGATACTGTACTAGTCGCAACATCCATTTTCAACAGTTTCCCATAAACAAACCCCAAAAAATAGAGAACTTTCAGATTACAGTATTGTAATTTTAGCCCAGGAAAATGAATCCAAACCAACACGATAGGAGGTTCCTCTGAAGGGCTAAAATTCGGTGTCCATTTGAGAAGTTTTAAATAACATTTCTCAATACTAAAGACTTTTTTAGCAAAAAGAGAAGTATAGTCTACTTCTAATTGATGTTTGATATCAAATAACGATTATCAATAAGACCTAATTTCCACGCTCCAACCATGTGTAAATCAGAAAAAAAAATTCCGGAAAATTTTCATCTGAGGATGAGCATAAGAAAACTTGCCAACCAACGTTTACTTCAAAGGTTCAATAAGGACAGAGGTGTCCTCATCAGAAAACAAAACCAAGTTTACCTTTTTTCCTTGTAGCCTTCTTGAGAAGACTATCAGTACCATTCTCCGTTAGGAGATCATGAAAACTCAAGGGAAACATAACCTCTCCCTCAGTAAAGGACTTACCGGACGCCACATCGCGGTAAGAAGAAAGATTCGCCACCATCGTGAGGACTGGATAGAGAGAAGAGTACTATCATTGTTCTAACTTATAATACCTTGTGAGTGATATAAATATTGATGTTTTGGTGTTAGATATGTATTTCTATATTATATTGACATAATGCGTAAAGTATGCACAATTACTACATTTATGTCGATTTAAGACTATTGATTCGAGAAACTAAAAGTAAAAATGAGACAATTTGTTGCAAATGTGTAGGGTTGGGGGCGGCATGGAAAGAAGCCAATGTGGAGGCGGGCTCTACAGTTGTTATCTTTGGCCTCGGTGCCGTTGGTTTGGCAGTAATTTTTTATTGTCCTGCTCTTTTTATTTTTTCTAAATATGAATTATATTTATAATATATATATATATATATATATATATATATATATATATATATATATATATATATATTTATGATTTCTCTTTGGATTCCTCAAGGTTTCGGAAGGAGCGAGGTTACGCGGGGCTGCCAAAATCATTGGTGTGGATTTGAATCCAAACAAATTTGAAATCGGTAAATATGCTCAGAATTCATTCAAATGAGCGCGCGAACGCACTTTTAGAGAGAGAGGGAGAGAGAGGGACTAATTTTATTTAATTTTAGTAATTCCTTACTATTTTTCTGAAAAATTTTATTGGGGCATTTACATTCATACCACAAAATTATTATGTATTTACAGATCTAACACCTAATCTTTTATTACATGACCCTGAAAGCTTTGACATCACATAAAAGATATCACTTGCTATTTAACATTGAAAAATACATTTTCTTAAACCATTGTTATAAATATGGATGTGGAAAGTTAGGTGTTAGATATGCAAATACATAAAAATTAGAAGGTATGTTTGTAATTTTTTTATTTGTTGTTTTGCGCAGGAAAGAAGTTTGGGATTACAGATTTTGTTAACCCAAAGGAGATTGGAGAGAAAGCTGTGAACGAGGTAACAATCAAAAAGCTCCTTATAAATATTGTAATTGCAAATAGGACCAATTTTATTGTGTTTATTATTATTATTATTTTCTTTTATTCTTTATAGGTAATCAAGGAGATGACAAATGGTGGTGCAGATTACTCCTTTGAGTGCATTGGCTCGCCATCAACTATGAGTGAAGCATTTTATAGCTCAAAAATGGTATACACAACCACTTTTTGCAAAGTTACTTAGCTAACATTATAGTTTTTATTGATTATATATCATCATTATTGATACCAACTCTTTACAATTAACATTATGAATTCTCATCATCATCTAAACATTATTGAATCACGATCTTTTTAGTTCGTTCGTCGCGTTTCTGTCGTTCGTTGTAAAAAAGTTGGAGAGAGTGGCCGTTTAAATCGTCACAAAGCGGTTTCAACCTACACATTTTCAAAGTTTATAAGAATAAATCGTCACATTTTTCCAAATGTGTGAGAAAATAGCGAGTTTGGCAACACCTAAATTTCATAATACAACAATATAAAATAATGTTGTACATGAAGTCCGCATGCGTACGGATTATGTATGTAATAATCTCTGCTCAATGTGTTGCATATATGTTATGTTGATCATTAATATTTGCTGTTTTTGGTATGCAGGGTGGGGGGAAGACCATAATTCTTGGGGCGAATATGGAGGGGTCATCACTTTGCATAAATTCCATAGATATTTTATATGGAAAGACTATTATGGGATCAATATTGGGAGGAACCAAAGTGAAGGTTGATATTCCAATATTTATCAGAAAATATCTCAATAAGGTGATCTCTCCTCTCATTAACGTAGTATTAATCATCTTTATTTTCATATATATATATATATATATATATATATATATATATATATATATATATATATATATATAAAGGAATGACTGTAGGCTATTATACGAACCTCCAACACCCATAATGAGTTTAACAATTCGAGTACCACCTTTTTAAAGCCTAACTGTGGCAGAGGAGATTCAAACCCCACCGAGAGTCTTATACCGAGGACGCTAACCAAGAGAGGTATATATATATATATATATATATATATATATATATATATATATATATATATATATATATATATATATATATATATATATATATATATATATATATATATGAATTGTGTCGTATGTATTTATATTTCCTTAATATTTATTATCAAAATAGGAAGCTTATAAATCATATGACTTTATATATATATATATATATATATATATATATATATATATATATATATATATATATATATTAATGCAGGAGCTTCAGCTGGATGAATTCATAACGCATGAAGTTGGGTTTGATGAAATAAACAAAGCCTTAGATCTTCTCATTAAAGGAGAGAGCATCAGATGCATAATATGGATGGATAAATTAGAATATTAATTCGAGGGAATTTCGATGAAATAAAAAAATACTTCTTATGAAATAATATGAATTATCAATTTATTTTTGCTTTAATGCCTCGAGCCAGCACTTGAATATATGTAATAAGAGAATTTATTGGTAAAAAATAATTTTATTTCTCTTTGAGATCCAATTATTTGTTTTTAATTTGTGGATGTATATTTGAGTAAAAGCCTACAATCATGTGAGGAGTGTAAGCTTTAGTGCTAGAAGTATGTGAAAACTAGTTATAGGAATCCTTTTTCTATTTAGTACACACACACACACACACACACACACACACACGAAAACACAAGCAACATATGTTGATTGCCAAGCTGACTTGTTGACCTCACCTGTTGAAATGTCAGTTTTCATGTATTAGCTGTCGGATTGACCAACCAATCTCTTTAGCGAGTGTCCCTTGAGATCAACCTACTTGTTAAAATGTCAGTTTATACTCAAATATATTTAGAAAATTTTTAATAACAGAGAGAAATGAAGGGAAACGATGGGTTGCGCCTGAGAGTTCCCGATGTAGAATATTAATTGGCTAAAAAAAGTAGAAGAGAATATTGATACAAGAAGCAAGGCAAAAAGCCTATAGAAATCACTTCAAAACTTGTGTGAGACACAAACATAGGTATTTAGGATTGGTGGTTTGCAGACGTGTGCCAACCCATGGCCATGGCCAGTGGGCTAAGCTTAGCCATGAACCAAATTCCACCATGACACATCTTCATTGGAGGCTCTATCCACTTGGCTTACCTTCATTGATTGCTTGTTCTTGATCAGCTCCACCTCATTGATCTATGGTAAAATAGATTGCACAAATAGGAGCAGAACCACTACACCAAATTAGGGTTTCAGGGGAATTTCGGTAATTTGGTGAGGTTTAGGGGTAAGAGGTCAAAAAATGGAATTTTGGTGGAATTGATATCAATTTAGAATGCCGATCATAATGTTACATCTTCTTGAGCCATAGGACTAAGGTGAGTCCAATGTTGGATCCCCATGTGTCGGTCCTAGCCAAACCCTAACCTAGGGCTAAGAATTTGGGGGACCACTCACAGGAGTTTCGAAAGAGTAGGGAACCAGGCTGAGGGTTTTTAGTTTAGGGTTTGGATTGTGAGTGTTAGTGAGGGGTTCAAAGTGTGTAAGCTTGACCAAGACCAGACCACCCTGGGCTGATCATAAGACTTGATCATCTTATGGGAACTCCTTTTGAGCTCCCTCATATTTGGCTCCCACCTACTAAGTGCTAGAAGTTAGGACCAAACATGCAGAACTCCAAGAGGAATGAAGAAATGTTTAGAATGTTTATGGGGTGGGTTCCATTGCTAAACTTCTCGGATGGTCAATAGGAAAACCCAATGGCTAGATCTTTAGTTTTCTAAAAAGAAAACTAAACCTCAACAAAAATAAGATCAACAGTTTCGTGTGATTCATTTTATAATGTTGGTCACATAATTATATAATAAGTTGTGGAAATGCAGAGTGAAATACCCATATAAAAGACCTTATCACATTGTCATAAAGTGCTGCACCCCTTTAATAATGATTTTGTCAGAAGGGTTTGTAATAAATAGTTTTTGGTGGACTTATCAGAAATTTTCTTATAATTCGATTCGGCTTATTAATTTTTAGTAGGCTTCATATCACTATAAATAAAATTTTAAAAATGGTAAATATAATGAGTATTGTAAAACATCATTTTGAACCATTTAATCATTAAATTGATTATTTATATAATTTTTAATTATTACGTTATAAAAGCGTTACATTTGTCAAAAAAAAAAGAAAATAATTAAACATCTAAATTTTATATAAAATTTAACACAAAAATAAAAAAAGGGTTGCAAACGAAATAAAATTTAAGAGGAAAAAAATAATTGGGTAGTGTAAATGTAAAAAATAAAGCTTGTGTGTTTGATATGTAATTAAATAAGAAATGGGTGGTATATATGTAAATGACGCTAGTTTTTAAGATTAAAAATCAAATGTAATGTAATCAGATGATATAAAAAATAAAGCTTGTGAATAGATCCGTTTATTGTGATCGTCCTTATATCAATCACAATTTGCTTACTTCTATTACTAGCTGTGCTGAGATTAAACAGACTATTGATCAGATGGATATTTTAAGGCGGCAGGTCCGGATGGTTTTACTGTTGAATTTTATAAAAATGGTTGGGAGGTTATTTCTAAAGATGTTACTTGCTTGATTCAAGATTTTTTCAGAGTCAATAATCTTCCTCTATTCTTTAAGACTTCTAATATTGTATTATTGCCTAAAAAGCAGGATGCTTCTTCTTGGGATGGCTTTAGGCCTATTAGCCTCAATTCTGTTATCTCTAAGATCATTTCTAAGATTATGGTTAATTGGTTGCATCCTTTACTTCAGGATATTATTAGCACTAATCAATCTGTTTTTTTAAGAGGTAGAAGTATTTGTGACAATGCTTTAATTGTTCCAGAATTACTTCTTGATCTTGATATTCATAGGCGTGATGGTAATATTCTTTTCAAAATGGATATTCATAAAGCCTTTGATACTATCCAGTGGAACTTTATTTTGGATATTTTAAAGGCCATTAGTTTTAATACTGTTTTTTGTCAACTCATTTATCGTATTCTTAGTGTTAATTTTTATTCCCTTATCAATAATGGTCAGAAACAAGGTTTCTTTTAGGCTTTTCGAGGGCTTAAGCAAGGTGATCCTTTATCTCCTTACATTTTTATAATTGCTTTAGATTATTTTTCGAGATGTTTGAATAGATTATATCTTTCTAATCCTTCCCTCAATTATTTTCATAAAGGAAATATATCTATTAGTCATCTTTGTTTTGCTGACGATTTAATTATTTTCACTAATGCCAACAAACTTTCCATTAAGATGGTATGTGAGTTGCTGTTACATTTCCAGGATTCTTCTGGCTTAGTTTTTAATAATTCCAAATGTTTTTTCTATTGTGCTAAACGAGTCCCTTTGTTAAAGCGGCATTGGATTGCTAACTATACTAATTGTAACCGTGCCACTCAAAAGGGAAAGCCCATAGTAATGTTTTTCTTGATTTGTATGATAAAATTAAGAAAAAAATATTTTCTTGGGAACATCGATTTATTTCTTTTGGTGGCAGGATTACTGTTCTTAAGTCTATCCTTACTTCCATGCCCCTTTATTCCTTACAGCTTATGAAGATGCCTGGGTTTATTATTACGAGATTTGAATCTCTTTTTAATAAATTTCTTTGGGATGGTACTTCCAATTCTAAGATTCATTGGAGGAGTTGGGACAAACTTTGTAAGCCAACTGAATTAGGTGTTTTAGGCTTTAGAAGTTTGGCTGATTCCATTAAAATTAACTTTATGAAGCTGTGGTATCGTTTTAGTAAGAAGGATTCTATTTGGGTCTCGTTTATGCATTCTAGATATTGTGGGGATAATCATCCTCTTTTTGTTTCCTTTAAGAGAACTGACTCCTTTATTTGGAAAGAGATTTTGGCTGTTTCTAGGAATACTGAATTTCTTTTAACCTGGGATATTGGTAAAGGTAATGTTTCTTTTTGGTATGATGATTGACTAGGTTGTGGTTCTTTGGCTGATAATTTTGTTGGTCCTGAAAAGTTAACCTTACAAGTTAAGGATTTTTGGGTTGAGAACCGTTGGGTTCTGAATAAGCTTCAACTTTATGTTCCCCTTATTGATGCTCATTTTATTTCTAATATTCCTATTAATACTGCTAGGAATGACTCGGTTAAGCTTAAAGGTATGCAGGGTGCATCTGCTGCTAAGATTATTGCTGCCTCTTTTTCTTACTCTGCTGGTTTCAATTTAAGCTGGCTGTGGAATCGATGGTTGAAGCCTTCTATTTCTTTTTTTGCTTGGAGAGTTTTGAATAATATTATTCCTACTGACAATCTTCTTAAACTTAAAGGATCGTGTTTTCCTTCGTTTTGTACTCATTGTCTTCAAGACAGTGAGTCTATTAACCATCTGTTTCTTCATTGTTCTTTTGCTCAAACTGTTTGGACTAGATGTCTTGGTATTCTTAATATCAAGACTGCTACTGCTCTTGTTAGTTATACTAATCTTATGGATTTTATTAATGATTGGAGGAAATTAGGACATTCCTTTTTTGCCTCCATACCTGTTATATTTTTTTTGGTTCATTTGGGTCTCTCATAACGTGACTCGGTTTAATGGTACTAATCCTACTGTTAAGCTTATATGTGGCTACATTTTTAAAGGGCTTTCTCTTTTAACTTCTACTGGGAAGTTACACTGGAGAGTGAGCCGATTAATGAATTCTTTAGGATTTCCTTGTTATAAATCTAGCAATGTTTCCTTACATGTTTAGTGGATTAAACCGCAAGCCCCTTTTATTAAGTGTCCGTTTGGGGCAGCTTATTGAATTGCGACGGCGTTTTCATAACGCC
Organism: Papilionanthe hookeriana x Papilionanthe teres; assembly: GCA_022702705.1. NCBI lineage: Eukaryota > Viridiplantae > Streptophyta > Magnoliopsida > Asparagales > Orchidaceae > Papilionanthe > Papilionanthe hookeriana x Papilionanthe teres. The sequence goes on along the minus strand of CM040422.1, from coordinate 112,642,315 downwards.
ACCGTAGTGTTTGAAAAAAACGTTTGGTCAAGCTTATTCTTACCGCTAATAATCGCTTAGCGATTTTTCTGAAGAGGAGGAGAAGCGGAGCGCACCCCGCGTCCCGCTTAATACTATCGCATTTAGGATAGAAATCCCGATCTCACCCTCAACCGATCGCAGTCGCCCTCCCTCGTTCCTAGGCCGCACGAGTAGGTTTGTTCGCTCGGACGAAGCCCGATCTCCAAGCAAAGACAAAGCTCTCGCTATTGAAGCTCTCCTCTAGGTCGAAGCTCGCCGTCAGACTCCCATCGGCTTCGCAAGATCTCAGGGCGAAAGCTTTGTCTCCCTTCTTGCTTTTCAGCTTCGTTCGTATGGGATCCCGAGGAATTGTCGCATCTTCGTAGTCGGAGCAGGACAGTTCCGGTGGTGGATATCGCCAGACATGGAGGAGAGGGATATTTGGAGGTGCCTTCGCCGGCGGGAAATCAGCTGAAGGGATTAGGGCCCAGGGTAAGAGAAATTATTTTAATTAATTAATTTATTTATTTATTTATTTGAAAATTTTACATTCATACCTCTCAATTCCTTTGTATTTACATATCTATACTTAAATTTTAATTTTTATATGAATATCAATTGATTTTATAAGGATTGCTTTGTTATTTTTTCCTCATTGGTAATGTGTATGGTAATGGATTTGGTTCTTCATTACTATTTTTTCGTTGTCCTTTAGAATGAGAATTATAATTTGACACATATTTGATTGCGCAGAAAAATGATCAAATTTATACGGAGATGCATAGAAGTTACTAAATAGAGAGCAACAATATAAATTTGTTATATTTTTAAATAACATTAGCAAATTTGTATATTTTTAAATGACATTAGCAAATATATATATTGCTTTCTGTCATTTTAATTTAGGGTAATAATTTCTAACTTGAGTATATTAATTTCTCACAATAAAAATCAGTTTTATCAAATTATCTATTCGTAATGTTTTGTTGCAAATAAACTGTTCTAAATAAGCTCTTCATATAAGTTGTTTTCAAACCGCAGAAACCAAATGTAATTACAATGACCTTATTCATTTCGTACGCATAAGAGTTATTTATCCATAAACAACTGCTAATCATCTGTTTTCCAAACACTCAAACCAAACAGACAGACAGCTTATTCGAATCAACTGCTTATCAACAGATTATCAGAATAAGCAGCTTATCTGAATAAGCTGAATAAACTGCAGCTGCCCTAAACAGACCCTAAGATCAATGTGGATGACTGTTGGAATGACATGGATGCTAGTGTAGGGGTTGTGTACCGTGATTTTACGGGTTCCATCCTTTATTGGTTTGCTTCTCATTCTCTTCTCATTTCACCTCTTGTTGCTGAGGCTGATGCGATGGTTTTTGGTCTCCAGATTCGTCGTCGTAAGGGATGGAAATTTTTGTATAATCGAGACCGATTCTCTTTTGTTATGGAGTATTGTTCTTCGCAGAAACACATCATCGGAGTATCAACATACGGATGAAGAGGATTTTGGACCTGTCAAAGCATTTGCGTGATCGAGCTGACTCATACGAGACGTGAGTGTAATCGGCGTTGCCTATCGGATTATGTAAGTTACGTCTATTTTTTGAGTTTGCTTCGGTTTCATCTTTTCGTTCGTTCATTTATTTCTTGTTTCTTGTTTTGACATTTAATTTTGTCGTGTTTTGTCGTGTCGTACATGCGAGATGTATTTTTTATTTTTTTTTCGAAAGATGATCTTAGTTTATTTATTTATTTCTTTTTCGTATGATTAATAGATGTGTTTGATAGTGACGTCTTTCCTGAGCTGTTTTTTTTTTTTTTTTTAATGGAACGCGTAGGGAGCCTCAGTCTCCTTTAACTAAAATAAAAATAAAAAATAAAAAAAATGATAGAAAGATACAAATTGCTACGCAAAGAAACAGACGAAAATTTTAAATTCGATATAATTTAAACAGTACTTTAATTTAATTGTATTTATTTTAAAATAAAATAAAAACGACAAAATTGTCTTTTCAAAATATTGATTTTAACTAATCAGAAATTTAGAAAATCGATTTTAAACAATTATTTTTTTTTCTCAATTCTGGCAGCAACTTATTATTATTATTATTATTATTATTATCATTATCATTTATCATTATTATTATTATTAGTGTTAATTCATTATTATTATTATTATTATTATTATTATTATTATTATTATTTGAATATTATTGTTATTATATCTGTAGTATTACTTTTAATTGTTTAAAATGTACTAATTAAGGGTTTGTTTGGGGGCAGCGGTGCGGTGGTGGTGCAATACCCCACCACAATATTACATGTTTGATTAAATTATATTTTTGCAGTTTTTTTAAAAAATTATCGTTGAAATCATCGGTCTAACTATGTGTGGATAGCTTTTCAGCAGTGGTATGATTAAAAAAAAAAATACAGCTTTTTGCCATAACATATAATATAACAATACTTATTTAAAAAAATTTAAATAAACAACAAAATTGACTTTCCAAAGTCGATTTTGCATTTTTTTTATTCTAACGCTTCGAAGAAAATTAAAGAGTACATAATTAATAATAAATATGTTAATATCCCTTCTCATAATACGATGAACATAGGAAAGAAAATTGAAGCCGGATTTTAAATATGTCAATAATAAATAATTAAATTACACACAAGTCTTTAATTAATTTCGTCAATTACATTTTCTTATTTTTTTATTGATAAACTATCTATCTTGTAATTAAAAAAAAAATTATGCCAAAGGCTTTCAATTTTGTTTTTTTCTTAAATCGTGATAGATACATTTCAAAGTTCATATTACAAATTTTCAAAGAATTTACGCAAAGGAAATAACTTTATTATATATATATATATATATATATATATATATATATATATATATATATATATATATATATATATATTTGTTTTAAAAAGATTGATCGACGAATGGAACCGCCAATCAACCCTATCATGCGCTAACTACCGCCATGTCTCAGAGCCAACATAGTGTGCAAAGAATTCGAGTACTTACAATAACTACCTTGAGGTGACACAACTACACCAACAGGAGAATCGGACCCAGGACCTGAGGGGACTTACTGTTATATTTTTATTATGACTCACATTTATTTTAATAACTTATGAGATTTATTTTGATAACTTAAGTTATTAATTTTCTTAACTCATAACTTACGTCATAAATTATGACAACTTATAATATTTATTTTCGATAACTTAAGTTATTTATTTTGTTAATTCATAACTTACGTCATAACTATGCGACAACTCGTGATATATTTTTGTAACTCAAATAACCCATAAAATAAATAAACGTTACTAACTTTACGTCATCGATTTTAATAATAAAAAGTAATTAATCGTCATAAATCCTATTTGCTATTAACCCCATCGATGGATCGTGGTTCAATGTAACATGAAATCGAGAATGAGTCATCTCTCTACCTAATACACCACGTACATTTCCCTCCATCGAAAGATAAAAAGCTTTTAAGCGATTGAGAGATAAACTACATCTCTTCGTGATCAATTTTCTTCAAGATCAAATTCTTCATCATGAATACAGGTGATGCTAACTTTATTATAGTATACGTAAAAATGCATGAATTTAAAAGATCTTGGCTATTATGTATTTTATTTTTGAAATTTGTGTCATAAATTTCAAACATGAATTTCTTACACTTACAACCTTCAGAGAGTCTGCTCTACCAACAGGTCACGGAACACACATGAAATGAATTATGTCTATATAATTTGATATATTTATAAATCTAATATCTAAAATTTGATATTTACATGCATATAACTTAAATATTTAATATCACATAAAAACATCAAAGATGATAGCAGTGATAGTAAAATACGTCTTTTTATGGATGGGTCTACCAAACCTTTACAATTCCTTATCTTGCATCACCAAAGATGTTAACATGTGAAGTGTTGGCATATACTCCTTATTTGTTAGAGATTCACTTCTCTGCGGTTGAAGGGGCTAACTCCTTTACAATCCCAACTAAAATTTAGATTTAACTTGTACTGGAGGACAATTTGGTTTTTTGCCACTCCTGAAAAATCATTTTGCTCTTCTTTGCTATAGCCCTTCCTAGATTTAGGGCCGTCAAAACGGCTCGTTGTTCGCGAACGCACTCGTGTTCGGCTCGTTAAGAAGCTCGTGTTTAGCTCGTTTGCTAAGTTAACAAGGCTTAACGAGCCGAACACGAACAAAGATTTATTCGTTCGTGTTCGGCTCATTTGACTCGAAATACTATCCCTCAATTATATATATATATATATATATATATATATATATATATATATATATATATTAGTTAAAGGAGACTCGCTCCCTACGCGTTTCATAAAAGGAAAAAAGTACAAACCGGAAAGAGCTCCTATCTAAACACTACACATACAACGCACACAAAAATAGGAATCCAGACTCTCTTTCCAAAAAAAAAAATAGAAAATACAACTCACACACAGTGACCCAACAAAAGGACAATCAACAATACAAACAATCGTACAATAATAAACTTACTAACCCATAAGAATAATATAAGAAATGAGAGGAGAATTCGATCTCGACTCCGTACTTAAGAATCCAATGCGCTACTTTATTACCATCTCTTTTAACACGCTTCCAGTACAATCGTTAAGCTCTTACTATCCAAAGAATTCTCTTCATAATCAAATTAAGAGATCCAATGATACTCAACCCGCATAAGACAATACTTCCACAAAATTAAAGAGTCAGCTTCAACAATAAGAATTTCCAACCATGCTTAAGAGCTACATACAAACCAAAGACTATAGCCTCAGCCTCGGCAACAAGAGGAGAAATAGGGATAGAGCTAGAAGCAAACCATCAAATAGGAAGGTCTAAAACATCCCTAAAGATGCTCCCGATACTAGCATTATTAGGCTGCCAGCATCCATCACAATTAAGCTTAATAAAAGGAAGAATAGGCTTAGACCAATACACCTTTTCAGAAAATCTGGGATGACTATTAAGAGGAATGTTAAAAGAGCGCAAAATGCCAGCCAACTTGCTGGAAACTTTATTGGAATAATTGAGCCACTGTAACCCTTTCATCAAATAACAGAAAATAAGACAAGTAGTATGACTCACATTATAAGCAGTATTATAAAACTTGGCCTCATTTCTAGCAATCCAAATGAACCATAAGACCACCGCAGGCACAACAATGAAAAAATCCTTACCCATAGACTTCCAGATATTGAAAATATCTGGAATAGCAGTAAAACCGAGAGAATGAAATGAAATATTAAGCTTATTAAAAACCTGATGCCAAATAGCATTAGAAAATAAGCATTTAGTGAAAATATGATCCAAAGTATATATATATATATATATATATATATATATATATATATATATATATATGTATGTATGTATGTATGTATGTATGTATGTATGTATGTATGTATGTAAAGATACATACATATTATATATCTATATCTATGTATCTACACACATATATCTACATACATACATATATCTATATATATTTCTATCGATACGTATATATATAGATACATACGTACATACATAAATACATACGTGCATATATATATATATATATATATATATATATATATATATATATATATATATATATATATGTATATGTGTATATATATATATATATATATATATATGTATATGTGTATATATATATATATATATATGTATATGTGTATATATATATATGTATATGTATATATATATAGATGTACATCTATACATACATACATATACATCTATACATACATACATACATACATATACATATATATATACATACATATATATATATATATATATATATATATATATATATATATATATATATATATATATAATGAGTAGTATTTTTAAAAAATTTAAAAGATTTATAATCAATTAAAATTATTAATTAAGTAAATATAATAAAAAATATTAAATTAGATTCAAATGATGTTTTAATATAAATTATAATTCTTAAAAATCGCCTCAACTCTTAACTTCTACTGGCTATACGATTAGTGATTGTCAAAAACTCTTTGTTCGTGAACATGCGTGTTCGTCTCGTTAAACAAACGAGCCGAACACGAACACACTTTTTGGGCTCGAAATATAAACAAGCCGAACACGAGCTGAGCCTTGGCTCTATCGTGTTTGGCTCGTTTACATCCCTACCTACATTGAGTCTATAGGGACAGTTTGCCTCTCACAAAACAAAAGGCTAAGGTCCCGGGCGTAGTCCCCCTTTCACCTCTTAATAACTCTGGATCTACTCCCAAAATTTGATGAGCTCCAATAAATAATCATAGGAAATAATCCTTGAGTGACTCCCCCTCGCTTAGATGAATCCCAATGAAATGAGTAATGATCATTCAATTTACAATAAATTGCTCTACAACAAATTAGTGAGCTCATATACGGTATAAGTTCTTCCTCTTGAAAGCAAGTAAAACAAAGTGCGTGCTCATCGGGAGTTTAACGTCTTTATCCGGGATTGATTTAACTTAGATTAGATCAATTTTGTTATCATTGGGGGTAAATTTACTTAAAATACTGAAAGTCTTTCCGGTCGACCTCAGCGGCGGTGTGCAGAGTTGCCGGCGAGCCGTTGGTGTTCGAGGAGGTGGTGGTGGCTCCCCCAAAGGCCTTTGAAATCCGCATCAAGATCAACTGCACCTCCCTCTGCCACTCCGACCTTTAGGTCTCGTGCTTACCTGTGTTCATTCCAGCCATTTTGGGTCATGAAGCCGTCAGGTAAGTTTCCTACTGCGCTCAAGGTGTTTGAGTTTTTGGAGAAATTATTGCATCGACAGCTATGACGCAGCTTTAGGACTCGAATAAAAGCTCGTCATATATACAAGCATACCCCAATTTTATATATAAGTGAAGTTGTATGTACACATGACAGATTCTGATTAGAATTCTAATGTAAAACTGCCTCGGAACTCCTGATACAATAATTTTCCGAGTTTTTTTCCTTAGTGATGATTGCCTCCATTAGAGTTTTAGGGGGTTTAAATTTTATTTTTTTTAATAAATTTTTTGTTTTAATACTTTGATTAGTATTTGAGATTTAATTTAATTTCATATTTATAGGATTAAATGACTTTTTTGGCTTATTATGAATTTTAATTTAATTAAATTCATTTTAAATATATTAATGGCTCTGTATTTTCCTTTCGATGCCTGTAGGGTTGTGGAGAGCGTGGGAGAAGAAGTGGACGAGGTCGTGGAGGGGGACAGGGTGATTCCCATGTACCAGCCGAACTGCAGCGAGTGCGGCGTTTGCCGGTCGAACATGAGCAATATCTGCACAGGTGTTCAGGCGAGGTTCATCGGAATGCCACGGGACGGCGTCAGCAGGATCACCGACGGCGACAGCGCCACCCTTCATAATATATTCGGCATCGCGAGCTTCTCGGAATATACCGTCGTCGACGTTGCCTGCATAGTGAAGGTGCATAGTGAAGGTGGAGCCGGGGATGCCGTCGGATCGAGCCTGCCTACTCAGCTGTGGCGTCTCCACCGATATGTTTGTAAATTAATGATTTAGTTCTGCAAAAATCGCCAGCTTTTTTTATTTTAAATATTACAATAGTTTGACATTTGCAGATATATCACCAAAATTTCAATTATATAAATTGGATGGTATATTTGTAAAAGCCGCTTCTATTTTCTATGTTTTGAATGTTTGGTTTTCTAATATGAGGAAAAGAAGGGTTAAAAATAATTATATGGGCTGTTTTTGAAGCTTTTAGTTCCATTATGGTATGAGTTTCATTTAGCTTAATTATTTGTTAGACTCATTCAAAATTAGATTGAACATATTTTGAGAGATTTGTTATTAATTATCCCTGTTGTGTGTTAGATGATTTGTGGCGGTAGAGTTACAATTTAACGTCTGAGTCTTGCACGAAGATAGTGGTGACAATGCAGTGGGTGTGTGATAGTAGTGATAGTTTTATTCGTCTCAACGTGTACAAATGTACTTCGGTTTTCAAGGTTTACGTAAAAGTACAAGAATCTCATTTTTTTGATTTCTTCATTTGACCTTCACTGGATGCAAAAGAAAATATCATTGAAAAATAAAGTAGAAGCTTGGAGTCTCAAACTTCTAAATTATGTTTTAGAAAAACAAGTATTAGAGCAGAAGTTCGTGTGTTGCATTTCTTACCCTTTTAAGAATTGTATACTTACAAATTCAGAGCTTCGTTTTTCACAAACAACGTTAAACATTCATGTGTTGAATGATTCGAGACGGTATAGTGATAATTTAGTATTTTAACGTTTCACAAAGATCCATTAAAGAAATAAGTTAAAAAAAAAAGTTGTAGGAAGAGACAACAAAATTTTAAAGGAAAAACCCTAAAAGAGAAAAACTACGAACTCAATCCTTTTCAAAGTAATCAGCTAAGTAATTCTAAGTACGTACGTTCACCATTCTCGAGAATTAGATAAAATAAAATTATAAAGATAATAAACATAGATGTGCAACAATGGATTAGCTATAATAATCACAATTGAGTAACGGGAAACATAGTTCTTGGTTATAATATTAATAATTGGTTGCAAATGTCATGGTTGGTTGCTGCAAAGGCAGTAATGATAATAAAGACAATAGTTAGTTGTTATAATGGTTACAAGCAATGGTCGTCGACGATCAGTAACATGTGGTGACGAAGAAGCAGATGATCGATCAGGTACGACAATTACGAAGGCTCGTGATTACTCACCAAGTTCTCTGTAGGACATGCTCTAGAATTTCACTCAATCTTCTTTTTCCTCTCTCCCCTCAAGTGAAGAGAAGGGGTTTTATTTATAGCTTTTTAGGGAGAGTCATTTTCACCATTTAATGCATAAGTTCTATAATCATATAATCAAAAGGTTGATGTTGATTCTTCTTGATCATATATCATTTTAAAGTATTTTGGTGTATCAATGATCTCGTAATCGAAGTAATCTTAAGCTTCATCAATTCATCTCGTCGGTAGCTTTGATCAAACTTTTGCTATATCAAATGTGATGTTTATTTGACAATTCAATTAAAGATCTAAAGCATTCAATCATGCATCAATGATTTGTTTTGGGCTTGATTGGATCCAAATTGAACTAATTTTCACATCAGGTCCAAGAAAGTCAGCTTGACTATAAATTTATTGAAATCGGGCCCGGATGGTCTTGAATTTCAATTTGGAAGATTACTCATTAAAAAAATGCTTTTAGATTTGTGTTTAATAAAAATATGTCGATGGTGCATCAATTCTAATGATTTTTTTTTCTCAATACACTTATTTCTCACACAATTATTATTAAAATAAAGAAAATTTAACGTATATGCCACACAAATTTTGTTTATTTATATATCTACAGCCAGAATTTTGAAAGAATAACGATACTTAAAACGAACAAAATAAATAATTATCATTTTTTCATAAAATAAGATAATATATAAATATATATATCTTTATTTTGATTATTTATTACTTTTTATAATACATAATATTACACACACACACACACACAACGAAGGAAATGTGAACAGCAATAAGTTTTTAGAATATTGCATACAAAATATAAATATAAATTATTTTATAGATTATAAATTATCAAAAATTAATATATTTAAATATTTGATAATGTTTATGGAATTTAATTTTTATTTTCTTAGGTAGGTCTAGCGCCTGAATTTATTTATTTATTTTACCCATTATGTTCCGTGTCCGATAAGATAGGTTGTTAAATTGCTGTTACAGAGTTCGGGTTCATAGGATTCGCTTTAAGATGCGAGCATTACAATGAGAAACAATTAGATTCTCACGAAACACAATAAACATCTGACGGCAGAAACAAAAATCATAATTCTTACTTCTTATTAGGAGTAATTGCCAATTTGGGATCGGTCCCCTTTTGAAAGGCGTCATTATTCTAACTTTTTTTTTAGGTAAATGAGACTTAGGCTCCCTATGCATTCCATCAAAAAAGGAGAAATTACAAAATCGGGAAAGAGGTCCTATCTAACCCCACACATACAACTCACACAAAAAATAAGAATCTAAGGCTCTCTTTAAAAAAAAAACAAAAAACAAAAAATAGAATGCACACGACTCAACCACACACAAAAACATCAGCACAACTAACAATCAGACAAAGTCAAACAAAACAGATCATAAGGAAGATACTTAGAAATAATATGATTAACCAAATTTAATCAAACCTTAAGCAATTAATGCGTAGCTCAATTGTTCTGCCTTTTAACATGTCATCAAACAACGATTAATCGCTTAGCCAACACAAAAGTTTTTTTCATTTAGTAAATTTAAACTTCAATGATGCTTCTCCTCGCCAAGACAAAACTTCCAAAGAATCAAAGACCAGCCTCAATAATAAGAAATTTCTAGCTTCTTGATTAATAGCCTACTTGCAACCCAAAGACAATCGCATCGCCTTCCGCAACTTGGAAGAAATCCTGGATTGTCTGAATAACATCATGTTTAATAACATGCCAACCAGTTTTATAAAATTCCAAGGTATAGCTGGACCAACAACACGACCCCCATCCATATTGTCGATAAAAGTTTTAATTTCTGCACCGCTAGTAATAGCAGTCAGCAAGTTATTATCAAAAGCAATAACATCTCTATAAAGATTCCTATCAACATGCCCGCAATAATTGCCATCACAACTGAAAGCTTTAGAGAAATACTGAACTCCATCATTAGCAATATCCATAATATTGGTAAGCAAATTACCATTCTCACTGTTAATAGAATAAATGTAATTATTATTTCTACGAGATTTAATGCACGCATGATAGAAAGTAGTATTTCTATCACCATCCAGAAAATTCATTTTAGCGGCTTTTTGAGCATGGAAACTCTCCTCCATAGCAATAACATCGTTCAATTTCTGTTGTTCCTCTATACCAAATAAAAGGATTACCAGTAAAACCCAAATCATAAAGACCAACAGACATTAAAGAATCATTAAAATCGTCAATGATACGTAAATTTGGAGGAATGCCACCTCATTTCTCAGAGGGAGAGGAGATCATATTAAAATCTCCTCCCATAAGCCAAACTTCATCAGAAGGAGTAATAACCTTGACTAAATTCCAAAGATCATGACGAGCCTGCTTATTACAACCAGCATAAACCAAAGTAGAAAAGAAAAGTTTCATGAGCATAATGAATCCTAACATGCAAAAGCTGGCTATGATTGATAAGAATTTCAATATCCAAAAAATCTCGCCAAAGAAACCAAATCTTATTATTACAATTAACAAAAGATTTGAAAGACTCAAATCTCTTCAAATAAAAATCATTGTTAGAAGCATTAACTAACGGTTCAAGAATGCCAAAAAAGAAAAAATTGTAAGTACGAATCAAGTTTTTAAGACGATTTAAGGCATTGGCTTTAACAATGCCTCGAATATTCCAAACCATCGTGTTAATCTTCATCATTCGAAACCTTTCCTTTAAGAACTTTATTGACCTGTTTCATAACATTTTTATCCAACTCTTTTTCCTGCACCTGAGAAGGGAAATCCACATGAAATACAAAATCAGATTCTTTATTACATAAGAACTTTATTGACCTGTTTCATAACATTTTTATCCAACTCTTTTTCATACACCTGAGAAGGGAAAGCCACATGATATACAAAGTCAGATTCTTTATTACATTTGATCTTCCATTTTCTTGAAGATCTCTGTACGAGCCAATCTTCTTCAACATTAACACTAACAAGATCACCAGTCTCCCTCAAAGGAATAATGTTATCAGTATCATCAACATTAACAAAAATCCTATCAGTATCAGAAGCAAAACCCATAAAAATAATGGCATTATCAGTAACATTTGAAGGAGAAACTTGTTTCCCAATCGAATGAGGAATTAAAATCAATTGCTTATCAAGATTCATAGTATCATCCCCTTCCATAGAAATTGTGGCTTCCAGATTAGCAGTATCAATTGAACTATGATTAATAATAGGTCCAGTAAAAGCATTAACAGAAACATTCTCAACAATCATAGAAATAGTATTAGTATGAGGAACATTTTCAACTAAAGGATTCTGAACTAGAAGAGGTGAAACAAGTAAAGAATTGCCCCCCACAGCCTTATCATCTTTATGGTTCGAAGGAACAGGGGCCAAATCAGAAACCACATGAATATTATCTTCATTTAGAGTATTTATTGGTTTGTTCTTTCTCAATTCCGGATGAGTTATGAAACAGTTAGAGAATAAATGCCCAAAAATTTTGCAATGACTGCAGTAATGAGGCACAAATTCGAGTTCCACCTTTTGCCAATAACCATCATTGGCACTTCCCAGCCAAATAGAATCACAAAAACTAGCAGTAACGTCTCTTTCAACTAAAACACATGCTAAAGAGGCCCCAGATAATGTACTAGTCGCAGCATCCATTTTCAACAGTTTCCAATAAACAAACCCCAAAAAATACAGAACTTTCAGATTGCAGTATTGTAATTTTAGCCCAGGAAAACAAATCCAAACCGACACGACAGGAGGTTTTTCCGAAGGGCTAAAATTCGGTGTCCATTTGAGAAGTTTTAAATAACATTTCTCAATACTAAGGACTTTTTTAGCAAAAAGAGAAGTATAGTCTACTTCTAATTGATGTTTGATCATCAAATTACGATTATCAATAAGACCTAATTTCCACCCTCCAACCAGGTGTAAATCAGAAAAAAAATTCCGGATAATTTCCATCCGAGGATGAGCATAAGAAAACTTGCCAACCAACGTTTACTTCAAAGGTTCAATAAGGACAGAGGTGTCCTCATCAGAAAACAGAAAACCAAGTTTACTTTTTTTCCTCTTAGCCTTCTTGAGAAGACTATCAGTACCATTCTCCGTTAGGAGATCGTGAAAACTCGAGGGAAACAGAACCTCCCCCTCAGTAAATGACTTACCGGACGCCACATCGTGGTAAGAAGAAAGATTCGCCACCATCGTGAGGATTGGATAGAGAGAAGCGTACTATCATTGTTCTAATTTATAATACCTTGTGAGTGATATAAATATTGATGCTAATGTTTAGGTGTTAGATATGTATCCCTATATTATATTGATATAATGCATAAAGTTTGCACAATTACTACATTTATGTCGATTTAAGCATTATCGATTCGAGAAACTAAAAGAAAATCGGACAATTTGTTGCAAATGTGTAGGTCGGGGGTGGCATGGAAAGAAGCCAATGTGAAGGCGGGCTCTACAGTCGTTATCTTTAGCCTCGGTGCTGTTGGTTTGGCAGTAATTTTCTATTGTCCTGCTCTTTTTATTTTTTCTAAATATGAATTATATTTATAAAAAATACATATATATATATATATATATATATATATATATATATATATATATATATATTTATTTATTTATTTATTTATTTATTTATTTATTTATGATTTCTCTTTGGATTCCTCAAGGTTTCAGAAGGAGCGAGGTTACGTGGGGCTGCCAAAATCATTGATGTGGATTTGAATCCAAACAAATTTGAAATCGGTAAATATGCTCAGAATTCTTTCAAATTTGAAAAGGGAGAGGGAGAGAGAGAGAGAGACTAATTTTGTTTAACTTTAGTAATTTTTTACTATTTTTCTGAAAAATTTTATTGGGGCATTTACATTCATACCACAAAATTATTATGTATTTACAGATCTAACACCTAATCTTTTATTACATGACCCTGAAAGCTTTGACATCACATAAAAGATATCACTTGCTATTTAAAATTGAAAAATACATTTTCTTACACCATTGTTATAAATATGGATGTGGAAAGTTAGGTGTTAGATATGCAAATACATAAAATTAGAAGGTATGGATGTAATTTTTTTATTTGTTGTTTTGCGCAGGAAAGAAGTTTGGGATTACAGATTTTGTTAACCCAAAGGAGATTGGAGAGAAAGCTGTGAACGAGGTACAATCAAAAAGCTCCTTATAAATATTGTAATTGCAAATAGGCCCAATTTTATTGTGATTATTATTATTATTATTATTTTCTTTTATTCTTTATAGGTAATCAAGGAGATGACAAATGGTGGTGCAGATTACTCCTTTGAGTGCATTGGCTTGCCATCAACTATGAGTGAAGCATTTTATAGCTCAAAAATGGTATACACAACCACTTGTTGCAAAGTTACTTAGCTAACATTATAGTTTTTATTGATTATATATCATCATTATTGATACCAACTCTTTACAATGAGCATTATGAATTCTCATCATCATCTAAACATTATTGAATCACGATCTTTTTAGTTTGTTCGTTGTGTTTCTCTCGTTCGTTATAAAAATGTTGGAGAGAGTGGCAGTTTAAATCACCACAAAGCGGTTTCAACCTACACATTTACGCATTTTATAAGATTAAATCGTCACATTTTTCCAAATGTGTGAGAAAATAGCGAGTTTGGCAACACCTAAATTTCATAATACAACAATATAAAATAATGTTGTACATGAAGTCCGCATGCGTACGGATTATGTACTTAATATTCTCTCTCTGCTCAATGTGGCATATATGCTATGCATATCATTAATATTTGTTGCTTTTGGTATGCAGGGTGGGGGGAAGACCATAATTCTTGGGGCAAGTTTGGAGGGGTCATCACTTTGCATAAATTCCCTAGATATTTTATATGGAAAGACTATTATGGGATCAATACTGGGTGGAACCAAAGTGAAGGTTGATATTCCAATATTTATCAAAAAATATCTCAATAAGGTGATCTCTCCTCTCATTAACGTAGTATTAATCATCTTTATTTTCATATATATATATATATATGTATATATATTTTAAAAAGGAATGACTAGAGGCTATACGAGCCTCCAACACCCCTAATGAGTTTAACAATTCGAATACCACCTCTTTAAAGCCTAATCGTGTCAGTGGAGATTCAAACCCCCACCTGAAGGTGTTTATATATATATATATATATATATATATATATATATATATATATATATATATATATATATATATATATATATATATATTTATTAATGCAGGAGCTTCAGCTGGATGAATTCATAACGCATGAAGTTGGGTTTGATGAAATAAATAAAGCCTTAGATCTTCTCATTAAAGGAGAGAGCATCAGATGCATAATATGGATGGATAAATTAGCCTATTAATTCGAGGGAATTTGGATGAAATAAAAAAATACTTCTTATGAAATAATATGAATTATCAATTTATTTTTGCTTTAATGCCTCGAGCCAGCACTTGAATATGTGTAATAAGAGAATTTATTGGTAAAAATAATTTTATTTCTCTTTGAGATCCAATTATTTGTTTTTAATTTGTGGATGTATATCTGAGTAAAAGCCAACAATCATGTGAGGAGTGCAAGCTTTAGTGCTAGAAGTATGTGAAAACTAGTTATAGGAATCCTTTTTCTATTAAGTACACACACACATACACACGAAAACACGAGCAACATATGTTGATTGCCAAGCTGATTTGTTGACCTCACCTGTTGAAATGTCAGTTTTCACGTATTAGCTGTCGGATTGACCAACCAATCTCTTTAGCGACTGTCCCTTGAGATCAACCTACTTGTTGAAATGTCAGTTTATACTCAAATATATTTAGAAGATTTTTAATAACAGAGAGAAATGAAGGGAAACGATGGGCTGCGCCTAAGAGTTCTAGATGTAGAATATTAATTGGCTAAAAAAGTAGAAGAGAATAATGATACAAGAAGCAAGGCAAAAAGCCTCTAGAAATCACTTCAAAACTCGTGTGAGACACAAACATAGGTCTTTAGGATTGGTGGTTTGCAGACGTGTGCCAACCCATGGCCATGGCCATTGGGCTAAGCTTAGCCATGACCCGAATTCCACCATGACACATCTTCATTGGAGGCTCTATCCACTTGGCTTACCTTCATTGATTGCTTGTGCTTGATCAGCTCCACCTCATTGATCTATGGTAAAATAGATTGCACAAATAGGAGCAGAACCCCTACACCAAATTAGGGTTTCAGGGGCATTTTGGTAATTTGGTGAGGTTTAGGGGTAAGAGGTCAAAAAATGGAATTTTGGTGGATATTAATTTAGAATGCCGATCATAATGTTACGTCTTCTTGAGCCATAGGACTAAGGTGAGTCCAATGTTGGATCCCCATGCGTTGGTCCTAGCCAAACCCTAACCTAGGGCTAAGAATTTGGGGGACCACTCACATGAGTTTCCAAAGAGTAGGGAACCAGGCTAAGGTTTTTAGTTTAGGGTTTGGATTGTGAGTGTTAGTGAGGGGTTCAAAATGTGTAAGCTTGACAAAGACCAGACCACTCTGGGCTGATCATAAGACTTGACCATCTTATGGGAACTCCTTTTGAGCTCCCTCATATTTGGCTCCCACCTACTAAGTGCTAGAAGTTAGGACCAAACATGTAGAACTCCAAGAAATGTTTAGAATTTATATGGGGTGGGTACCATTGCTAAACTTCTCGGATAGTCAATAGGAAAACCCTTTGGCTAGATTTTAAGCTTTCTAAAAAAGGAAACTAAACCTCAACAAAAATAAGATCAACAGTTTCATGTGATTTATTTTATAATGTTGGTCACATAATTATATAATAAGTTGTGGAAATGCAGAGTGAAATACCCATATAAAAGACCTTATCACATTGTCATAAGAGGTTGCACCCTTTTAATAATGATTTTGTCAGAAGGGTTTCTAATAAATAGTTTTTGGAGGACTTATCAAAAATTTTTCTTATAATTCGATTCGGCTTATGAATTTTTAGTAGGCTTCATATCACTATAAATAAAATTTTAAAAATGGTAAATATAATGAGTATTGTAAAACATCATTTTGAACCATTTAATCATTAAATTGATTATTTATATAATTTTTAATTATTACGTTATAAAAGCGTTACATTTGTAAAAAAAAAAAGAAAATAATTTAAAATCTAAATTTTATATAAAATTTAACACACAAATAAAAAGAGGGTTGCAAACGAAATAAAAATTAAGAGGAAAAAAATAATTGGGTAGTGTAAATGTAAAAAATAAAGCTCGTGTGTTTGATATGTAATTAAATAAGAAATGGGTGGCATATATGTAAATGACGCTAGTTTTTAAGATTAAAAATCAAATGTAATGTAATCAGATGATAGAAAGATACTATTGTTAGTGATGGTATTTTGTATTTTTCGAATGCTTTTAAAAGTACTGATGCGTTTTTATCCCTTGTGGATAGATCCGTTTATTGTGATCGTCCTTATATCAATCACAATTTGCTTACTTCTATTCCTAGCTGTGCTAAGATTAAACAGACTATTGATCAGATGGATATTGTAAGGCGGCAGGTCCGGATGGATTTACTGTTGAATTTTATAAAAATGGTTGGGAGGTTATTTCTAAAGATGTTACTTGCTTGATTCAAGTTTTTTTCAGAGACAATAATCTTCCTCTATTCTTTAAGACTTCTAATATTGTAATATTGCCTAAAAAAGCAGGATGCTTCTTCTTGGGATGGCTTTAGGCCTATTAGCCTAAATTCTGTTATCTCTAAGATCATTTCTAAGATTATGGTTAATTGGTTGCATCCTTTACTTCAGGATATTATTAGCACTAATCAATCTGTTTTTTTAAGAGGTAGAAGTATTTGTGACAATGCTTTAATTATTCCAGAATTACTTCTTGATCTTGATATTCATAGGCGTGATGGTAATATTCTTTTCAAAATGGATATTCATAAAGCCTTTGATACTATCCAGTGGAACTTTATTTTGGATATTTTAAAGGCCATTGGTTTTAATACTGTTTTTTGTCAACTCATTTATCGTATTCTTAGTGTTAATTTTTATTCCCTTATCAATAATGGTCAGAAACAAGGTTTCTTTCAAGCTTTTCGAGGGCTTAAACAAGGTGACCCTTTATCTCCTTACATTTTTATAATTTCTTTAGATTATTTTTCGAGATGTTTGAATAGATTATATCTTTCTAATCCTTCCCTCAATTATTTTTATAATGGTAATATGTCTATTAGTCATCTTTGTTTTGCTGACGATTTAATTATTTTCACTAATGCCAACAAACATTATATTAAGATGGTATGGGAGTTGTTGTTACATTTCCAGGATTCTTCTAGCTTAGTTTTTAATAATTCCAAATGTTTTTTCTATTGTGCTAAACGAGTCCCTTTGTTAAAGCGGCATTGGATTGCTAACTATACTAATTGTAACCGTGCCACTCTTCCCTTAAAGTATTTGGGTTTTACCTTATCAAAAGTGAAAGCCCATAGTAATGTTTTTCTAGATTTGTATGATAAAATTAAGAAAAAAAATATTTTCTTGAGAACATCGTTTTATTTCTTTTGGTGGCAGGATTACTGTTCTTAAGTCTATCCTTACTTCCATGCCCCTTTATTCCTTACAGCTTATGAAGATGCCTGGGTTTATTATTACGAGATTTGAATCTCTTTTTAATAAATTTCTTTGAGATGGTACTTCCAATTCTAAGATTCATTGGAGGAGTTGGGACAAACTTTGTAAGCCAACTGAATTAGGTGGTTTAGGCTTTCGAAGTTTGGCTTATTCCATTAAAATTAACTTTATGAAGACATGGTATCGTTTTCGCAAGAAGGATTCTATTTGGACCTCATTTATGCATTCTAGATATTGTGGGGATAATCATCCTCTTTTTGTTTCCCTTAAGAGAACTGACTCCTTTATTTGGAAAGAGATTTTGGCTGTTTCTAGGAATACTGAATTTCTTTTAACCTGGGATATTGGTAAAGGTAATGTTTCTTTTTGGTATGATGATTAGCTAGGTTGTGGTTCTTTGGCTGATAATTTTGGTGGTCCTGAAAAGAAAACCTTACATATTAAGGATTTTTGGTTTGAGAACCGTTGGGTTCTGAATAAGCTTCAACTTTATGTTCCCTTTATTGATGCTCATTTTATTTCTAATATTCCTATTAATACTGCTAAGAGTTACTCGGTTAAGCTTAAAGGTATGTAGGGTGCATCTGCTGCTAAGATTATTGTTGCCTCTTTTTCTTACTCTGTTGGTTTCAATTTAAGCTGGTTGTGGAATCGATGGTTGAAGCCTTCTATTTCTTTTTTTGCTTGGAGAGTTTTGAATAATATTATTCCTACTGACAATCTTCTTAAGCTTAAAGGATCGTGTTTTCCTTCGTTTTGTACTCATTGTCTTCAAGACAGTGAGTCTATTAACCATCTGTTTCTTCATTGTTCTTTTGCTCAAACTCTTTGGACTAGATGTCTTGATATTCTTAATATCAAGACTGCTACTGCTCTTGTTAGTTATACTAATCTTTTGGATTTTATTAATGATTGGAGGAAATTAGGACATTCCTTTTTTGCCTCCATACCTGTTATATTTTTTAAGTTCATTTGGGTCTCTCGTAATGTGACTCGGTTTAATGGTACTAATCCTACTGTTAATTCTACTGTTAAGTTTATATGTGGCTACATTTTTAAAGGGCTTTCTATTTTAACTTCTACTGGGAAGTTACACTGGAGAGTGAGCCGATTAATGAATTCTTTAGGATTTCCTTGTTATAAATCTAGCAATGTTTCGTTACCTGTTCAGTGGATTAAACTGCAAGCCCCTTTTATTAAGTGTCTGTTTGGGGCAACTTATTGAACTGCGGCGGCGTTTTCAAAAACGCCGCCGTAGTGTTTGAAAAAAACTTTGGGTCAAGCTTATTCTTACCGCTAATAATCGCTTAGCGATTTTTCTGAAGAGGAGGAGAAGCGGAGCGCACCCCGCGTCCAGCTTAGTACTATCGCATTTAGGATAGAAATCCCGATCTCACCCTCAACTGATCGCAGTCGCCCTCCCTCATTCCCAGGCCGCACGAGGCCCGATCTCCAAGCTAAGACGAAGCTCCCGCTGTTGAAGCTCTCCTCCAGGTCGAAGCTCGCCGTCAGACTCCCATCGGCTTCGCAAGATCTCAGGGCGGAAGTTTTGTCTCCCTTCTTGCTTCTTAGCTCCGTTCGTATGGGATTCCGAGGAATTGTCGCATCTTTGTAGCCGGAGCAGGACAGTTCCGGTGGTGGATATCGTCGGACATGGAGGAGAGGGATATTTGGAGGTGCCTTCGCCGGCAGGAAATCATGTGAAGGGATTAGGGCCCAGGGTAAGAGAAATTATTTTAATTAATTTATTTATTTATTTGAAAATTTTACATTCATACCTCTCAATTCCTTTGTATTTACATATCTATACCTAAATTTTAATTTTTACATGAATATCAATTGATTTTATAAGGATTGCTTTGTTATTTTTTCCTCATTGGTAATGTGTATGGTAATGGATTTCGTTCTTTATTACTATTTTTTTGTTGTCTTTTGGAATGAGAATTATAATTTGGCACATATTTGATTGCACATAATAATGATCAAATTTATACGGAGATGCATAGAAGTTACTGAATAGAGAGCAACAATATAAATTTGTTATATTTTTAAATAACATTAGCAAATTTCTATATTTTTAAATGACATTAGCAAATATATATATTACTTTCTGTCATTTTAATTTAGGGTAATAATTTCTAACTTGAGTATATTGATTTCTCACAATAAAAATCAGTTTTATCAAATTATCTATTCGTAATGTTTTGTTGCAAATAAATTGTTCTAAATAAGCTCTTCATATAAGCTGTTTTCAAACCGCAGAAACCAAACAGTTCAACAGCTTATTCATTTTAGGGGCATAAGAGTCATTTTTCCATAAACAGCTGCTAATCAGTTGTTTTCCAAACTCTCAAACCAAACAGACAGACAGCTTATTCGAATCACTGCATTATCGCAGATTATCGTAATAGCGAACTTATCCGAATAAAGTTCGAATAAGCTGCAGCTGCCCCAAACAGACTCTAAGATCAATGTGGATGGCTGTTGGAATGACATGGATGCTTGTGTAAGGGGTGTGTTTCGTGATTTTATGGGTTCCATTCTTTATTGGTTTGCTTCTCCTTCTCTTCCCATTTCACCTCGTGTTGCTGAGGCTGATGCGATGGTTTTTGGTCTCGAGATTGCTGCTCTTAAGGGATGGAAATTTATTATAATGGAGACTGATTCTCTTTTGTTGTGGAGGTATTGTTCTTTGCAGGAAACACATCATTGGAGTATCAACATACATATGAAGAGGATTTTGGACCTGTCAAAGCATTTGGTGATCAAGTGGAGTCATACGAGACGTGAGGGTAATCAGGTTGCCCAAGGGATTGCTAAGTTATGTCTGTTTTTTGAGTTTGCTCGGGTTTCATCTTTCGTTCTTGTTCATTTATTTCTTTTTTCTTCTTTGGACCTTTAAGTTTGTTGTGTTTTGTCGAGTCGGGTCGTGTGAGTTGTTTTTTTTTTTCAGAAAGAGGACCTTAGTTTCTTTCTTTCTTTCTTTTTTGCATGAGTTGTATGAGTGTGTTTGATAGGACGTCTTTCCCGGGCTTATTTTTTCTTTTTTTTGATGGAACGCGTAGGGAGCCTCAGTATTCTTTAACTAAAATAAAAATAAAAAATAAAAAAATGATAGAAAGATGATCCAAATACTATCATAACCCTGCCTTGACCAAAAAAATCCCATAACATAATTCCAAGCAATTTCTTTCGGAGTCATTCTGTAAGGGGACTTGAAAATTGCAAACATCTCTGGCTACACATCAATTCCAAACACAACTTCTCATTATGGTGGTAGCCATGGCAATTCTCCAGGAAACATATCAAAAAATTATACAACCGAGATGTTTTTTAATTCTTGTACATCTTTATTCAGCATTTTTAATTTGGTCAGAAATACCAGCTCGCCACTTCGCAAATATTTTTCAACTTTCACTGCAGTAATCAAGGAATATTGTGAAATTTGATCACATAAAATATGAAATGACTTTTCACTAGACAAATTGTGTTTCACTTGCTTTTTCAAGCATTCAATTGTAGCAAAATGCTTTACCAACCAGTAAATCCCCAATATGACATTGAAAGTCAGAAGTGATATGATAGTTCATCCTGCTTGCAGCTTCTTATCATGAATATTAAAATACACTATACTTTTCTTATTTGCATATAAAAAATATCGAAGACATGACAACATATAAGATATTGAGTAAAATATATATAATATCAACATATAAACTAGCAGCAAATTTATCAGAAATGAAAAAATGAGATGCACCATAATCAAATAAAATAATGTCATTCTGATCTTGAATCGGAAGCGTACATGTAACAACTTCTTCAAATTCTTTAGCTTATTGAGGGGTTATTACAAAAACTTTGACCTTCACTGGTTGATCATTTCTACACTCCGAAGTTTCACCCTTTAAATGAGTTGAAGGCTTTCCCAAAAACATAATTTTGACAGACTGATTGCTTTAAAAAAAATTTTTGGGCTGTCACTATCCTTGAAATGTTGGCGTTCTACCATCTCTTTTCTTTTCCTGCAGACAATTCAACTGTCCACATTTATAGCACTTGTAATGATCAAATACCAACCAAAATGTCTTTTTCAACATTTTTCACATATTAGTTTTTCTAACTATGGTTGCTTCTGTTTAACTTCCGATTTAATTTACTTGCATTGGAATTATTCTACTTCATCAAAATCTTTTCTCTTATTTGTCTTAGGTTGTTGCCTCTAACTAGAGAAGTTCAACTCATTTTCTATTCATTTGACTATTTCAAATAACAAGTCACTAATTTCAAATGATGCCAACGCCAACCTCAACTGATCTATGAGGCAGAACAGAAATTAAAAAATTAAAAAAAAATGATAGAAAGATGATCCAATCAGACGAAAATTTTAAATTCGATAATATTAAAATAATATTTTAATAAAATAATACTGATTTTAAAATAAAATAAAAACGACAAAATTGTCTTTTCAGAATATTGATTTTGACTTATCAGAATTTTAGAAAATCGATTTTAAACGATTTATTATTTTTTTTCTCAATTCTGGCAGCAAATTATTATTATTATTATTATTATTATTATTATTATTATTATTATTATTATTAGTGTTAATTCATCATCATTATTATTATTATTATTATTATTATTATTATTATTATTATTATTATTTTATTATCATTATTGTTACTATTTGAATATTATTGTTATTATATCTGTAGTATTATTTTTAATTTTTTAAAATCATCCTAATTAAGGGTTTGTTTGGGAGTAGCGGTGCGGTGGTGGTGCAATACCGCACCACAATATTACCCGTTTGATTAAATTGTATTTTTACAGTTTTTTAAAAAAATTATCGTTGAAATCATCGGTCTGATTATGTATTGTGGTAACTTTTCAGCAGTTATGATTAAAAAAAAAATACAGCTTTTCGCAATAACATATAATATAACAATACTTATTAAAAAAAATGTAAATAAACAACAAAATTGACTTTCCAAAGTCGATTTTGCATTTTTTTTATTCCGACGCTTTGAAGAAAATTAAAGTGTACATAATTAATAATAAATATGTTAATATCCCTTCTCATAATACGATGAACATAGGAAAGAAAATTGAAGGCGGATTTTAAATATGTCAACAATAAATAATTAAATTACACACAAGTCTTTAATTAATTTCCTCAATTACATTTTCTTCTTTTTATATTGATAAACTATCTATCTTGTAATTAAAAAAAAATTATGCCAATGGCTTTAAATTTTGTTTTTTTTCTTAAATCGTGATATATATATATATATATATATATATATATATATATATATATATATATATATATATGTTTTTAAAAAGATTGATCGACGGGCGGAACCGCCAATCAACCCCATTGCGCTAACTACCGCCAGGTCTGGGAGTCGACGCAGTGTGCAAAGAATTCGAGTACTTACAACTAACTACCTTGAGGTGACGCAACTACACCAGCTGAGAATCGAACCCGAGACCTGAGGGTACTTACAACCTTCAGAGAGTCTGCTTTACCAACTGGTCACGGAACACGCATGAAATGAATTATGTCTGTATAATTTGATATATTTATGAATCTAATATCTAAAATTTGATATTTACATGCATATCACTTAAATATTTAATATCACAAAAAAACATCAAAGATGATAGCAGTGTCAGTGAAATATGTCTTTTTATGCATGGGTCTACCAAACCTTTACAATTCCTTAGCTTGCAGCGCCAAAGATGTTAACATGTGAAGTGTTGAGCGGCATATACTCCTTATTTGTTAGAGATTCACTTCTCTGCAGTTGAAGGGGCTAACTCCTTCACAATTCCTACTAAAATTTAGATTTAACTTATACTGGAGGACAATTTGATTTCTTGCCCCTTCTGAAAAATCATTTTGCTCTTCTTTGCTATAGCCCTTCATGCATTGGGTCTATAGGGACAGTTTGCCCTCTCACAAAAAAAAAAGACTGAGGTCCCGGGCGTAGTCCCCCTTACACCTCTTAATAACTCTGGATCTACTCCCAAAATTTGATGAGCTCCAATAAATAATCATAGGAAATAATCATTGAGTGACTCCCCCTCGCTTAGATGAATCCCAATGAAATGAGTAATGATCATTCAATTTACAATAAATTGCTCTACAGCAAGTCAGTGAGCTCATCTACGGTATAAGTTCTTCCTCTTGAAAGTAAGTAAAACAAAGTGCGTGCTCATCGGGAGTTTAACGTCTTTATCCGGGAGGGATTGATTTAACTCAGATTAGATCAATTTTGTTATCATTGGGGTCATTTCGCTGTGCCGCTCAATTTGACAATAAATTTACTGAAATTGGAGCACTTTCATGATATATAGTTTGAGAATAAACATTTCATATTAAAAAAGACTTAAAAAACGTGCTAAATATCTTGAAATCCGTGCCCAATAATTAAATTTATGAATTAGACATCCATCATAAAAAAAGATTTTCATATTCAAGAATTGATCGGAATAGGTGACAAAAGTTGTGAGTCTAAGAGAAAAAAAATTTTACCTTCAGCAATGTCAAAAGACATGTAATAAATTGAAAAAACATAACTTGATTAAAAAAGTACAAATTAAATTATTCTAACTCAACTTTTCTTCACCCTTATTAAAATTTTATTTAATAAGAAATCTTTCTATAGCATGCCAAAAAGGACAAGACCTATCTCTATAAAAAAATGAAATATTAGCCATTGCTAACGCAGGCTGCAAGAGGAAGAAGATGGAGAAAACCCTAAAGCCCATCAGATGCCGAGGTAAACTCGTTGTTCATTTCTTCTACTGTTATATATTTTACTTACAATACTGAAAGTCTTTCCGGTCGGCCTCAGCGGCGGTGTGCAGAGTTGCCGGCGAGCCATTGGTGTTCGAGGAGGTGGTGGTGGTTCCACCAAAGGCCTTTGAAATCCGAATCAAGATCATCTGCACCTCCCTCTGCCACTCCGACCTTTCGGTCTCGCGCTTACCTGTGTTCATTCCGGCCATTTTGGGTCATGAAGCCGTCGGGTAAGTTTCCTACTGCGCTTAAGGTGTTTGAGTTTTTGGAGAAATTATTTCATCAAGAGTTATGATGCAGTTTAGGACTTCAATCAAAAGCTTTCATATATACAAACATACCCCAATTTTATATATAAGTGAAGCTGTATGTACACATGACAAATTCTGATTAGAATTCTGACGTAAAACTGCCTCAGGACTCCTGATACAATAATTTCTAGAGTTTTTTTTCTCGGTGATGATTACCTCCATTAGAGTCTTAGGGATTTTAAATTTTATTGTTTTTAATAAATTTTTTGTTTTAATACTTTGATTAGTATTTGAGATTTAATTTAATTTCATATTTATAGGATTAAATGACTTTTTTTGCTTATTATGAATTTTAACTTAATTATATTCATTTTAAATATATTAATCGCTCTGTATTTTCCTTTCGATGCCTGTAGGGTTGTGGAGAGCGTGGGAGAAGGAGTGGAGGAGGTCGTGGAGGGGGATAGGGTGATTCCCATGTACCAGCCGAACTGTGGTGAGTGCGGCGTTTGCCGATCGAACGTGAGCAATATTTGCACAGGTGTTCAGGCGAGGTTCGTCGGAATGCCGCGGGACGGCGTCAGCAGGATCACCGACGGCGACGGAGCCACCCTTCATAATATATTCGGCATCGCGAGCTTCTCGAAATATACCGTCGTCGACGTTGCCTGCATAGTGAAGGTGGAGCCGGGGATGTCGTCGGATCGAGCCTGCCTGCTCAGTTGTGGCGTCTCCACCGGTATGTTTGTAAATTAATGATTTAATTCTGCAAAAGTTGCCGGCTTTTTTTATTTTAAATATTACAATAGTTTGACATTTGCAGATTTATCACCAAAATTTCAATTATATGAATTGGATGGTATATTTGTAAAAGCCGCTTCTATTTTCTATGTTTTGAATGTTTGGTGTTCTAATATGAGGAAAAGAAGGGTTAAAAATTATTATATGGGCGGTTTTTGAAGCTCTTAGTTCCATTATGGTATGAGTTTCATTTAGCTTAATTCTTTGTTAGACTCATTCAAAATTAGATTGAATATATTTTGAGAGAATTGTTGTTAATTATTCCTGTTGTGTGTTAGAAGATTTGTGGCGGTAGAGTTATAATTTAACGTCTGAGTCTTGCACGAAGATGGTGGTGACAATGCAGTGGGTGTCCGACAGTGGTGATATTTTTATTTGTCTCAACGTGTATGCATGTACTTCGGTTGTTGAGGTTCATGTAAAAGTACGAGAATATCATTTTTTTTATTTCTTCATTCGACCTTCACAAGGTGCAAAAGAGAATATCATTGAAAAATGAAGTAGAGGCTTGGAGTCCCAAACTTCCAAATTGTGTTTTCGAAAAACGAGTATTAGAGCAAAAGTTCGTGTATTGCATTTCTTACCCTTTTAAGAATTGTATTCTTATATATTCAGGGCTTCGTTTTTCACAAACAACGTTAAACAGTTATGTGTTGAATGATTTGAGACTGTATAATGATAATTTAATATTTTAACTTCTCACAAAGATTCATTAAAGAAATAAATTAAAAAAAAGTTGTAAGAAGAGACATCAAAATTTTATGGGAAAAACTACAAACACAAACCTTTTCAAGTAATCAACTAAGTAATTCTTAACATATATTAAAAATAGGGGCCATGAGGTTTCTTGGAGTGATTCTTGAGGCGCTTTTTTCCTTTTGCTAGGGTTCCTTTTGCTCTGAGTTTGCTGCTAGATTTTCTCAATCTGGTTCCTTCTCTGGTTGCTATAGCGCCTTCCTACAAGGAGGCGGTCGCGAGCTCGACTAATAATGGCGGTAACTTTATTTTCCCGTCGGACTTCCTTGATGGCATGCGTGAGTGGGATGATAATGGTTTACTTAAACGTGCTTCTAGGAAGAATGATAAACCTGCATTGATCTTTACTAAAGATGGTACTGATATTCTTTTGGAGCCTTTCGGTTTCACTTTGATTGGTAAATTTTCTTTTGGACGTCCTAGTTTTGATATTGTTAATAAATTTTTCTCTAGCCTCAATCTTGTTGGCGAATGGCATTTGGGCTTTATGGATAAGAGGAATTTGATGATTAAGCTTCAATTAGAAAAAGATTATGCTACTTTGTTTTCTAGAAAGGTGTTAGTCATTGAAAAGTTTTATATGAAGATTTTGAAATGGATCTGAATTTCAATCCATCGGAGGAATCGCCTGTTGTGCCTATTTGGATTCAGATTCCTGGTTTGAAACTTCAATTCTATGAGAAACATGTTCTTTATTCTTTGGGAAGCATTTTTGGCAGGACTTTAATGATTGATGCTATCACCACAGCTCAATCTAGGCCTGAATTTGCTCGGATTCTAGTCGATAGAGATGTTACTTTGGCTTTACCTGATTCTATTTAGTTAGAAGATGCTTATGGGGGTTATAACCAAAAGATTGAGGCTGAATTCATTCCTCATTTCTGTTCTCACCGTAAAATTTTTGGACATTTGTTTTCTAATTGCTTTCATGCTCGTCCTGATTTAAAACATGTTAATAGTAGTTCTGTTAATAATAGGAATGTGACGCCAAAGAGCTTGCATAAACATGTTAATGCCAAGAATACCACCCGTAATGTGCCTGATCAAAAGGTTTTTAATTCTCTTATGCAATTGAATAGAGTTAACAGCCCTGATAACTTGTTACATATTGATAAAGCTACGGGGGTTGAGGCCATGAATATTGATAAAAATAATTATGGTAGTATGAATGGTGTTTATTCATCTTTGACTGTCTTAAAGAATGATAATATTGGACTTGAATCTTGTGGTCCGCAACATTTGCAGGGAGAGGTTTTTGTTGCTTCTTTACCTGATCAACTCGTTGTTAATAATGAAGAGCTTTCTGCATGCCCTGGTGTTCCTGTTAGTTCTGTTAATAATAATTCTTATCTTGCTATTATTCCTAATGATTGTCAATCTGTAGATGTTTTTAATTTGGATAATCAATTAATTGTCCATTCGAGACAAGCTATGGAGGATGGTGATGTTGTTCCCCATCTTGGGGCCGAGGATGGCTGGATAGTTCAAAGGTCTTCTAAAAAGAGGAAATTTAAGGGAAACCGTGAGCTTTGCATTGGGAATACTGATGTTAATCTTTCTTTAGATTTGGAGAAGGTGATGGTAAGACCTTCTCATGATATCCTTTCTCATTCTCCTATGGTTAATTCTTTTATTAATGAATTTTAATACTTTATTTTGGAATATTAGAGGTATTGTCAAGGCTAATGCTTCTAATGGCATTAAGAATTTAATTCGGCTTTATCATCTTTCCTTTTTTGGGATTTTAGAACCTCTTGTGAATTCTAGCAATAATGATGTGTATGTTAGGAGGATTGGTAGATTTAATTTCTTAGCCAATTTGAATAATAAGATTTGGTTTTTTTTTTGAAACATTTTGCTAAGATTAATGTCATTTTTAACCATGAACAGTTGTTGCATGTCCAGGTTACTATTAATGAATTTTCTTTCTATCTTTCTTTAATTTATGCGGGGTGTACCAGGCAGGATAGGAAGGTTTTACGGAATTTATTTCATTCTATTGGTCCCTTGCATGATCTTTGGTTGGTAGGGGGGACTTCAATATGATTTCTTCTTGCATTGAGAAGGGAGGTGCTCCCCCTAACCTTCCTCTGAATAGTGATTTCAATAACCTGCTTTTAGATATTGGTGTTATTAATTTGGGTTTTGTTGGTTAACCTTTTACCTGGCACCGTGGACGTGTTTTTGAGTGGCTTGATCGGTTTGTTGCTAATGCTTCTTGGTTCAATACTTTCAGTTTTCATGAATTTCATCACCTTGCTTTCAATGCTTCTGATCATACCCCTGTTTTACTCAAGGTGAAGGAGAACACTGGTAAGACTTTTTATCATTTTAGGTTTGTTAATATGTGGCTTCTCCATTACAACTTTTTGCTATGTGTTAAAGATCATTGGAAGGCTGATTTATTACCCAATGAGGCTAATAATCCTGGCATCAGACTTTGGCTTATTCAGAAGAGCTTTGCTAAATTCCTTCGTACTTGGAATTGGCAAGTTTTTGGTAATCTTAGTAGGCTAGTTTCTGATGCTGAGGATAAGGTTAATAAATTAGAATTAGATTGTTTTAATGATAATATCAGTCTTGAGTTATTTATGCAAGGCAAGAAGGATCTTTCTAATGTTATTAATATGGAAGAATCCTTCTATGCTCAGAAGGCTGCTAAGAGCAATTTTCTTGATGGAGATAGGAATTCTTCTTTTTTTTCATGCTTGTATTAAGAATAGAAGGAAAGTTAATATGATTAATAACATTATTGATAGAAATGGGAATACTTTGGTAAACCCTAATGATATTATTATTAACAGGATTAATTTTTATTCTAATTTATTTTTAATAAAGGATATTCCCTTGGATAAGATTAATTGTGATGTTTATCAAGGGAATGGTAATTTGAATAATATTAATCTCACTTATGTTCCTACTAAAGATGAGATTTAGACTATTCTTGATAACATGAATGATGGAAAAGATGCTGGTCCTGATGGCTTTAATGTTGAATTTTATAAAGCCAGCTGGGATATTATTCATGTTGATATTGTTGAGGCCATTCAAGGTTTTTTTTGTGGCATTAATTTACCTAAGTATTTTAAGTCTTCTAGCATTGCTCTTTTTCCTAAAGAGATTGGTGCTAACACTTGGGATGCTTTTAGACCTATTAGCATTAATAATGTTATTTCTAAGATTATTTCTGAGATTATTGTTAAGCGTATTCAACCCTTTCTTGGTGACATTATTTCTTTCAATCAAACTGCTTTTCATAATAATAGATACATTGGTGACAATGCTCTCACTGTGCAGGAGTTATTGCTTGCTCTTGATAAAAGTAAGCGTGGTGGTAATGTTATTTTTAAAATGGATATTAAGAAGGCTTTTCATTCCATTCAATGGGAATTTTTAATGGATGTTTTGAATGTTATTGGTTTCAATAGTGATTTTTGTAAACTTGTTTATAGGATTTTGGATAATAACTACTACTCAATTATTATCAATGGTTGTGCTCATGAGCATTTTAGAGCCTCGAAGGGTATTAAGCAGGGTGACCCTTTGTCACCTTATCTATTTATTATTGCTTTTGATTATTTATCTAGATGTTTAAATACTCTTTATGAACATTACCCTAGTTTAAATTATGTTCATAAAGGTGGCATTAGCATCTCTCATCTTAGTTTTGCTGATGATCTTATTATCTTTACTAATGCAGATAAGAGAACTATCAAGCGTATTTGGCAGACTCTTATACATATGCAGAATGTCTCTGGTTTGGTCTTTAACACTACTAAATGTTTCTTTTATTTTTCTAAGCATGTTAATATTGCAAAAAAATTGGATTGTTGATTTTACTAGTTGTAGGAAAGCTAATCTTCCTCTGAAGTATTTGGGTTTTATTTTAGATAAGAAGCCTAGAAAGATTTGCCATTTTTCTGAGTTGTTTGATAAAATTAAATTAAGACTTTTATCCTGGGAGAATAATTTTCTTTCTTTTGGGGGGCGTGTTACTCTTTTGAAGAGTGTACTTACCTCTCTCCCTCTTTTACTCTCCAGGTTATGAATATGTCGATTAGTATTATTAAGCAATTAGAGATTTTATTTCACTGTTTCCTTTGGGATGGTTGTGGAAAGAAAAGTGTTCATTGGAAGAGTTTAGAGAAGCTTTGTAAACCTCTCAGCAAAGGTGGTTTGGGTTTTAGAAAGCTTACTGGCTCTATTAGATTTAATTTTATGAAACTTTGGTTCCACTTTCGTAAAAACTCTTCTATCTGGGCTTATTTACTTTGTGTTAAATATGTTTCTTCTATTGCCTATCCTATGTCTATTTCTATTTCTAAATCTGACTCTTTTATTTGGAAGGAAATGATTAAGGTTTCCTCTTCTGTGGAGGAGATGCTTTACTGGGATGTCGGTAAGGGTGATATTTCCTTCTGGTATGATGATTGTTTAGGTAGTGGTTCTCTTAGTGATTTTTATGGGGGCCCTCATGATATTAATGTTAAGATTAATAATTTTTAGGTTGATGATAATTGGAATTTAGCTTTGCTGAATAATACTGTTCAGGCTGCTAATGCTAATTTCATTTCTACCATTCCTATTGAGAATAATAGGAGAGACGTGCCTATGGTGAAGGGGAAGATTGGTGACTCTTTAACCAAGTCTTTTGCTTCTCGTGAGATGATCTCTAATGGGATTGACATGTCTTGGAATTGGAATAAGTGGGTAAAGCCTTTTATTTCCTTTCTTATTTGGCATGTTTTTCATAATTGTGTTCCCACTGATAACATTCTTAAACTCAAGGGTTTAAGATTAGCTTCTATGTGTTATATTTGTCATAATGAGGAAGAGACTATTATGCATCTTTTTAGTGGTTATTCCTTTGCTTATAGTATTTGGACAAGTTTATATGAGCATTGTTGTAGAAAAGAGGTTTTTAAAGGTTATAGTACTATTCAGGATGTTTTTGATGATTGGAGGAATATGGGGCATAAATTCTTATCTATTTTGCCTTCTATTGTCATTTGGTTCATTTGGACTTCTCGGAATTCCTGCAAGCATAAGAATGAGACTGTTAATGTTTTGAATATCTTTGCTCATATTTGTTCTTATATCCAGAAGAATTTTGCCTTTAATTCTATTATAGATAGGGGTAACTGTTATGTGAGGAATATTGCTGCTGGTCTTCGGTTTTCGTTTAACAATCATCCCGGCTTTTCTGTACGGGTTTGTTGGCTTAAACATGTAGCTCCCCTTTTTTAAGTTTAATACTGATGGGTGTTGGAGGCATACCTCTGTTGGTATTGGGGGTGTTTGCAGGGATTGGAATGGTTCTGTGTTTTTTTGGTTTGTGGCTCCCTCTTTGCCTATCTCTCCCCTTGTGGCTAAGGCTGATGCTGTGGTTTTTGCTTTGTTGCTCGTGGTTAAAATGGGTTGGATCAATTTATACTTAGAAGTTGATTCTATTATTCTTTGGAAAGTTTGCAATACTAACATAATTGTCATTGGAGTATTAGTTTGCAGGTTCGTAGAATTCGAAGGTTGGCTGTTGGGTTTAATATTGTTTGGACCATACTAGAAGGGATGGAAATCGTGCTGCAGATTGGACTGCGAAGCTAGGTTCTCTTTTATGTGCTCATTTTATTTCTAATCGTTTGCCTGTGGATTTGATGAAGTTGGTTTATTTTGATATGTAATTTTGTTATTCTGTCTTTTATTTGTTTTTGCTGTTTGGGTTTGCTTGTTTTTATCTGTGTCGTGTGTGTAGTGTTTTTTTTTTTTGGGAAAGAGGGCCTTAGATTTTTTTTTCTTGTGTGAGTTGTATGTGTGAGTTTAGATAGGATCTCTTTCCCTGTTTTTGTACTTTTATTTTTTGATGAAACGCGTAGGGAGCATATGGCTCTTTTACCTAAAAAAAAAGAAATGATACATGTCCATAATGAATTTAAATAATCAACTGATGCTAGTGAACACTTTGACATTAAAATGCAAATATGATCATTTGCGAATGTAGTTTTTAAACTCAACCATAATAAACAATATTAAATTTATTATAATGTCTATAATTTTATTTTTATATATCATTTACAAATGTTATAATATAATATGATATTACTCTTATTGTCTCTTTAGTTGATCATGTATATGCTCCATACCTTATTATTATACAATTAACTAGGCGAAGCTTATCTTTTGAGTATATTTTTATTAAGAGAAATCATGAGGATGATAAGGTTGCAGATAAGTGAATATGGATGAATATTGAGAAGATGTGCTGGAAGAGTCCTTGGGGAGAGCTTATAGTTACATATAATGAATGTCTATCAATAGAAGTCATATTGGTATGGTTGATTGAGTAAATTCTATGTTTTGGGATTTGTTTTAGGCTTTGTTTTAGGCTAATCATTGAACTAGGATAGCCACCCTCTTTCCTTAACCTAGCCTATTGATAGCATTTGACCAAACATTTTAACTAAGGTGGTTAACAATCCAATTTCTTAAGTCTGAGTTGCGATTGGCTCAAAAAAAATTCGATTCAAAATTTTGGCTTGTAGCTTGGATCTTTTATGTCGATCCGACCCCAGTCAAAATTCGAATAAATTTTCTAATAATTAACGATCTTCGAGCTAAATTCACAAGCCTAATTTTAACCACCTATCGAGCACCGCAACCACATCACCATTTCACGTGCATTACTGCAACCTCATTGTTGTATTGTCAATGCAACCAAATTTCATGAAGAAGTCCAATTATTCCAACGAAAAACACCACCAATAATACATACTATAAAAATCAAATCAACACTGAAATAAACAAAGCTTGTCACCATCAAATATCCAAATTAAGCACAAATAAGATCCAATATCCCATTAATCCACCCGAAGTCAATCTGTAGGCAGAAGAATAAAGCTTGGAAATAAAGCAGAGCCATTATTTGCAGCTCCCTTCAACCCAAGAATTTCAGTGATCACATTATAAATCTCAACATTTTCAAAAGAAGGAACTTTTCTTCCCTTCTCAAACTGCGGTCCATGAGCCACAAAAATTGTCCTCATCGAAAAGAACAAGTTATCATATCCATGTGATCCTCCGCATTCCTTCTTCTTCGATCTCTTATTCTCCACCTTGTAGCTCTCTTCAAGTAATCCAACTATGGGAGGAATCCTATAATTTTCAGAGTAATGGAGACGTTTTGGCAAATCTTCCTTTAGAAACATCTTAAGCTTGTTCCCATTCTCCACTTTTCCTGAGCTCAAAGCTTGATTCATCTTTTTTACAACTTCAACTGGAGAAACAGTTGAAGGAGGCCTAATGGCGATCAAAGGCGAATTGGATTGAATCCACTCAGGTGGTATTTTGATCCATGGAGATAGATCTTCTAAAAAAATTGTTTTTTTATCACAGTTTCCAACCATGCCATGATCACCAAGGAGAATTACGCTGACGTCTTCAAAAACTCCTCTTTTCTCCAATCCATGAATCAATCTACCAATCATACGATCAATTCTGATAACGGCGGATGTAATTTCCGGATCATCTGGGCCAAACTGATGTCCCTGGTGATCTGGATCTTCAAAGTAGAGAGTAATGAACACTGGGATTTGATTTTTAGGAAGATCGAAGTAACTTAAAACAGTGTCAACTCTCTGCTCAAATGGAACAGAGCCATCATATTTTTTGCAGAACTCTGGAGGGCAATGCCAGGAACCTTTGATTACCTCGGAGCCAGGCCAGAAGTAAGTAGCGGCGGGTAAACCGTGGTTGACGACGGTTTCCCAGAGCGGCTCCCCGAGCCACCATTTGGGTTCATGGCTATTCATTGTAAAGCTTTCACCAGAACTTGGGTCGACGAAGTGGTTGTTGATGATGCCATGGGAAGAAGGGTAGAGACCAGTGACGATGGAGTAGTGGTTGGGGAAAGTAAGGGAGGGGAAGACGGGGATGAGACCGGGAACAGCCTCTGTGCCATTAGCGATTAGGCGGTGGATGTTGGGCAAGTTGGATTTGAAATGGTAGCCGTAGCGGAAGCCGTCGGAAGAGATGAGGATAACAGTGGGGTGAGAAAGGGGGGAGGAGAGGCGGCGGGTGAAAATGGAGGATGCACTGGTAGTGGCTGTAGGGGAGTGGGAAGAGGAAGAAGAGAAGAAAGGGAAAACGAAGGCGAAGGTAGAAGCCAGAGAGATGGAGGTGATGAGGAGAATTATGGAGAAGAGGAAAAAAGAGGCTTTTGATGTAAGAGGGGGAGGGGAGGGGGATAGGAGTGGGGTACTGTGGGTCGGGAGACAGATTTCTGGATGGGAGTCCGTAGCCGGTGGTGAGGTGGATATGGAGAAGGAAGAAGAGCCCATAAAAGCTTCACAAGAAGAAGAAGACGACGACGACGAAGAGAAGTGGGAGAAAACCAGTGGATCACAGAACAAACATGAGAGGCCAATTACCGAAAAACATCGTTTTGCTAAGAAATGCCTCTGTAAAAACTTCGCCTTGAAAGAAAATTAATTTTTAGCAGTAAAAACCAAACCTTTTCGTGTTTGATGTGAAATTTCTGGGCTTCTGAGCTTGCATGAGAGATTGACGTGGAGGAAGATGAGAAGTGGCTGTGTAAGTAGAAGTAGCAGTTGCAGTAGAAGAAGAAACAGGGGAAGTGGAAGAAATCGCCTGTAAGGAAGGAGAAAGCCGTTGACCTCGTCTTTCGCGCGGAAGAAGTGCAGCTGATTGATAGCAGAAGATCTGGATTTGCGTTTGTGATAAACAAAAGCAGATTCTTCAGGTACTCCCCGTTTGGCAAATGGATCTTCAATTATTATAATCATTTTTTTTTTTGGGTTTGCAATAAAAAAATTCATATTTTTCAGCGAGATTTCGGTGGGATGGAATCTGATTGGATGGAGGCATTCGGGCTTATAATTTCCCACATGGAAATATCTGACCAGGGCTTTGATAATGGGGTTACTTTGGCACTTCATGAAAATGAAGGGCTTGTTTGATTTGAATTATTTTTTATTGTATTGTACTTGAAAATTGGGATTTAAAATTGAACGTATTTGAAAATTGGGATTTAAAATAGTTTTTATTTTAATTTCTCATTTTTAGGTTCTGTTTGGTTCAATTGCACTGCGATAATCATATGTGAAGCATTTCTTAAGAACTTTATGTGGAAATTGTTCTGTCTCTTTGGTTACAGTTATGGAAAACAATACATGCAAGAAAATGACTAGATCGCTTCTTATTATTAAAACTGTTTGAAAATTTTCATTTATTAATATAATATAAACTGTTCCAGCCAACCAACGGAAGATAATCATCTTAATTATAAAATTATTACACTTAGAATACCCTTGAATTCCAACTACTTTCCAAAATACTAATAAAAACAAAATGAGTTAAAGGATTTAATACAAAGCATCAATTTAGAAATTTATATGGGCGTACCATACTAAGAGCTCAAGATGAGAACAAGGGTGATGATTGAGCATTGACAAGTTCAAAATGACTAGAAATATTTACGTACAGAATATGCATACAGTTTTGAGTGCGTACTCCGATATAATCTTCAAGTAACTCTCTCATAACTTCATAATAATCTGATTAATATTTAGAATGGAACCAACGGGGGTTATTCGGTGGGTATTGAGGGAGTTATGTCGGTATTATACCCCAATAACCTCACAAAACCCCCAAAGTATAAAAAAAAATATATGAAAGTGAAACCGTGAAAGTTATTAGTGGGTTAATGGGGGGTTATTGGAGTTAATACCCCAATAACCTTACAATAACCCACCAATAACGAGTTATTAAGAGGTTATTGTGAGGAGTACACACGCAGAACTATATGCATACTCCGTAAGTAAATATTTCTCTAAGATGACAAACCAAAAGAGATCCATCACACATAATTGGTTGAAAGTCATACTCTTAAATGAAAATAAGTCACTCATTATATCCATTATTTTTCATTTCAATTATAATTAGCTTTGATATATTGCTAAAAATTATGTTTAGATTGCTCAATTATATATATATATATATATATATATATATATATATATATATATATATATATATATATATATATATATATATATATATATATATATATATATTTTTTTTTTTTTTTCTTTTGGGGGAGGATTTTAAATATACAACTTTAGTAAAATGCCGCACAAATATGAGAGACCCAAATATTATTATTTAAACATAAATTTTTTATATACAAAATAAATAAATAAATGCGCCTAATTTTTACTGAGTCAATAATGCATGAAAATACCATAAACCAAATTCACATTATGCTGTCACGCACTATGTTCCATCCAAGCTATGATCATAAATGGCTCACAGAATCACAGTAGTTGAAATGTCCCTATCCTTTAACAATTGGCTCCTCTGAATTGAATGAATCACTAATAGATATTAATATAAAAATTATAAAAAAATAATTTATTAACGTCACTGTGCATTATCCACATATGTTTGGTTGAAAAAAAAAAAGAAGTTATATATTTTTTAAATATTTATATTTACAATAATTTATTTTTGCATGAAAAATGTGTATTTCACTGATTAAAAATTAATAATAATGATATTGTTAATATAATATAAAAATAAAATTGGCATTTATATTCATACCCCAGAATTCTTCTCTATTTACAGATCGAACAGCTAAATATTTACTTTCATAACACTTAAAAATTATCACTTATATTAACTTCTTAAAAGTCAAATGCATGTGTAGGTTTATAGTGCCAAGGTGGAATAAATGTAAATATTAAACTTTAGGGGTCATGCATTAATCCATATGAATTGTGTGGTATGTTTGTAAATTTCAAACTCTTTACAATTTATTTAAAATTTGATAGAATGCAGAACAATTGATTAGTACAAACCGAACATTTAGGATTCATTTGAGGTAGTACAGTCACTGCAGCGACGTTTCGAAAACGCCGTCTCACCGTTTGGAAACTGCATTTGAGCAGCTTATCTGAAAACTCAGTTGGTTTTTTACAGTAAACGCGGAACACGGGTCTAACCTCGTAGTTTGCATACAGATAAGCGGCTTATCTGGATAAACACAAGCTGCCCCTAACACGTCCTTAATTTTTTCAACGTTCGCATAATGTATTTATTTTTCTTCTTAAGCTTTTTTAATATTACTTTAAAAAATAAGGCGTATGACAAATTTTATTAGGAAATTGTTACATAAATTTTGTTAACAAATTTTAAATGATTATGCACTTCAATAATCAATGGAATACATGACAATGCATACAACACTATTCATTTCATGAAACATTAATGAATCGAAGTTCTATAGAAATTATATAAAAAGGGATGATTTACATACACGCCACTCATTTCAAATGTATTTATATATCTAACACCTAAAGTTTAATTTTTACATAAATATCATTTTACCTATACATAAAAGTTAAATGATGTTGTTGTGCTATGATAGATACGAGTGCTATAAACATAAAAATTAAAGTCTTGGATTGAGATGTGTAATTATATAGGAATTGGGTGTTATGCCTCTTAATATAACTAATTACATTTGAACAATCTAATTATTAAGCATTTTAGTAGTTTAATAGCATTCATTAAGTGAAATACAAAAAAATTATAGGATGTTTAAAGAAAAATTATGATGATGTTAGATAATGAATAACATCTTAAGTGGAAAAAAAAATATAATGAGAAAAAACTACGGGGTCTAGTTCAGTTAAATCTCCACTGGTTGTGGAACTCTTCTGCACGAGGCACCAGCAAACTACCGAACCTGCTCCTGGATCCGGAATTCCTCCTTGGGCGATCTGTGAACTTATCACGTTGGAACCGAACTTCCTCCTTTGCCGCAAACCAAATCTCAAAATCTTTCTTCTCTTCCTTGCGTCCATCACATTCACCCTAGAACCTAGCTCTGATACCACTTGTTGAGAAATTTAGGGCAAAGAACCACAAGAATCGACACAAATCCGGAAGAACACAGAGATTTAACGAGGTTCGACAAAGATGTCTATATCCTCGGGAGCAGAGCGGCGAATTCACTATTTCAGATGAGTTACAAGTTCGGTTCATACCCATAGGGTTACACATCTATTTATAGATAACACCCACAGATAAATTACTAAAACACCTTCGCTCCCCCCAACCCACTAAATTCCAGGAGACACTCATTTTCACCAGGAAATAACCCTCTTTATTCCAAGAGACTCTAAATTTCTGGTATATGAGTCATACCTAACAAAATTATTAAGAATTGTTGAGTGCTAGAAAAATCTCAACGGCAAAAAAATTGTAAGCTTTAGTTTAATATAATGTTATAGCACACATAACCAAATAAAATATAAGAGAAAACTAATTTCCTTAAGTTGCAAAAAAATTATAAGGAGAAAAAAACTACGGGGTCTAGTTCAGTTAAAATATCTACAAAAAAATTTAAAATATAGATGTCTACTTTTTTCTTGAATTATAAAAGATTGAATTACAAAAACTCATATGTATAGTTCTAGTTTTGATACAATAACCATCATTGAGCTATAATAACTATAATTGGTGGCTATCATAGCCGTAGTTGGCTACAAAAGCCATAGTTAGGCTACAACAATTATAGTTTGTGGTTGTAATAGCAATAGTTGGCTACAAAAGACTTAATTGAGCTATAAAAGTCATAATTGGTTAACAACAGTTGGAGGTCATTCACTTGCATTCATCTTCACGAGTAATTCTTCAACTTGTTATTCTCTTCCTCTCTCAGCCTTTCAAGTGAAGAATATATTTCTATTTATAATTTTTGAGATGGTTAGTTAAAATCAACCTTCATCGGACGATTCACATTTTTCCTATAATTATATGTTATTTTTTAATATTTAAGTGCCTTAACAGCCTCAGAATTGGATGATATTGGGCTCGTTAGATTCCTCTAATCAATATTGTCAATTTAACGACAAATTTATATATATATATATATATATATATAATATAAAAATTGTGTGATATGTATGTAAATGCCCCTATTATATCTTATTTATCCCACCAATTTGTATGGTTGCCGGCAATGCCGTCTGCGCTTTGTCAATTGTTCTAAATATCTTCTTCATGCGATCATGGAGGAATATTTAGAATTCCTTAGATCATTTTTATACTTATTTTTGCTATTAAAAATGTTAAAAATATTTTATTGATAATTAATTGCTTCAAATTATTACTAACTATAAAGTTATATCTCATATGAGAACTCCTAATACATTATTTTACCATTTTCAGTAAATATTAATTTTTAAAGTTTATCTCTGTGGCATAATCTATAATTCAATAATAATTAATAAATATTATTAAAAAATATTACGCGACTCAATATTTTTTAAAAGAGTTAACTATTTATTCACAAAAATAATTTAAATTATCATTTATAAATTTTTGTTTGGAAAAAAGGAATTATTTACGTTGTATGTAGGGGTGTAAACGAACAGAGCTAGTGTTCATGTTTGAAATGTTCGAACACATCATTGTTCGTGTTTGGTTTGTTTAACAAATCGAACGAAAAAAATTGTTCGTGTTCGTCTCGTTTGCTTATCAAACGAACCGAACACGAACTTCCTGGCGAACCGAATACGAATTGTTC
Organism: Papilionanthe hookeriana x Papilionanthe teres; assembly: GCA_022702705.1. NCBI lineage: Eukaryota > Viridiplantae > Streptophyta > Magnoliopsida > Asparagales > Orchidaceae > Papilionanthe > Papilionanthe hookeriana x Papilionanthe teres. Next base: position 112,601,605 of record CM040422.1, on the reverse strand, counting down.
GCGAACAACGAGTTTTTTTTACAGCTCTAGCTTTGATAGCATACTTCCTCAAAATGAAGCAAATTGGTCAGGTATTCTGTACACATCAGGTAATCCATACTTCCTGAAATGAAGCAAACCGAATAATGTGTTTAGGATTTTATTTTAATATATAGTATAATATATTAATTATAATATTATAATATTTATATTAATATAATTAATACTATAATATTTTATTGTTATTAATAATTTATCATATATTATAATTTATAGAAGTTGATTTAAAAATATGATAATTTTTTATAATATATAATTATTTTTAAAATATATTATTCTAAATTATTTTATATTTCGAATAATAACGAACGTAACACGAATGAACACATCACTGTTCGTGTTTGGTTCGTTTAACAAACCGAACGAAAAAAATTATTCGTGTTCGTCTCGTTTGCTTATCGAACGAATCGAACACGAACTTCTTGGCAAACCAAACACGAACTGTTTGCGAACAACGAGCTTTTTTGACAGCCCTAGTTGTATGGAACTTAATATTATAATTTGTTTGTCTGGACTTTAGGCTCAGAACTTTCTTATATATGTTCATTGTTCTGCCATCTCTATTTATGCAGTCCAATATATTAATGTTTGATTTAGCCACGATCACATATTATATAGGAATATTTATATACAGATATACCACTCAATTTCTATGTATTTGCATATGTAACTCATAAACTTCAATTTTTTACATATATACCACCTTACTATGCTTGAAAAGTATATTTTACCTTTTAAAAGTTGAATTAGTGATTTTTCTATGTGATATAAGAGATTTAGATGGTATGAATGTAAAATATAAAATGTTGAGATTGGGTGTTAATTAGATATGTAAATATACAGGACATTGAGTGGGATGTAAAACTTTCTTCTTCCTTTTTTTTGTTTATTCAGCTTACATGTGGGTATGTTAATATGCCTGACCCCATATGCTACCATGCTTGCCAACTCTGTGGGCACAGCTTTATTCTTTTTAAAGTGGACTTGAAATGGCCACATTATCATATAGCTTTCACGTGAGGGTGGTTATTATTATTATTATTATATAGGAAGTGGGAACAAATGAAGTTGCCAACAGAAAAGAATAGAGTTTCACAAAGCAAAAGCATTCTATTGTGAGCTTGCTCATAATTATCCAATGGAAAAAGTAGATGAGACTTATTTGATGACATAGAGGAAATGACCTTATAAGAGGAAAATGAGAACTAAATTAAGCCAAGTGGTATTGTCGTAGGCTATATAAATTTTCATGTGATAGAATAATTTAGTTGATTATTGAACTAGATATAAGATAAACTAGAGCTAAGTTGATCCACCAAGCCCATGTCATAAGTTATTTAATCATGTCATGTGGAATAAGGTATCTCCCCTTCTTTTATGGTTATATAAATATCTGAAGGTTACACCGTAAGAGTTGATAATTAAAAAAACTATTCTCGATGGAAGTCTAAAGCTGCCTTCTACCTAAAGCATATCTACATGAACAAAAATAACAAAAAATTTTGTAAGGCTAACCAAAAAAAAAAAATTAACATGAATAATTTGAGATATGAGTAAAGAGAATGGAATGAAATACAAGTTGGATTCCATTTCACCTAGCTACATATACCTAAACTACAATAAATGTTGTTAAAATTATTCTCATTAGAAAAGAGAATCAAAATCTTGACTAAGCAAGAGTATAAACAAAAATTTAAGATTCATTCTAGTTTCTAATCGACTAAGAAGATTAATATGATGCTTTTGAATTAATCATCTACAGTCCTTGATTCTACCCTCTTCTTGGAGGTCCTTAACACATTCCATGCAGTGACGTTTGAGAGTCGCATAGGTAGGAAAAATAATTCCATTTGTTCTTCCTTTTTTTATGTTTTTTCTGATTACTCTAGGTCGTGAAATAAAGAGAATGGTGTTTCCTATCATTCAAAAGCCAATCCCTTGTGTTGGAGACCACTTAGGTAACGAAAGAGTTTAATTGAGCATGCTAAGATATTTGATTAATGCTTGATGGGTAATTTTTAGAAGAAAGTGAGTCAAGTGAAATTACGCAGAGAGCTTGATCCACACTTTATAACATTTTGGGTGATTGAATCTATTAGGTTGGGGAGGGGAGCTAAATATTTTCAAAGAAGAATCAAAATAGAGGAATTCAACTAGAGCTTGATTAAAGTCCTTGAGAAGAAGTTTTTATCATGTGTCAAAGTTAAAAATGCAACTAACTTGGGTTGAAATAGATAGAGTGGTAATGCAACAAGTGTATTCACATTAACTCAACAGTGAGGAGCAAAACTTTTTCTTCTACCATAGTTGAGACTATGTGGGGCGGCCATTAAAGGGGAAAATAGTTTCATCACAAGAGACCACATCATAATTTTTGTATTATTTTGGGTTCCAATCATATAAAATTATTATGCAAAAGTTTTTCCACTGACATTTATGGAAAAAAAATCTGGAAGAAAAGATAAATAAATGATTTCAATATAGAACTTGTCAAATAAAACTCATAGTTTGAAAAAAAAATTAGATTAGTATTATTTAATGAGAGTCCTACATTACTAATGAAATTTAATAATCCAAATTCATTGTAGTAGTTGAGAGGAAAGAAGGAAGCTTAATCAAAATGAGAATTTTAGAGAATTTGTATTTCACAAGGCAAAATTGGTGTGGACAACTTCAGGATAAAACAATTTTGTTGAGCCAGTCCAATCAATAGACCTAATCAAGCCAACTAATAGCCTATTCAATATGAGTGGCACCTTATATTACTTAAATATTATTTTTTTGTTAAATTCTATTATCAAAATATTATGAGTAGCTCTTTAGTATTTTACAGTCTGATTCAAAAATTTTCAAGCCCTGCCAATCTATGTAATTTCAAAAATTTTGTCATATCGTTTATCTCAATGCTCCATTTGGGTCGAGCATAAAGCTAGACTAGAGTTTTATTAAAAAAAAAATTAATTTTTCTTGGTATATACATACATACATTCACACATACACAGATACATAAACATACGTACATACAAACATTAGATTTTGTACCTTTCGTTTGATTTGGTTTGCATGCCTATTGCTTTTAGTTTTAGCGATGGGTTGATATTTAAAGCTTGGTTATTGATCTTATTGTTTTACATGTATGCAATGTTTTAATTTTTGATTTTTAGTCATAAGTAAACTAAAGCAAATTTGTGTGCATTTTTTTTTTCTTGAAATACCACATAATTTGTTTAGGGAGATAACTATTTGATATCCTGACCGACTATTGTGCCTCTTATGTTCATCTTGGATATGCATTTTTCTCTTAGATTTCCTTAATATTATTATGAGAAAAATTAAATACTAATTTATATAATATTTTCATGAGTTCTACATTAGTTAGTATCAAAGCATAGTCTATTCTATGCATCTACAAACTATGTTGAGAATTGCCAATGAGGTTAAGAATTTCCAACGAAAGAGGAAGAAGAGGAAAGACAGCATTGCAGAAGTAGTAGAGAACCCCAAGGTGTTATGTGCAAGCATGCTCTTGATTTGAGAATATCAACCAAGAGGAAACACTAGATCATGACAAAGGTGTGAGAACCATAACTTAAATTATTGCGAGCTTAATGTAATAATATAACTGCTCTAGATTTCAGTAGACATTTGCACACACAATCAATTTACTTGAAAGATTCTCGATTTAAGTTTAAATTTTACTCAAATTAATCAAAAGTCAAATTGCTAGCAATATTTAGGCTCAAATCTATGAATGGTCTCAATTAGGACTTATTTGAATTTTTTTAACTATGACTCATTTGATTGCTTGTAGATAAAAAAAATTATTTTAAAAATTATAGTTTTAGTTCATTATTATAGTTGTGAATATAAAATGTTTATCTTTAAAAAATTATATAATTTATAATTTTTAAAATTACTATTAATGTTGTTTAATTTAAATAAAATTAGAAATTTAATGAAATTCATCTCTTTCTAAGTATTTGCAATTAATAAATCCCTTGGACCGTGTGCAAGTGAAGCGGCCATCCAGTCAGCTGGCAATTCGGTTGACTAATTTAGAATAGCAATTCAACAAAAACAACTGGACCTGGATAGTTCGCTTAGACTGCTCTCCTTGATAGCTCGCTTTAACATCTTAATCCGGATAACATAGCCAAACAGACCCAAAAGATCAAACAAAACCCCTAGTGATAACAAGCCACGAGGCGAGACCTCTCACTAAGTCAAGTCGGATCCCTCAACTCACCAAAAGAGCCCAAACAAGTTAACTGGATGAATATGCTACATAGGCAGTTACTTAACAAAAATCGTAACTTGAGCAGTTACATATCCTAAGAATATAAATTGTAACATAGGTAGTTACTTAGCAATAATAATAAACTATAACATAGATGCCATTACATAAATATTTCTATACTTCTAGGGTAACACTGTGTGAAGTCCACCGGGGCTAATTCCACCTATACCACAAGCTACAATGGGAAGCAATATCAGACTTCTCTATAAACAACTCTCTCTATAAACAACACCATTTTTCAAGTCATAAATCCTCTTCTCTTTTTTCACCCTCCAATCTCCACTTTTTATTCATCTCTTCTCTACAGTTCTTTCCTGGGTGGTTTGTGCCTTTGAACAAGTCATGGTCTTATAAAATTCTTCAAGAAAGCTTTCGTTCCCTCTTTTGCTCTTTCAGTCTCTACTCTCTAAGGGTCTGTTTGGGGCAGCTTATTTGGTACCGTGGAGTTTTGAAAACGCATCTGACCTATTTGGGTAAACTGCGTTTTGGCAGCTTATGCGTTTTTCAAAATACTGAAAACAACATTTTCACACTGCACCTATCTGCGACGGCAGCTTTCTGTCTGCCGTCTGGCTTTTCCAAAAAGATAAAAATTTGTAATAGCCACCGCACTAGCTTATTAGCAGATTATTTTTAATTAGCTTATCAGCAGATTATTCAATAAGCTGCAGCTGCCCTAAACAGACCCTAAATCTCTCACCTGCCCAAACTTATTTTCTAAATGGTGTGCTCACAACATTTTAATTTCAAGAAATAATATAAATATCTCAGAAATAATTATTTTCATATGTATTAATTCTAAGATTTTTTATGCACTATTATCATGATTATGATACATGTGTCCCATTTCATGTTTTAGTATTATAGGGTATATTTTAAGAATAATTTTTTTATCATTATAAGAGCAATAATGTCCTTATTTTATGCCCAAAAATACAATGCGATGGCAAAATAATATTAAAATAGGAAGTCTAGCCTTTTATTGTCGGCACATGATTAGGGTTTGTGGGAGATTCTTTTGTGCTGATTGATAACACGATTAAATATTTTGTAAGTTTTCATATGATTTTAATGGCTATTATTGCAGCTGAGAATATTCCAATTTATTAATCGACTGTGAGACAGCAGGAATCAAAATCTTAATTATTGACCATATTTGTTTCAAATAATTAGCCAATAAAAGAATATGTTAGCACCAAAGAAATTTAATCAAAATAGCAAGATATATTGAAAATTTTATATCAAACATTTCTTTAAAAATATTTTTATATCTTAAAATAATTATCTTTTAAGATAAAAATAATTTCAGTATCTTCTAACTGTCATAAAATATCAAATTACTTTTTATTTGGGGCTGCTGCTGCTTATTAATAAGCTACTAATAAGCTGCTGAAAAATAATTTGTTGTTCTAAAAACTGCATTGGTTTTTTTTTTCATTTTTTGAAAATATCATACCGCAGCTAGAAAGCTGTCATCGCATATAGCCAGGGACTGAGAAAATGCTGATTTCAACGTTTCGAAAACGTTATTTTCTGAACAAGCTATCAAAACGCAGTTTACCCAAACAGGCCTGAGTAAGTTTTCAATATGCATAAACTGTCCGAAATGGACCCTAAATATCTTAGATTATTTATTTTTATTGCTCGAGAAGCTCTTGATATTGGTTCATTCTCAACAATGTTTCAGAGTGATGCACTTATGCATGCCAATTATTTTGGTTTTAAACATGACAATTATAAATGTTATATATAAAAATAAATTAAAATTGAAACATAACAAGAAATGAAATTGCTTTTAAATTTTAAATTTATGTTTTAATAAGAAATGAGCAAATTAAAATTGATAAAATTATGTTTCACCAAAACATTGGTCCAGAAGCTTAAAATTATATGCTATGTGTTTATTTGGGATCACTGTGATTTTTTATTTTTAATTTGATATTTAAAACATGTTTGTTTAGTACAATTTTTTCATGTTTTTTCATTTTATTTTCAAAATTAATTAATTTATTTTTAAAAATACTCAAATCACTTAAGGTTATTTTTGAGTATTTAGTATACATAAATTTCAGACCTAAAAAATAGTTTTAGTCAATGGATGCACAACCAAGTTGTTACATAGTTACCCATTTGTAAATTAACTATAAAAGCCAAGTTTCTTGGGAAAAAAATTTGATTAACTTTCTATCTTCATTAGATTCATTTTTAAAAGAGTAATGTTACTTCTTCCAAGGGGGGAAAAATAATCTAAGCAAATAATATTTGTACTCCACATTTATCGGTAGTCAGTTACATCTAAGAGAGTGAGATCCAACCTTTTTGGAAAGGGTTTTTATTTTTAAAATTTTTTAATTTATTTGTAAAGTAAAATTTTATTAATACAAAAAAATAGGATTACAAAGTTAGGTAGAAGATCTCCTTCTACACCCAAGAACAAGAAAAAAGAAATTCTAAGGGGAAGCACCACCTTGAAAGGATAAGTTCATTACAACACAAAACCCTAGAAAAACTAAAAAGGATAATTAACCCAAGAAGACAAAGAAATTGAGAAGTCACATGGGTTAGAAATTATGTCAAAATTAAATAAAGCAAGCAAAGATCTTGATTTTTCGATAGGAGCAAGAGCTGGATTTTATGCCACATTAAAGCTAAAAAGTAGAAGTTCATATAAGATGTTGTCCTGACCATAAAACAAACCTGCAAGGACTGCACAATAATCTGCCACACTTATGAAACCTCCATAAGAGTTTGAGACATAACTAAGAGATTATACGTAGAAACAATGGGTAGATCCTAATAAGTGTTAATAATATTCTATAGAAATTTATGGATGCCTCTAAGAATCTAAGGATACATCCAGTCTAGAGCGAAAAAGTTAGGATGTGAATGCACCCTTGAATTCCTAAGAAGACCCATGCAAGCAAGCAATAAGCCCCCAGACCACAAGTTATGGAAACAAAAAAGAAGATCGCTCAAAACTTTAATGAACAAAATAAAATAAGCCACATAATAAAGCTTAATAAAATCAGGTAGCCACAAACCAAGACAAAAATACATTAGAACCAAAGGAATAGGATAGCCACAAGAAAATTAAAAGAGGAGTCAAGAAAGAAAATAAAAGTAAATAAGATACGAAGACCATATTAGTTCGATGTCACATGTAGAGAAAGAAAGGTAAAGACCCAAGTGTAGAATGGGGAAATGATCTGCTAGCACACGCTCACAATTATCCCGACAAGTCATAATCAACTCAACAAAACCCAAAATCAGTTATGAATAATAATTGCAAGTTCAAAGAGTAATCAAGTCATCAAAGATATAAAATAACTTAAAAGATACGGTAAAATAAAAATTCACTATAACTACATCAAACAAGACCATCATCCATATCCAAAGTAGATAAGTCATACACAGTAAAGAAAATTCAATACAAATAATGAAATTTTTTACAGAGGATGTTAATACATTTGATATAATAAGGACAAAGGACAAAATTAAAGAACAAAGAGAAGCAATAAAACTTGTCATTCAAAAAATTAATACCAAAGAAGATAATGATAAAGTAAAAATATATCTTTAGATCTAAAACTAGCATAGAGGAATTAAAATAGAGAAATAAAAAATTGCACCACAGTAAATATGATAGGAAAGCAAGAAGGAAACCACGACCATAAAGGCCGATCACATAGTACTAATAAAAGCAAAAAGCAAGAAAAAAACAATCACAAAACTAGATTGACAAGATATGAAAATAATAAGAGAAAAAAATATTAAAATTAGAAAAGCAACAAACTATAAAAGAAAAGGAAGATCCAACACATTAAAAAATGAGTTAGAAGACATAAATTCAGAAACCAGCTAGATAGCCCAAGCTGCAACCATCTCAATCCATATGTTTTTTTTCAATTTTGTAAAGCTTTAGCCAATCTAAGACTATACTTTAAAGCAATCAGTTTAAGAATAAATTGAAGCACATTTATAAAAGAGAAGGAAAAAATTTTATGATTTTGCCTTGATTATCTATGAGTAAAATACTGACCCAAGAAAAAAATGTTAAGATTTTTATGCTTATTTTATACTGATTTTGATGATATTGCACTTTAAAGAAATGTATTTTTGGTGTTTTTCTGCAGGTATGAAGATTTAAGGGCAAATGATAGAAAATGTGCAAAAAGTAGCGAATTTGGAGCCAAAAGGACCAAATTATGCAAATTTGACCTGGGGCGCCGACAGCGAGGTCGATGGCGCCGACGACGTGATTTTCCCGAGAGTTCAGAATAAATTGCAAGAGAGGCCGCTGACGGCGGAGGTCGAGGCCGCCGACGTCGGGGCCTGTTTAAAGTACTGTTTCTCGAAGGCCGCCGACGGCGCAGCTCGAGGCCGCCGACGGCGGGATCGACGGTTCTTTCCAGAAATACGTCGAATGTGGACGATTTTCGAAGGGGTGCCTGCAAAACCCTTAGAGACTCTTCTACAACTTTAAAAAGAACCATTTTAGGCCGAAAAAGTGGTCTCCTACGTGTTTACTAGAGAGTCCAAAGTCAACAAAAAGTGTCAAAAAGAGTCCACTAGTGTTATAAGTGTGTCTATTAGTGAGTAGATAGTTATTTTAGTGTTGTTATTTAGTGAGTAGTGAGTTCAAATATAGATTTTGTGAAGAATTCTTCGAAGGATTGTAAGAGTGGAAGGGAAGTGAGAGATCTCTTTTGCATTGTCGTTTCGAAGCAGGATTCTGTGTACTGTAAAGAAAGGAAGAGAATCAGAGGAACTTCAAGAAGTTTGCTTGGGGAAGAATTTAAGATAAGTTGTGTTTATTTACTTTATCTTGTAGAACTTTACTTTATTATATGAAATCCAAGTTTTATTGCATACTCTTCATGAATTCTGAGTAGTTGTTTTGTCTTTCTCCTTGTTTTGATGTTTTTGTGAAATGATTATATGAATTAGTCTATCAAACCTATTATAAGGAAGTTGTGATGATAATATACCTAAGCTTACTTTACTATACGAATTGTCATTTATATTATTAAAATCTGTGAAGAATTCTTCAGATCTGACCGTAGGCTAGGAATTCTTAACTTGTATGTATCATATTTCTCTTTGAAAGGTAAACGGGTAAATCCTTAAAAGGAGAAGTGCAAATAAATAGGGAAATAATATTAATCGGGCGTAGAACTGGAGATTTTAGAGTGACAGACTAAAATCCTCAATTCGGTTCTATCGTTTGAGTCATTGAAGTGTAGATTGTTAGCCCTCAGGCGAGGGGAACGTGGGAGCTCCGAAGTGAGAGCCGGTATCCTCCCAGCCTAGTCACAGATTCAGTAACCAAGCATAGGATTAGTTAATGTCCTTTATGCCTGAACCAAAGGGTAAAGAATATGTATGCTCATATTTAGCACAACACATATAAAACTAATTCTAATTATGGCTTCACTTAAATATCTTAACAAATGAGAAAGATTCTTGCTATTATATATTTGAACTTAACTTTAGTAGTATTAGTAAGTTGTTAGTAAAACTAGTTTAGATATAAAAATTTCATATTATTATCGATTGCGTATTAGTGACAGATAGGCAATTTCGATTTAGTTGTGATTCTGAATAGGTTTATATAAGCCTAGTCCGTAGGCTTTAATATATTTCCCTGTGAGATCGATATCCAGGACTCCACTAGAGCCTTGTATTACTCGATACGTATACTTGCGTTAAAGGTAACTCTGCGATTAAAAGATTATAATATTTAATTGTTACTAAAATTAAAATTATGCTCCAAGTCAAGTTTTTGGCACTGTTGCTGAGGATTTATATCTTCTAGAAGTGGTGTCGAATTCTTATATTTTTAAGTATATTTAAAATCGCGGTTCAAATACCAAAGCCAAAACCTTCTTTCTAAACAAAGCCATTAGTGGTGCATTAAGATATTCATAATAATAACCACATGACTATTCAAGATACCAAGAAAAGTAGACAACCAATTCTTAATAAGTAAATTAATACTATAAAGGAGATAAAAACAGATTTATGGAACAAATCAACCATCCAAATCCACAGTTTAACAACAATGGCACCACCATTTACAAAAGAGGTTATTTATATTCTTAATATGATAAAAGTATCAACATTTAAAAGGCATATAAAAATATATTTTTTTTCTCGGTTCTTTCTAAAGACTCGGAGTCGTCAGCTTGTCTATTTTTATGTCGTCTTATAATTCTCTTATTTTAATAAATCCTCCTCCTAAATCATATTAATAATTCTTTTATTTGAATAAATCTCTCTCCTGAATCATATCAAACGCACTCACCATGGGTGCAAAAGCACCATAGAGTAAATGGTGCCTCCATTGGAAGGGGTCAAATCGAGCGGTGGGCGCTTGAGCGCCCAAACCCCTTGAGGGCCCTTTCTCCGTTGCTTCCCGCATACGTGCAACTTCATGCAAATGGCTTTTTATGGATCCTTGGACTACTAGAGACTATCTAGAAGTGAAAAAGATTTCTCCTACATCTATATGAACACCGGTGGTGCACCTTATCCGACAAAAATCATTGTTTGTGGTTCAGATATGGTCCCCAGGGTCAAAATCTCATTTTTGTGTTGAGATGTCTATAGGAATTTTTTTATCAATCCGGAAGCAACCGAAAGATGTCTATCATTAAAATACGACACCATAAATAAAAAATGAACATTCCTGAAATTTCAAGCTAGGGATTTTAGCCCATTACAAAGAAGGTAAAGAGGATTAGAAGACCTGTTACAAAAAATAAAAAAAAATTAAAAAAAAATCATTAGCAAAGCCTAAATGATTAATCTCATGCCATATTCTAGTTTTAAAGTACAAATAAGGGTTGTCTTTAAGAAGCTTGTGTAAAACCCTCCACAAATACTCCACAACAATGATAAAAAGAGCATGAGAGATGGGATCTCTCTACCTAAAGCCATTCAGTGCATTAAGCAATTAAGCAACTAATTACATAAAAAAAAATTTAATTAATGTTAGAAGATAGAAACCCCTTGTTTTAAACTTTACTTAGAAAAAAATTAGCTTTAAGCAATTACTTAATAAGAAAAGAACCTCATTACCAATGTAACAATTTTCAATATTAATAACTTCAGCTTTAGTTTCCTTAATGTTAGAAGATAGGTTTAATGAACTATCTTATCATAATATTGTTCCATCTTGATCAAATGAATAAAAATAAAAAAAATACAAATTAAAAATAGAAAAAAATAATAATAATTTTAATGTTAGTGTCAACTAGAAGTAGATTTTTTTTTTTTTTTGGAGATATTGCTCAACAATCTTTCTTTAAAAGCTAATTTCTTGGTTTTGCAGCTTATTTGAATATGAATTTAGGCTTCTCTTGTAATTCATTTGTCTGCTTCCTCTCTTTTGAACTATTGTTTTGGAAGAGTTGTGAGGAGTAATTTGACCTTGGGTGTTCCTAGATGGCCTAAATGCTATCCCTAAAAAGCCTTTTGTGATCACTTTTGTTTTTTGGTTTTTCACTTTTTTTTTTATTTTAATTTTATTAAATTTGTGTTTTGAGTTGAACTAAAGCATAATTGATTAAGATAAATATTTTTTAAAAATATTTAAAACATCTTTTAGAAACTTTAAGTAATTTTAGAAATAAGTTGATTTATTTTTAAAAATAAAAATGTTAAGAACAAATAGAAACTATACCAACCAAATATATTTTCTAAAAATAAAAATGATAATTAATATGTCATCAAGAGTTTTATTATTACTCACAAATCTCGAGGTAATTTTTGTGAATAAGAAATATTTTGATTTGAATGAAAGATCATCCTGGGCTCGACTTTATTAATTTTGATAGTTAAATAGCTCATCTTAACAAGGTGAACCTGATAATACCAATCTGAGTCCAATCAAGTTCAGATTAAAGCTATTAAAGCATTTTTTGGAGGCTTCAAATTGTTGATTCATGATCGTGAGAACTCCAAATTTGATATATTAACATATCAATAGGCAAATTGAGTGTATTGATGAGAGGAATCCAATGAGTTATACCCCGTCAGAGTTGATTAAGGCTCTCAAATCATTAAAAATCTATGTATAATTAAGAGGGATCGATATGGGTTGTCTGATCATGTAATTGAGAATGCTACTCTCCAAAGGACCAAATGTCTCTTCCCTGAAGCCTATAAATAGACCCTCTCTCTTGAATTGAGGGCAGAAAGGGAGTCAAATTCTTTTGTTCTTCTATGTTGATGACCCCGCGATAACTTTTGGTCTCCATAGTAGCCAACCATCGTCGATCGCCGCCGGCCACGCCCTACTCACCTTCATTGGCGAACTCAGTTTACTAACGAAGTATCCCAAATATAGCGTAATGAAGTATCTCGAATACGATGTAGTAAATTTTTTTGAATATTGTGTAATGACATATTCTAAATATAGACAAACGATGTATCCCAAATATTATGTTATGAAATATCATCAGTACAGAGTAATGATGTATCATGAATTCTGTGCAATGAAAGATATCAACATGGTGTATTGAAGATCGGGATATAACTCTCGGCGACAACTGCTTACTGCTGTCATATTCAGAACATGATAACTTTCTCCAGACTCCATAAGTTTTTTCTTACATCGGATACTGACAAGTGATGTCTCAGGTGAAAAATAGTAAACCCAAGAAAAGCGTTACAGCCGCCAACCAATGTAGCACCAACTACTGACTGTGTGATTAAGTATGACCTATATAGCTAACTGTTATTGTAGCTACCAACTACGACTTATATGACCAACTAAATTCATGAGAGTAAATACTGCTGCAGCTTTCAACTACAACATTTGTGATCAACTAACACATGCAGTGACCACCTACTGCATATGTGACTAACTATTGTCAATGTGGCTAACTGCTATTGCAACTTTTAACTACGGCCTCTGTGGACAACTACCGCTATTTTAGTAACCAATTATAGTCTATGTGGCTAACTACTACTACGGCCTCTGCAACCAATCGATGTTATTGCAATAACCAACTATGACCTATGTGGCTAACTACTATTGTAGCTTCCAACTACGACCTTTGTGGCCAACTAATGCTACTGTAGCTACAAATTATGACTTATGTGACCAACTACGGTCTATGTGGTTAACTTCTACTGTAAATTACAAATAAGAACTCGATGGCCAACTAATGCTATTGCAGTCACTACTTATGGTCCCTGTGGCCAGCTGACACTATTGTAGCAATCAACTACAGTCTATGTGACCAATTACGGCCTAGTGGCTAATTATTATTGTGACTTCCAAATACAACATATTTGGCTAATTGATACTGTTTAAGTCACTCACTATGTCCTTTGTGGCTTGTTTGTGCTTTTACAACTTCTTACTATGGCTTTTATGGCCAACTGTCATTATTATAGCCATCACTTATGCCTTTATGGCCAACTGCCACTACTGCAGCCAACGTCTTTAGCCTTTATAGCCAACTACTATTATTGTAGCAAAGAACTACAACATTTGCAGTTAACTATTGTTGTTACAGTCAAGAATTACATTTATTGTAGTCCAATTATAGTTATTATATGTGAACTACTATTGTACATCTGTAACTATAAGCTGCAATTCCATCTCTCTGATTCAGTAAAAGAGTGGACATGAGTACTTACAATTACGAAGTTAATTACGTTGTCCAGGCTTGACCTCGTAGTTTTTTCACTTTCCAGATTTTTTTCACGTAAGATTCATAGTGTCTTCTTCTGTTACTTTTCTATTATCTATGTGTGGATGGATCATGGTTAGAGGTGTAAACGAACCGAACACAAACGAATAGAGCTAGTGTTCGTGTTTGAAATGTTCGAACACATCACTGTTCATGTTTGGTTCGTTTAACAAATCGAACGAAAAAACATTGTTCGTGTTCGTCTCGTTTGCTTATCGAACGAATCGAACAAGAACTTCCTGGCGAACCGAACACGAACTGTTCACGAACAACGAGCTTTTTTTACTGCTCTAGCTTTGATAGCATACTTCCTCAAAATGAAGCAAATTGATCGGGTGTTTCGTACACATCAGGTAATCCATACTTCCTCAAAATGAAGAAAACCGAATAAGGCGTTTAGGGTTTTGTTTAGAGATTTATTTTAATATATAGTATAGTATATTAATTATAATATTATAATATTTATATTAATATAATTAATACTATAATATTATTATTGTTATTAATAATTTATCATATATTATAATATATAGAAGTTTAATTATTTAAAATATGATAAATTTTTATAATATATAATTATTTTTAAAATATCAAAAATTTTTATATAATTATTTTAAATTATTTTATATTTCAAACATAACGAACCGAACACGAACGAACACATCGCTATTCGTGTTTGGTTCGTTTAACAAACCAAAAAAAATTGTTCGTGTTCGTCTCGTTTGCTTATCGAACGAATCGAACACAAACTTCTTGGCGAACCGAACATGAACTGTTTGCGAACAACGAGCTTTTTTGACAGCCCTAGTCATGGTGCAATGCTAATGCTAAGATGTTCAGTAATCACTCCACAACCGTAAATATTTCTTCACACAACAAATATTAATAAAAAATAGAAAATAAAAATGATCACCGATGAGGCTTAAGATTCAGAATGTGATTTTCATTGCCGATAACTTCTTCAATTTCTCATTCTCACTTCGACTCTACTCAGATTTTTCACTAAAAATCTACCAGCCCTTTTTTTCCCCCATTAAAATTGCCTTGTCAATATAACATTTGGGAAATTTACATATCTAACACTTATAATTTTATATTTACACTTACCATACTTTGGTGTCATAAACTTATACATGAATGAAAATATGTATAATAATTGTACCATTTTTATGTGATGTTAAAGTTTTGGAAGTTTTAAATGTAAATATGAAATTTTAAGGCTTATGTTTGTAAATATATAAGAACTGCGTAATATGTTTGTAAATGCCCCTAATTACTCAATAGAAATTGATGGATAGATAATACAATCATAGATTTTATTGATCGATATAAGCACACAAATAATTTCCTTACTTTTCTTTGGGCATTTTTATGATTGTAAATGTAGAAGTTTCCTTCAAGTATAGACGTTTTTAATGTATTTTACTACCAACACGTCATTTATATGCCTACTATCACTATGTTACACTAAAAAATAAATTAAAAAAAAAAAACTTTAATTAATTGAGAGGTCCATTAAAAATTATAATAAAAAATTTAAGGAGTGTTTACATAAATACCTCACAATTCTTATGTACTTACATACCTAAGACTAATACTAATAATATTTTTAAAAACAAACACTAATAATAATTCTTTTTATTTTGAAGTCAAAAATAAACAATAAAATAAAAATAAAAGTGATCCCCAAATGGCCCCTTACAACTAGTTGCTAAGGAACAAAATTCTGAGGGGCTGTTTGGGATCACTTAAGGTTTTTATTTTTCATTTTTTGTTTTTATTTTATTTTGTTTATATTTTTACTTGAAAAAATATATATATATATATATTTGATATGTAATAAAACGTTTAGTTATTTTAAAACACTCAAAAATAAATTTTAGAAATTTTTTAGTACTTTTAAAAATAAGTTAATTTATTTTTTAAAATAAAAAATAAAAACATATAAAAAATACATTAAATAAAAATATTTTTGAAATATAAGAAAAAAATAATAATAAATAAAAGTGATCCCAAACGAGGCCAGATACTAGTTGTAAAGCACCATGCCTCAAAAGTCATACTTTGTTCTCCCGCTTCTCAAAATGAGGCAGAGCATATCAGAAATGCTTCCAGTTTTGTTGTAGTAGTTCCAAGCTTCCAGCATCAAACGCTTTCTTGATCCCTTAAAATGAACCACCTGAAGAATGAACTTTTAATCAATCATATGCTGTTTGAAGGAATATATATATATATATATATATATATATATATATATATATATATATATATATATATATATATATATATTTATATATATTTATATATTTATGAAAACTCTTATATTTTGGAACTATATGCTGCATTTGTATCGTCATATTGTAAACGTGCTCATGAGATTGCCCCAATTGCAATCTAGTATCAATAGGTTCAATGAAGTTTTGCATAAATACCACTCAATTCCTATGCGTTTATAGATATAACATCTAAACTTTCATTTTTACATGCATGCCACTTATCTATGCATGAAAAGTTGTATTTCACTTTTTAAAAGTTAAAATGGTGGTATTCTGATGCGAAATGAAAGATCTGGGTGATATAAATGTAAAACGTAAAGTTTAGGTGTTAGATATGTATGGTATGTATGTAAATTCCCCTATGTTCAAAATATTTAAAAGATGAATTCATCATTCAAAATATCCCTTTCAACAAAAGAGTTACAGAAATATCATTTACCATACAACTCGCTCTTTTATTTTTCACTTTCTATAGCCTATCAAAATAAGACAAAAAAAATGATGATAGTAGAACAGCATAATGCCAAGTTCTGAAAATTTACTAACGAGAAAATATATCTTTGAAGATTTACAAACATACCACTTAATTCCTATATATTTACATATTTATAATCAAAACTTCACTTTTACAACATACCACCTTACCTATGCAAAAAAAATGTGTATTTCATTTTGAAAGTTAAATAATGGTATTTTTGATGTGATATGAAAGATTTAGGTTTTATAGATGTAAAAAAGCAAAATTTTGGTGTTAGATACGTAAATAGACAAGGAAATGAGATGTATATATGTAAATAAACAGTATCTTTCAAGTACCAATGCCATGTAAGTATCATGAAATTGAACTAAATAAGATTGTATGCATCCTAAACAAGAACTTCCAAAGTTCCAAAACATATAGCAGGAAGAGAACCTGTAATTTGAAAATTAAGTTGTACCTTTACATCCAATGGCATTCCGTGGAACTGTCCAGCACCCTCAGGTGGCGTCCAGTTATAAATGGCACAGGGAAGAAAAAGAATTGATGACCCATTAATTTCAGCAGAGAAGGCTTCAGGCTTTTGAAAGAGTTCAGTAGTAAATGAGATATGAGATCTCACAACCCAAGCGAGGGCTAACTGGTCTCCAAGCATGCGTGAAGCTTTCATATATTTAGAACTGTATATTTCCAAAACTTCCTCTAGGAAAATCTTGGACCTGGAAAAAAATGAAAACCTGACATAACAGAATTGTTAAACCCAGTAACCAAATAACAAGAAGGAAGTCGAAAACTAACTTGAGAATTCCATCAAGAGTGCCTCGCACTGCAATAAATCCAGAATTCAAAGGTTGGTCTTTGTTATTTCGGAATGTTAGAGCTAGGTGGAAATCCGGATAATTTTCAAATAGGTGCCCAAGATCATCGACTATCGCTACATCAGAATCAGTGAAAATGTAATGATTGACAAAATTCTGTATTTCAAACTTCTGTTGAAGTCTTGATTCCAGAAAAGCCTGCATTAAAATAAACAAAAATCTATAATAAGCTGCACAAAAAATAGATGAAATAAGAATTAAGAGCAGCATGTCTATCACTTCATACACAGAAATCAAGAAAATATAGTTGATGTACATAAAATGATGGGGACTTTGCAGACAGGTCCTGGAGTTTAATCTTAAAATTTGTAGTCCCAAGTTTATATTTGTCAATTAAATAAATTATATAATTTACCTCTATATAATTCCTTCTAGACAGTCATCCTCCTTTTCTATATTTCACCTGCATCGGCAGCGCTGTTCTCTAAAGTAGTGGCAATTTATTTGGGGCAGAGGCCTTAAATCCTCCATATTGATGCGTTAAAAACCTCCTCCATATACTTTCTTCAATAATAAAGGGTCCTTCCCCACAATTTTCAAATACAACATGGGTTTTATGTGGAGCTTCTTGGGTAGCAATGCGAGGGCATAGCGTGACATGGGGTTGCGATATCGACAATGTGTCATCAGACGAGCTGGTGAAGTCACGTGGGAGGAATGCACAAATCATGCGAACTTGGTTTTCATGCGAAGCCCAAAAAGGGGAAATAGATGAAGTAGCTTTTTCTTTTATTTTCTTTGTTGTGAAAACCCTCGGTACATTCTTGGTACATTCTTCTAATCCACGGATACAAACATGAGTCTGGTAACCAAGTTATCATCAGCCTGGAGGCTAGAAGTCTCAGAAATTTGTAGGAATTTTAGGAGTCACATTTGATCCATCAATTAACTAAAGGTGCTAGGTGCAGCGCACAAAAACAATTCTCAGCAGAGAAGAGCAGAGACAGAAAATACTGAATTCTATCGGAATAACACAAAAAAAGCTGGTCTAAACAATTACACAATCCTATTTCACCACTCCCAAGGTGCAAGGGGTAGCAGTGTCATTTGATACTAATATAGCTAAAATTACTAAACATAAGCAACACACTAAGATAAGTACTTGTATAAAATAAGGCAAAAACAGTAAAGACAATTGAGCTGGGTGAAGGATATAGTAATCTGTTCTCAGATTGCTGCATCAGTACTGTGAACATTGTTTTAAACTACAGATCACTTTTTCCAACTATTTTACCCCTTCACTGAATAGCATTTTGATTAATTATTTTGGTATTGTTTTCCTCGAGGACAAGAAATTTTTCCCGTCTAGATTGCTACAAATAGCCATATGTTTCTATAAATTTGGCTAGAATCACTAGCTTGGTAATAAGACAATTTGCAACACAACCAGAAGGAAAAAAATATTAAGCCAACCAGCAGCAAGTCAATATCAAGCAAATAACTAGACAGTTGCACGGCAGCAGCCGGCAGCAGCTGTAAGGCATCAGCCAAAAGCAACAGATAACAGCAGTAGCAGCAAGCCAACAATAAGTTAAAAGGATCAACGACTCTAGGAGTCGGTTATTGCAATGTATCTGTTGCTGCACTTTTCGCTACAAGAAATTAATGGAAACTTAGAAAAGAGAAGGAAAAAGAAAAAGAATTTTTGGGTAGGGTTTAAAAATTTTCATTAATTTCATCATAAGAAATAGCTTTACTAGTATGCAAAAAGAACAAAGGTAAATTTTTATTCAAAGCTAAACAAGGCCCACAAAGAAATGAGAACACTATCTACAAATAACCAACTAGATAAGTTAAAACTAAATGATAATCCCGAAGAATTATCATAGCCTAAATCTAAATTCACACAAATTTATCCCAACAAATTAAAATTTTGAAGTCATCCTTACTCTATTGTAATCTGAAATTTGATACAATGGTCCAACTTTCGAAGTGTTGATCTCACCCTTAGATATCCAATCAATGATCTGATCCCACTTATAGACTAAAAAAAAACACATATAGACCAACGATATCACTCTCTTTTCTGAAAATAACAAAACAATAAAACTTCAACAAATATGATCCTTTGATCTTTCAACAATATAATGCTTAAAACGAGAACATAAAAAACCTAACTGATCACCTATTATATTTGATCCCATAACAAGGGCTGCTTTTTCAGGCGATTCTCACTCCAATGAAATTGCAACTTCAAGTGTGTGAAGATTGACATTTTAGTCTCCATGCTAAACGACTTTAGATCTTCAGAAAATTTCAAAGAGCTTTCAGAAATTTGTTTTAAGAGTTATGTAATTCATGGAGCATGGATAGCAATTCATCTTTAGGATGCTCCTATAAATTATCTGAAGCCATATCTTAGGTATACTACTTGACTTAATTCCATTGTAATGTCTCCGTTCGAGCTTGCCAAAACTGATTAGCAAATATTTCTTCTTATCCTTTTTATTGATTGAATTGGTTAAAAGGTAGTCCTTCGAGCTCCATCCATAGTAATGAAGGCTTCTCATGTTTTAGCAGCTCTTGCTTTATTGCTCTCTTAGAAAGGGGAGATTTTTTTTCTTACAGACATCTTTGACCATCGTGTAGATATACTCGATCATAACCATTCTTTGATCTCCGTCACTTTTCTGGAGTTAATATTGATGATCGAGTTTTGATATGCCATCAAATTTTAATTATGTATTGGAGATGGATTGGATGTTTTGCTTCTCGGTTAGCAAATGCATCTACAGGTAACCTTTTTGCCCAAGGTAGAAAAAAGCATGGCCTATGCATTCTTCTTCAACAGGCCATATACTAGCATCAACACGAATTTTTTTGCTTGCATTGATAAGTCTACCAACTTTCATGTTATTAGTACCATCTGCGCGTCTTTTTTAAATAGAAAAACTTTCCTTCATGAATTAACACAGATAAATTCACTGTGCAATGTTGCATACCTATCATTTAGGCATGAGCTCTCAAAAATAACTCAGACTTTTAATATGCCATCAAATTTTAGTTTATGTATTGGAGATGGATTGGATGTTTTGCTTCACAGTTAGCATATGCATCTACAGTTAACCTTTTTGCCCAAGGCAGAAAAAGCATGGCTTATGCATTCTTCTTCAACAAGCCATACTAGCATCAAAAACAATTTTTTTGCTTGTATTGATAAGAGTCTACCAACTCTCTTGTTATCAGTACCATCAGCAAGTCTTTTTTAAATAGAAGAAATTTCCTTCCTTGGTGAATTAACACTGGTAAATTCACTGATACAATGCTGCATACCTATCATTTAGGCATGAGCTCTCAAAATAACTTAACAGCTACCGAGTGCAATGCTACATAAATAGCACTATCAATCAACCTTCATCTTTAGTAACTTCTGAATCCAATTCAAAGAGTAAGGATTACAATGGAGTTCAATATATACCCTAAATTGTGTGCTCCATTTTGGCAAAAATATGGCTTTTTTGGTTGTCCATATTAATGTTGGCATTGATCATATTTTCCTTGCCATTTATCCTCAAAATAAAAAAATCCACTCATGTCTCCTTATTGGACGACAATGTCACCGCTATATTTGTAACACCTAATTTTGAGAAACAGGTAAACTTTTGATAATTTTAAAATATATTCCAATTTTCATATTCCCCAAAATTTTACCAAGCAATTTTATAAAAGTATACATGTTAAATCGATCAATTTGATATATAGCACTATACATGAGTTGTACTGTATGCGGAGAAGTAAACTTTTACAAGTATGAGCTTGAATAAACACTTAATTAATCCCCTAGCATTGCGTTTACTGTTCCCAATCAACCCTATTTTTGCACTTTTCCACGCATGCAATGGTTGGATCCTATCGTATAGCTGAAATTTATTTGAATCATATTAAAACCCACATTCCTTTAATTCTCCCCATCCCTCACTTCGTTTTTGCATGCCTGGAGAGTTTCTCTGCTTGGGTACTATAGCGTGATCGAACAAACCGGGCAAACGGCTAAGCAGAGAGCCAGAACTCGCAATTTAGGTTTCCGTGGTGAAATCCGCAAGTAGAAATCTCACTATCGTGCTAATTGAGACATTCATTCCTTCCCTACACTTTCGTTTTGACATTTTCCACGAATCAGTTTACTTCTTTATTTCTGGTGTTGTAGCGGGAGAACTTGTGTGGGAGACTAAGAACTTGATTTGTGGGCTTTCGTATGGGCCATTAGCAAGAAATCAGGGGGATGACGAGGATTTGAAATAAATTGTATGGAGAATTCAAGTAAGGCAACCCACTTGAGGTAAATATTAACACATCTTTATGTGTGGGTTAAATTAAGATCTGACATGAAAATTTATGAAAATCCTAAGAGATTTACAAATTTCAGATTGTTTATACTAGGAGACGAGCTTGAAACGAATGTGAAGAAACTTATTGTAGGGCTACTCCGTCAATTCATGTGAGATGGTCATGTGCTAACTTAAGAAAATTAACTCTCCGTAAATTTTTATGTTATTATATTTGACACCATGGCATTTAGAATTTTCTACATATTGTTGATGAATACATGCATAGACTATATGAATGCAAACTTAATTTGTCCCTTCCGATGCATATGTTTTACTAAGCTATGAATATGATGAATATGTTTACGAAATCCTTCCTTGCAGGTATTCGTTTACTATGATTCATGCATATGATATTTGAAATGCCTATGATGAATATTTGTTTCAAGAATTATAATTTAAAAAATGTCACAAGTGATGTTATAGAGTAGGATATTACATGGATACTTGCAAGTAAAAATGATATGGAACAATGGGATTCTCGACTCCTGACATTCAGATGGAGACCAAACTACGATAACCGTTGGAATGAGACGGGCACGGAATGTAGGGAACTATTGGTACAGGTAGGGTTATTGATAATTATTATGTTGGAAGGGACCCGACCTTTATCAATAGTTGATGTAGTCTTCAGTCTGGGTGACGACTCATGACATGACAAAAAAAATAGAGATAATTGACGTCTATATAATGACAAATGACATTCCTGGAATTAGATTAATGAATCTATGAATATGTTTGATTACACATGAATGAATTAAATGCATGTTTCATACAGCAGCCGTGATTCTCTACATTATATGCATTTTCTTTTACATATTTTATATGAATATGCAGCATATTGTGACATATGTTGTGGACATGTACACGAGTTTCATATGAGCATGCACGTTTATTTTCCATCTACAAAATTTAATTTTATCCTCTATTAATTAGTCGAGCTTGTTGACGTTTAGGAATGGGTAAGGAACATTGGGGCTAATAATCAGGTGCAACTTGTACATCTTTTGCATTATTACTTTGGGAAATTGTACATAATTTTAAAGTATATATTTTTATTTTTACACTTCCAAGTATATAAATGAATATGAAATGAAATGAAATATATATATTTGTCGTGATTTAGTTAAGCTGACTATTTACGCATTGGGTAATGATTTTACAAACCAGGAGAGTACTTGTGAGAATTTGGTCTGACCGAATCGTCCACCTCCGTCGCGTTGTAGTTAACTCTTAAGGGAGTCAATTGGGGTGTGCAAAAGGTGGTATCAAAACATGGTTATTTGAGAAAAATAATGATTGAAGGGTGTTGACTTAAGAGTAAGAATGAAATCAAATATGAATTAATTTATATGAAGTTATAGGTAAATAGATCAGAGGTGTGTAACCCAAATAACTTAAGGTATCATGTATGGACGACATAATTATTATATAATAAATTGCATTTGAGTAATAAATTTTGTCAATAAAGATGAATATGTCTAGGAAAGAATAAGAAAGTACTGAGAGTCAATCTCTTAGGCCAATTGCAGAGCAAGAAGTACAAGCTGAAAACATCTTGAACATAAATGATAATCAAAACAGTGTCAAAGAGAAAACTAAAGCCACTGAGTTACATGATGTTGCTCATTTCATATCGCAAGTGGTTAACAAAATAGTTGTTATCAAAAGATCATTCACTAATACAAGGCCCAAATTAGAATTTGGGGTAGAAGTTAATCCACACGCGAAAGTCTTTGAGACATTTAAGCTACATGTATTCAAGGGTGTCAGTGACCCTACAATTTTTAAGATTGGCTATTAAAGATCAAAAAGATTTTGGATAGCATGATTTGTCCGCAAAACAGGAAAGTGGTGTTAGCCATGTGCATGCTAGTAATCGAGACAAAGAGGTGGTGGCGGGCTTAATATAGATAGTAATCTCAGCTAACACCTACTCCAAAGATTTAGCAGGATGAGTTTGTTAAAGTCTTTAAAGATCGCTTTATTCCGCCTTCAGCCACATTAGTACTGCGAGATAAATTCTTTAATCTGACTAAGGAGTCCATATCAGTTATGCAATATAAGGCAGAATTTATTTCTCTTCCATATATGCAATCAACTATGTCAATACTAAGAAAGAAAAATGTTAGAAATTTTTACGCGGCCTCAAAGATCAATTGAAGTTGACTTTGACCCCTTTTGAAATTTGTGGTTTCTCATTGAAAAAGACAGAAAAAGAAAATGAGTTGAATTTCTCCAATCAGCGGTGACAACCTAAAGCAAGCAAGCAAAAAGATTTTAGCAAAGAAGAAAAACTCTGGAACAAGAAATTTAAATCAAAAGGTAAGCAAAAATAGCAACAATCAGAAAAACCAGTTTCTGAGAAGTGCGATAAATAACATTATTGGACAGTGCTTGGTGGGTTCAATAAAATGCTATCAATGTGGATAATCGGAACACCTTCAGATGAACTATCCCGAGAAATAAAAAGAGATATCAAACCAACAACATTTCAAGGACAGGAGCAACATAGAAAAATTTTTGGAAGATAGTCAATCCAATAAAACTCAATTTTTGTGAAAGCCTTCAACTCAAGTCAAGGGCAAAAGCTCATAGTGTCGAAACGAGCAACCAATGAAGGACATAATTTTTGCAATTATCCCTCAAAAAGCTAATTAATCTAAAAAAGTGGCCACAGAGTCAAAGAGGCGGACATAAACAAGATAATTTTTTGTACCTGACTTGATTTTTTGGATTCATGGAAAGTGAACACAATGATAGAATGGCTAACACATAAAAATGTTACAGAGGTACATAATTTTTTGGGTTTAGTCGGATATTACAGGAGATGTTTTAAGGGATTTTCACAAATAGTTTTGTCATTCTACAAGTTAATGAGAAAGAACATTAATTTTGCTGAACTGAAGAATGCGAACACGATTTTAAGAACTATAAAAACAATTGACTGTTGCACTAATATTAGCTATTCCATTAGGCTAGATTTATAGCGAGGCATTTTGGGATATGTTCTAATACAAAATAGATGAGTAAGACAACAGAAACTATTTGAAGCATGAACAGGAGTTAGCAGTTATGGTCTTTGCTCTCAAGACACTACATATGTAGTGTGAAGTGCAAGTCTTCACCGATAATCAGAGCCTGAAATGCATTTTCATATAAAAAGAGCTGAATTTGAGTCAACAAAGATGGACATAACTTATCAAAGTCTACAATCTCGATATATAGTATTCTCAAAGTCTAGCAAATGTAGTTGTTGACATTATGCAGTAAAACTACATGTAAGAAAGCTAGATTACTATTCAAGAGCTGGAGTTGATTTAAAGAAATTAATATTTTGCAATTGGAAGTCAGAAGTTCAGGTGATTAGGACTGTCAAAAAAACTCATTCGCAAACAGCTCGTGTTCTGCTCGTTCATTAAGTAAACGACCCGAACACAAACAAGAATATTTAAATCAATTTGAACACGAACACATTGTTCACAAGCCAATTTCAAACACGAGCTGATTTCGAATACAAACAATTTTGAACGAGCTGAACACGAGCCAAGCCTGAGCTCGCTCAAGCTCGGCTCGTTTACTGCCCCACAGGTGATATGGGATATTTATATCAGTTGATCATGCAATCAACTTTGATAAACAAACTAACGCAGTCTAGAAAGTGAGCAGTGAATATTTGAAACTCTTGGAGCAACTTCAATCAGGAAAGATGTCGAATATTGTAATAGCTATAATAATAATAATAATAAATATAATTATATAAATCACATCGGCATGTGGGTTAACCGTCGTTACAGTTAGGCTTAAGAGTTGAGAGAGGGTTTCAATCGAGATTCTATTTATCATTTCAGAAACGGAACGAGGGACGGTGAGAGACATAGGAAGGAGAAACGTTGCGTATTTTTCTTACCCGAGGAAACGAAGTCGTGCCCTGGTCGAAGGAGGAAGGAGATTTGCGCTTCTTTTGCTTGCTACCGCGAGAAGCAGTGGAGGAAGTGGTCGTACCCTACTAAGCGGTTTCGTGTGTGGTGCTCGAGTGCAGAGATCGAAGCAAGAAGGAGACCTTCGTGTTCTGCTTGCGTGCAAAGAAAGTCTCTATCGAAGGCAAGAGAGACGAAGCTCGTGCCCTAGCTATGTAGTTTAACCACCATAGAATCGTGCAAAGGAGAAGAGGGAGGAGGGATCTGCGGTGCTCACATGCGGGAAGAAGAGGGGAAGGAGAGTCGAGGTCCAGGGAAACCTTCGTGCATGCTTTAGGATGGTCGACCGAAGCTTGTAAGGGTAAGTTTTATTGAATTGCTATAATTAAAGAAGTTAATTAATTATACTATTTAAAGGTTAAATTTAAGCGTATGTGATATCAGAATTTAAGCAGTTAAAATCCCGAAGTTAGAGAGCAAAAGCCAAGCCATGCAGGAAGAGCCGAATCAAGCCCTATATTAAGATAAGACTATGATTTAAATTACCAAATCATATAAATTTAATTAATTTGATAATTTATGATATAAATATTAAAAACTTCTATGAATTTAAAAGAGTTATTGTAAGTGGAAGGTTTTGGTGCGAAGGATGGAGACAACTCGTGCGCAAATTTAAGCTTTGTGTGTGTACGGTAGGAATAGAATCATTTGGGTTTATCATGTTAAGTACTTAAATTAAAATATCAGTTTACATACTAAATGCTAATAATGGGTTTAAATTAATCACATATTAAAATGCAGAAGTTAGAGGCCGAATCAATTAAAGTTGTCATAGAGAAACAGAAATCTTGTGCAAGAAGCAAACAACCCTTTTAAGGTAAGGAATTGTCTACTTATTTATATGAGTCTTTTTAATTATAAGTATTGGATATATATAAGTCTTTCTTTTAGTATAGATTTCTTATATTTATATACACCTTTAATCAACATGGGTGTTAGTCAAGTTAGGGAAGTGAAGCAATAAGCCCTTGCAACGATCTTTTAAGGCAAAAGTGAGTAATTATTTTTTTTATGCAATAAATTAAGATTTCATTAAATAAGTAATTATTTTATTAAATAATTTAAAATAATTATTTCATTCATATCTTACATTTTGAAAGTTTGAAATGCACAAATAGGAGGAAAATAATGAAATAATAGAAGTGCATTTTAAATTATTTGAAATTGATATGAGATGAAATGTAAAGATTTAAATCATATGGGATTACATCCATATGATACTAGCAAAGGATGCGATGTACCAGTGCACGACAGAAAATGGTAAAGGTCTCAACTTCGGGTGCAAATTTTGATGATATCTTCGGGTATATTTAATAAGGTACATTCGGTTACATTTTTTTAGAATATCAATGATGGTAATTATGTTATGACCCTTAAAGAGATTAGAAGGGGTACATAACCAATTTGACATGGGAAGGGATAAAAATTAAGATAAAATTTCACAATTTAATAAAAGTAATAAACTGCATTTATTTTGGTCATTCGTGCATAGTATTGGCATAATAATTTAATGCATATTAAGATTATATTTGCTCACTAAAACTTAGTGTTGAAATTAATGATTTCTTTCAGAGAAAGAAAAATTGTAGGTTGATATGTCTAGCATTAGATACTTAGTTTACAAGAGAAAAACCGCTGCTGCTAGATATTATGAATGTAGTTTTTTTGTACTATTTTTTCATACTGTGATATATTGTTTAGTACTGAATTGAGATGTCTATAGAGTATGTTGTTGTTCATGGATGTTTTGATTTTCATGTATTGCACTTTGTAGATTATTATTGACTCATTATATATTGGATGTTTCTGAAGAATCATGTGGAAAGAAAATGAAATATTAATATCGCCTGACAGCAGCTCCTAACCTAGTTAATGCTAATCTATCAAGTCGGGTCTTTACCAAAGTTTTTTTTGGGAATTAGGTTGGATCATGATAAAAAAAATCATTTGAATGATTAAATTAATTCATAAACAATATTAATAAATAATTAAATTGGGTCTAATTAAATTATTTCTTATGTTTTTTCAAAAATATTAAAATTAGGGGAAGAAACTAGAGATGATAAAGTAGAAGTTAATAAACCCCCATAGATTATGGATACAGAAGTATTTGCTGAGATGATTACTACAGTGACTAATGACCGAAAACATGCCTTGAAGTAAGTCGGCAAATCAAGCAGGTATACGTCTCAAGTAAAATGCGATCTAAGAGTCTGCGTATTGATCTCACGAGAAAAGAACTGAAAATTAATCTTGATAGAAAAACTCTAGTTTACTAACTTTATGAACCTAGCCTGGCATGATCGCGACAAGAGGTTGAAATCCTAGAGATCCTAAAAGAAAACAAAAAGCGATCGTAGAAAGCAGAAAATAGAAAACAAAGAAAGCCTTGGTGTTCTTCAAGAGTGAAGAGGCTCGTCTCTGTGATTCGGGTATCGTGGGGGTTTTGTGGTTGTTATTAATATTTTCCTACGTGATAGTAGTCAATTAGGGATAAGTTTCTTCTTTTGTCTATATCTAGGTCAAAAGAAAAATTAGAAACTTATGAAGTTAAACTTTGCTTAACCCCATGACATTTTATAGGATTCTTTTGATCCCTATGAAGGTTGTTGAATCCTACTGGAATATGTATATACTCTCAAGATTTTGTGGTTAGAATATTTGTTCCGCTATGCAACTGGAAGAAGTCATAGATCACGAAAAATTTAAATTAAATCCAAAAGGTTAACCAACATAAAGCCATGAAAGCACAATAAATGATACATGAAAAAACATCTCAAAAATCACAATAACAACACTAAGCATATATCACAGAGACATGAAAGAGAGTTTAGCCATGCATGGTAAGGAAAACTATAGATAGAAAAACCATGCAGGTCATCATTAAGTTGTAAAACTTACAATAATAACTTGCTCTCTCCACCAAGGTAGAAGATCTCTCCCTCATACAAACTCTCAAAGAAAAAACAAGAAAAAACGAGAAGAGAAGATATAAAAACAACCCCTAAGGTTGCAATAAAACAAGAGGAAAAAACCCTAGGGTACAGCTCTTTTTCTCACCAAAAATCTTTCTCTTTTTACAGCCTCTAGCAGCCCAAAAATACCTAAATTCATTCCCATGAGCATATATATGAGTATTTATTAGCTAGTTTAGCTCACTGTTATTTTTAAACTAACTTTTCAGGTTAATTAAATAATAAAAGATGAGCGTTAGAAGAGATAACATTTATAAAAGATGTGGACAACCAGTAACGATGTAATTTTAAATATATTTAATTTTAGTGACACTTTCATCTATAGACAAATATCGAAATTTTAATGCGCACTGTTCAACTGTTTGTTTCGTCTTTACTAGTTCAAAAGTCTCGGGCTGAGTTGTGCAGCTGACTTGGTTGATAATGCTAAAAAGATTGGACTGATCAGAGAAAGACTTAAGACAGTGGAGGATAGGCAGAAGAAAATTTATGATGCTAAGCACAGACCAGCAAAGTTTGAACCAAGATAATGTCTTTATCGAAGTCAATCCATTGAAAGGGTGCAACATTTGGGAAGACGAAAAAATTGAATCCAAAATATGTAGGTCCATATGAGATTGTGGAGCTAATTGGAAATGTGTCTTGCCGATTGGCTTTACCAACTCATTCAAAGAGTGCATAATGTTTTTCATATTCCTTCTCCTAATATATTGCAGATGAACCAAGTAGGGAAATAGCGTTCCCACTTGATATACAACCTGATTTGACTTTAACAGAAAAGCCTGAAAGGATTCCAAAATATGATGTTAAGAAGCTTTATAATAAGGAGATCTCATTTGTGAAGATTTTATGAACGAACAAATCAAAGAAGAATGTCACTAGGAAGAAAGTTTATGATATG